>JAUMJK010001536.1:0-304263 GCA_033558105.1 Coccyzus lansbergi | reverse complement strand
AGAGGGGGAGTAGAATGAGTGTGTGACTGAGTCTGTGAGAGTGTGAGTGTGGATGTGTGTGAGTGTGAGGGGGAGTGAATGAGTTAGTGTGACTGTGTGTGTGAGTGTGTGACTGAGTC
This sequence comes from Coccyzus lansbergi, assembly GCA_033558105.1. NCBI lineage: Eukaryota > Metazoa > Chordata > Aves > Cuculiformes > Coccyzidae > Coccyzus > Coccyzus lansbergi. The sequence goes on along the minus strand of JAUMJK010001536.1, from coordinate 304,144 downwards.
TGTGAGAGTGTGAGTGTGGATGTGTGTGAGTGTGAGGGGGAGTGAATGAGTGAGTGTGGCTGAGTGTGTGAGTGTGAGGGGGAGTGAATGAATTAGTGTGGCTGAGTGTGTGAGTGTGAGAGGGAGTGAATGAGTTAGTGTGGCTGAGTGTGTGAGTGTGAGAGGGAGTGAATGAGTTAGTGTGACTGAGTGTGTGAGTGTGAGGGGTAGTGAATGAGTGAGTGTGACTGAGTGTGTGAGTGTGAGGGGGAGTGAATGAGTTAGTGTGACTGAGTGTGTGAGTGTGAGGGGGAGTGAATGAGTGAGTGTGACTGAGTGTGTGAGTGTGAGGGGTAGTGAATGAGTGAGTGTGACTGAGTGTGTGAGTGTGAGGGGGAGTGAATGAGTTAGTGTGACTGAGTGTGTGAGTGTTAGGGGAAGTGAATGAGTGAGTGTGACTGAGTGTGTGAGTGTGAGGGGGAGTGAATGAGTTAGTGTGACTGAGTGTGTGAGTGTGAGGGGGAGTGAATGAGTTAGTGTGACTGAGTGTGTGAGTGTGAGGGGGAGTGAATGAGTGAGTGTGTGACTGAGTGTGTGAGTGTGAGGGGGAGTGAATGAGTTAGTGTGACTGAGTGTGTGAGTGTGAGGGGGAGTGAATGAGTGAGTGTGTGACTGAGTGTGTGAGTGTGAGGGGGAGTGAATGAGTTAGTGTGGCTGAGTGTGTGAGTGTGAGGGGTAGTGAATGAGTTAGTGTGACTGAGTGTGTGAGTGTGAGGGGGAGTGAATGAGTGAGTGTGTGACTGAGTGTGTGAGTGTGAGGGGGAGTGAATGAGTTAGTGTGGCTGAGTGTGTGAGTGTGAGGGGTAGTGAATGAGTTAGTGTGACTGAGTGTGTGAGTGTGAGGGGGAGTGAATGAGTGAGTGTGTGACTGAGTGTGTGAGTGTGAGGGGGAGTGAATGAGTTAGTGTGGCTGAGTGTGTGAGTGTGAGGGGGAGTGAATGAGTTAGTGTGACTGAGTGTGTGAGTGTGAGGGGTAGTGAATGAGTTAGTGTGGCTGAGTGTGTGAGTGTGAGAGGAGTGAATGAGTTAGTGTGGCTGAGTGTGTGAGTGTGAGGGGGAGTGAATGAGTGAGTGTGTGACTGAGTGTGTGAGTGTGAGGGGGAGTGAATGAGTTAGTGTGGCTGAGTGTGTGAGTGTGAGGGGGAGTGAATGAGTTAGTGTGGCTGAGTGTGTGAGTGTGAGGGGGAGTGAATGAGTGAGTGTGTGACTGAGTGTGTGAGTGTGAGGGGGAGTGAATGAGTGAGTGTGTGACTGAGTGTGTGAGTGTGAGGGGGAGTGAATGAGTTAGTGTGGCTGAGTGTGTGAGTGTGAGGGGGAGTGAATGAGTTAGTGTGACTGAGTGTGTGAGTGTGAGGGGTAGTGAATGAGTTAGTGTGGCTGAGTGTGTGAGTGTGAGAGGAGTGAATGAGTTAGTGTGGCTGAGTGTGTGAGTGTGAGGGGGAGTGAATGAGTGAGTGTGTGACTGAGTGTGTGAGTGTGAGGGGGAGTGAATGAGTTAGTGTGACTGAGTGTGTGAGTGTGAGGGGGAGTGAATGAGTGAGTGTGGCTGAGTGTGTGAGTGTGAGGGGGAGTGAATGAGTTAGTGTGACTGAGTGTGTGAGTGTGAGGGGTAGTGAATGAGTTAGTGTGGCTGAGTGTGTGAGTGTGAGGGGGAGTGAATGAGTTAGTGTGGCTGAGTGTGTGAGTGTGAGGGGGAGTGAATGAGTTAGTGTGGCTGAGTGTGTGAGTGTGAGGGGGAGTGAATGAGTTAGTGTGGCTGAGTGTGTGAGTGTGAGGGGGAGTGAATGAGTGAGTGTGTGACTGAGTGTGTGAGTGTGAGGGGGAGTGAATGAGTTAGTGTGGCTGAGTGTGTGAGTGTGAGGGAGAGTGAATGAGTTAGTGTGAGTGTGAGGGGGAGTGAATGAGTTAGTGTGGCTGAGTGTGTGAGTGTGAGGGGGAGTGAATGAGTGAGTGTGTGACTGAGTGTGTGAGTGTGAGGGGGAGTGAATGAGTTAGTGTGGCTGAGTGTGTGAGTGCGAGGGGGAGTGAATGAGTGAGTGTGACTGAGTGTGTGAGTGTGAGGGGGAGTGAATGAGTTAGTGTGACTGAGTGTGTGAGTGTGAGGGGGAGTGAATGAGTTAGTGTGGCTGAGTGTGTGAGTGTGAGAGGGAGTGAATGAGTTAGTGTGACTGAGTGTGTGAGTGTGAGGGGGAGTGAATGAGTTAGTGTGACTGAGTGTGTGAGTGTGAGGGGTAGTGAATGAGTTAGTGTGACTGAGTGTGTGAGTGTGAGGGGGAGTGAATGAGTTAGTGTGGCTGAGTGTGTGAGTGTGAGGGGTAGTGAATGAGTTAGTGTGGCTGAGTGTGTGAGTGTGAGGGGGAGTGAATGAGTTAGTGTGACTGAGTGTGTGAGTGTGAGGGGGAGTGAATGAGTTAGTGTGGCTGAGTGTGTGAGTGTGAGGGGGAGTGAATGAGTGAGTGTGTGACTGAGTGTGTGAGTGTGAGGGGTAGTGAATGAGTTAGTGTGACTGAGTGTGTGAGTGTGAGGGGGAGTGAATGAGTGAGTGTGTGACTGAGTGTGTGAGTGTGAGGGGGAGTGAATGAGTGAGTGTGACTGAGTGTGTGAGTGTGAGGGGGAGTGAATGAGTTAGTGTGGCTGAGTGTGTGAGTGTGAGGGGGAGTGAATGAGTGAGTGTGACTGAGTGTGTGAGTGTGAGTGTGGATGTGTGTGAGTGTGAGGGGGAGTGAATGAGTTAGTGTGACTGTGTGTGTGAGTGTGTGACTGAGTCTGTGAGAGTGTGAGTGTGGATGTGTGTGAGTGTGAGGGGGAGTGAATGAGTTAGTGTGGCTGAGTGTGTGAGTGTGAGGGGGAGTGAATGAGTTAGTGTGACTGAGTGTGTGAGTGTGAGGGGGAGTGAATGAGTTAGTGTGGCTGAGTGTGTGAGTGTGAGGGGTAGTGAATGAGTTAGTGTGGCTGAGTGTGTGAGTGTGAGGGGTAGTGAATGAGTTAGTGTGACTGAGTGTGTGAGTGTGAGGGGGAGTGAATGAGTTAGTGTGGCTGAGTGTGTGAGTGTGAGGGGGAGTGAATGAGTTAGTGTGGCTGAGTGTGAGTGTGAGGGGGAGTGAATGAGTTAGTGTGGCTGAGTGTGTGAGTGTGAGGGGGAGTGAATGAGTGAGTGTGACTGAGTGTGTGAGTGTGAGGGGGAGTGAATGAGTGAGTGTGACTGAGTGTGTGAGTGTGAGGGGGAGTGAATGAGTGAGTGTGACTGAGTGTGTGAGTGTGAGGGGGAGTGAATGAGTGAGTGTGACTGAGTGTGTGAGTGTGAGGGGGAGTGAATGAGTTAGTGTGGCTGAGTGTGTGAGTGTGAGGGGGAGTGAATGAGTTAGTGTGGCTGAGTGTGTGAGTGTGAGGGGGAGTGAATGAGTTAGTGTGACTGAGTGTGTGAGTGTGAGGGGGAGTGAATGAGTTAGTGTGAGTGTGAGGGGGAGTGAATGAGTTAGTGTGGCTGAGTGTGTGAGTGTGAGGGGGAGTGAATGAGTGAGTGTGTGACTGAGTGTGTGAGTGTGAGGGGGAGTGAATGAGTTAGTGTGACTGAGTGTGTGAGTGTGAGGGGGAGTGAATGAGTTAGTGTGGCTGAGTGTCTGAGTGTGAGGTGGAGTGAATGAGTGAGTGTGTGAGTGTGAGGGGGAGTGAATGAGTGAGTGTGACTGAGTGTGTGAGTGTGAGGGGGAGTGAATGAGTTAGTGTGGCTGAGTGTGTGAGTGTGAGGGGGAGTGAATGAGTTAGTGTGGCTGAGTGTGTGAGTGTGAGGGGGAGTGAATGAGTTAGTGTGACTGAGTGTGTGAGTGTGAGGGGGAGTGAATGAGTGAGTGTGACTGAGTGTGTGAGTGTGAGGGGGAGTGAATGAGTTAGTGTGGCTGAGTGTGTGAGTGTGAGGGGGAGTGAATGAGTTAGTGTGGCTGAGTGTGTGAGTGTGAGGGGGAGTGAATGAGTTAGTGTGACTGAGTGTGTGAGTGTGAGGGGGAGTGAATGAGTTAGTGTGACTGAGTGTGTGAGTGTGAGGGGGAGTGAATGAGTTAGTGTGGCTGAGTGTGTGAGTGTGAGGGGGAGTGAATGAGTTAGTGTGACTGAGTGTGTGAGTGTGAGGGGGAGTGAATGAGTTAGTGTGGCTGAGTGTGTGAGTGTGAGGGGTAGTGAATGAGTTAGTGTGACTGAGTGTGTGAGTGTGAGGGGGAGTGAATGAGTGAGTGTGACTGAGTGTGTGAGTGTGAGGGGGAGTGAATGAGTTAGTGTGACTGAATGTGTGAGTGTGAGGGGGAGTGAATGAGTGAGTGTGTGACTGAGTGTGTGAGTGTGAGGGGTAGTGAATGAGTTAGTGTGACTGAGTGTGTGAGTGTGAGGGGGAGTGAATGAGTTAGTGTGGCTGAGTGTGTGAGTGTGAGGGGGAGTGAATGAGTTAGTGTGACTGAGTGTGTGAGTGTGAGGGGGAGTGAATGAATTAGTGTGGCTGAGTGTGTGAGTGTGAGGGGGAGTGAATGAGTGAGTGTGTGACTGAGTCTGTGTGAGTGTGAATGTGAGCGTGCGAGAGTGTGCATGAGTGAGAGAGTGTGGGAGGAGTGAATGAGTGAGTGTGTGAGTGTGAGAGGAGTGAATGAATGAGTGTGTGAGTGTGTGACTGAGTTTGTGTGAGTGTGTGAATGTGAGCGTGTTGAGAGCGTGAGTGTGGATGTGTGAGAGTGTGAGTGTGTGAATGTGAGCATGTGAGAGCGTGAGTGTGGATGTGTGCGAGTGTCAGAGTGTGAAGGGGAGTGAATGAGTGAGTGTGTGAGTGTGTGAATGTGAGCGTGTGAGTGTGGATGTGTGAGAGTGTGAGGGGGAGTGAATGAGTGTGTGAGTGTGTGACTGAGTCTGTGTGAGTGTGAATGTGAGCGTGTGAGAGTGCATGAGTGTGAGAGTGTGGGGGGAGTGAATGAGTGTGAGAGTGTGGGGGGAGTGAATGAGTGAGTGTGTGAAAGTGAGCATGTGAGTGTGGATGTGTGAGAGTGACAGGGAGTGAGTGTGTGACTGAGTCTGTGAGAATGTGAGTGTGTGAATGTGAGCGTCTGAGAGCATGAATATGGATGTTTGTGAGTGAGAGTATGAGGGGGAGTGAATGAGTGTGTGAGTGTGACTGAGTCTGTGAGAGTGTTAATGTGAGCGTGTGAGAGCGTGAGTGTGGATGTGTGTGACTGTGAGGGGGATTGAATGAGTGAGTGTGTGAGTGTGTGAATGAGTGTGTGACTGAGTCTGTGTGAGTGTGTGAATGAGTGGGTGAGAGCGCGAGTGTGGATGTGTGTGAGTGGGAGTGAATGAGTGAGTGTGTGAGTGTGTGAAAGTGAGCATGTGAGAGTGAGTGTGGATGTGTGAGAGTGACAGGGAGTGAGTGTGTGAATGTGAGCGTCTGAGAGCATGAATATGGATGTTTGTGAGTGAGAGTATGAGGGGGAGTGAATGAGTGTGTGAGTGTGACTGAGTCTGTGAGAGTGTTAATGTGAGCGTGTGAGAGCGTGAGTGTGGATGTGTGTGACTGTGAGGGGGATTGAATGAGTGAGTGTGTGAATGAGTGTGTGACTGAGTCTGTGTGAGTGTGTGAATGAGCGGGTGAGAGCGCGAGTGTGGATGTGTGTGAGTGGGAGTGAATGAGTGAGTGTGTGAGTGTGACTGAGTCTGTGAGAGTGTGTGAATGTGAGTGTGTGAGAGCATGAGTGTGGATGTGTGTGAGTACATGAGTGTGAGAGTGTGTGAGAGAATATGTGTGAATGAGTGAGAGCATGTGGGTGTGTGACAATGTGAGAACGTGTGAGTGTCAGAGTATGTGTGTGAGAGTGAGCGTGTTAGTGTGTGAGTGAAAGTGAGAGTGTGAGTGTGGGGTGTGTGAGTGTCAGATTGTGAGTGTGAGAGTGTTGGCATGTGAGTGAGTGTGAGTTGAGTGAATGCATGTGTGAGTATGAGTGCAAGAGCATGTGTGTGAGTCTGAAAGTGAGTGTGTGTGAGCGAGTGTGAGAGCATGTGAGTGAGAATGTGTGAGTGTGACTGAGTCTGTGAGAGTGAATGTGTGTGAGAGGGTGTGTGAATGAGAGTAGAATGTGTGAAAGTGAGTGTTGAGAGTGTGTGAAGAGTGAAAGTGAGTGTGTGAGTGGTTGAGAGTGTGTGAGAGCAGGAGTGAAAAATATGAGTGAAAGTGTGTGTGAGTGTGAGAGCAAGAGTGTGTGGGTGAGTGAGAGTGAAAGTGTGTGTGAGATGAGTGTGTATAATGGTGTGAGAGTGACAGTGAGTGTGTGTGAGAGTGAGTGTGAATGTGTCACTGTGAGAGGGAGTGCATGTGAGTGTGTGTGTATGTGTGATTGAGTCTGGGTGTGTCACTGTGAGAGCAAGCGTGTGTGAGTTTGGATGTGTGTATGAGTGTTCATATATGTGAGTGAATGTGTGAGTGTGTCAGTGGGTGCATGTATCTGTGTGTATGCCTGTGTGACTGTGTGTCTGTGAGTGCATGATTGTGTCTGTGTGCTTGTAACTGTGTGTGTGAGAGAGCAACCTGTGCCAGTGCTTCACCAGCCTCATTGTGACAAGTTTCTTCCTTACATCCAGTTTAAATCGACTCTCCTTTAGTTTAAAACCATTGCCCCTTGTCCTGCCAGGACAGGCCTTGCTACCAGCCTGTCCCATCTTTCCCATGGGCCTCTTTAAGTACTGGAAAACTGTTATAAATTCTCCCTTCTCCATGCTGAACAACCCAAACTTGGCCTGCACTTAGTGCTCTGCCTTCTCCAAAGAAATGATGTTTTTAAATGGACAAATAAGTTAGGAGCTGTCAGACTCTTCCTGTCATTGCTCCCTCCAATAAACCGAGTTGGGTATGCTCAGAGAGACCACTTCACATAATCACAGAATGCTTTGGGTTGGAATGGACCTTCACACATCATTCAGTCCAACCCCTCTGCAGAAGCAGGGACACCTTCAACTGGATCAGTTCGCTCAAAGTTCCGTCCAACCTGACCTTTAATGTTTCCAGAGGTGGTGCCTCCACTATGTCTCTGCACGACCTGTTCCAGTGTTTCACCACCCCCATTGTAAAACATTTCTTGGAATCATAGTACCATAGAATAGTCTGGGCTAGAAGGGTCCTTAATGATCATTCAGTTCCAACCTCTCTGCCATGGGCAGGGACACCTCCTACCAAGGCCACCAACCTGGCCTTGAACATCTCCAGGGGTGGGGCAGCCACAGCTTCCCTGGGCAGCCAGTGCCAGCGTCTCACCGCAATCATGGTGAAGAAATTCTTCCTTATGTCTAGCCTAAATCTGCCCCTCTCCAGTTTATACCCTTTCCCTCTCGTCCCATCACCACAAGCCTTTGTAAACAGTCCCTCCCCAGCTTTCTTGTACCTCCTTCAGGTACTGGAAGGTCGCTATAAGGTCTCCTCGTAGCCTTCTGTTCTCCAGGCTGAACAAGCCCAACTCTCTTAGCCTGTCCTCGTATGAGAGCTGCTCCCACTCTTTTTCCTTATACCAGTCTAAATTGACTTTCCCATAGTTTAAAACTCCTGTGCTTGCAGGAGGACTACACGGGCCTGGTATATTTTTCTTATTTTCCCACAAATCAGTGAGATTAAGCCCAGCAGTCAGGGTCAAGATGAAAGGCAGAAGGACAGTGAGGACAGTAACATCAAGCTGTCTTTTTTTTTTTTTCCCCACAGCACACACACGTTTATGCAGCAGCCTGTCACAGCTGAAATAAAAGTCAACCTCCCGTTAACCCTGATTCCTCAGGGGACATTGGCAAAATACCTTCAAAAGACATCAGGAGACCTAAACCACTTAATGGTGCTAATGACCCTGGACTCGACAGGGATACTAGGGCACAGGATACAATTCCCTCTTCCTCACCCTCCTCAGGCAGTAAATTACTCATTGCTGCCTTGTGTGAGCCAAAGGAGCTAGCCTTTTATCTTCCTTTGCTCCAGATAGCAGTGCCATTTTTTTCCAGATGATTTAGCTGCTTATGTAATCTAATTAAATTTATGAGTCGTTTTCTGCTGGTTTTCACTTTCAAGACTACTGCTGCTCTTTCAGCACCTGAAAAAGGGGCTCCTGCCTAAAAGCTTACCTGTCTTTTTCTGAGCGGCAGCTGGCCTGATAAAAGACAGCCCCTCCTTTTACAAACCACAGCGGAAAAAGAGCAACTTACATCTTTAGCAGTGGATTGAGTGACAGGGGAATATTTGGCTCCTTCTCCATAGTATAATATGCAGCTAAAAACATTCTTTTAGTAGGCGTGCTTCAATTTGGTTTCATCTTGAAGAGAGTGTTCTAGAAAAGTGAATATTTCTGTAGTAGGACTGAAACCTCTTAGAAATTCAGCAGTTGACTCGATTTACTGGAGGCAAAGTAGAAACCCTCTGGATAAGGTAGACGGACCTTCAGGTTGCCTTGTCTGTAGATCTATGCTCAGAGTTGCAGCTGTAAAACAGGAGGTATTACTTGAATGTGTAGACTACGTAGGTCAAGGCTCCCATGAGAACATTGACTCCATGTGGAGCTAAGCTAAATTAATATCAAGTTGAAAAAGCTTTAAATGAAACAAAGAGTGTTGACATGGTAGGGTTTTGCATCTTTGTAACTTGAGTAGTGTTTAAAACTGATTTAAACTGAGGCAAACCTAAATAAATCCCAGGACTAAGTTGGTGATAGTTTAATTGGTGTAGGCTTTGCAAGAAGAATTTCACTGAAGTGTGAGTGCTGAGAATTTCCTGCGATGCCACAGAAACAGATAATTGTGTCATGTGCTGACCTTTTGTGATGAAGTAGGTTAGAAAATGCATTTTTCTTTCCCCCCAGAAACAAGCATCGTTATAAGAACATCTGCGAGTTCCTCACCTGCTTTCTGTGAAGGCAGCCCCTTCAAGCACCTCTCACACCCAACCACGGTTAATACATTCCAGACTCATGGTTTAAAAAAGCCAATGCAGCAAGGGGCATTTTAGGTGCCAACTGACATCTAAAATGATGTGGCAGTGCACCTTATCTTTGGAAATGTGTAAATCCTCATGGACTGATTGAAGTCCTACGCTCTTACAGATGAGTTTTTTAACATAGTTTGAGGAGGCTTCTGTAGGCAGGTGTCTGCAGAGTCTCACAAGAAGCCTTTCTCATGGAAGATGCACCTCAGTCTCGAACTACTGCAGCATTACTCACTTTCATCAAATATTAGCATCTTGGTATGACTGTGCTCAACTAATTATTTGTGTCTTGGATTAAAATGGCAAGTGAAATCTGATACTTTGCCATTATTTCTCTAAGTAAACGGTATTTTTTTCAGCCCATCATGGCAACTCCCACTGAACTCTATGAAAAGGGAGGAGATCCTGCCTGCAGCTAAGTGTTCTGCCAGGTACAGTCATTGGAAATAAATGAGAGGTGAGACTGGAGGAGGAGAGGTGAGGCTGGGCTGTGGCATAAGGGATGGCACCAATGTGCTCTTCTAACCTTTGTAAAAAGCTGTGAAATTTTGTGATATTTTACATAATTTGCTGGATGCAAGGGAGAGGGTCCTAAAAATATATGTATCTCCTGGTAGAGAGAAATTGCAAAATTGGAGACAAAACAACTGAGCAAGACCTATCACTACAGAGAGGCCTGGCGGAGCAGTCTGTGCCCAGTGCCCCTTTCCCTAGTGTGTCTCCTGGCACAAGTGCTCTTGCACTGAGAGAAAGGATGAATGACAAGCCTGTGATCCACTTGTGTTTTCCCAAATCTGGCTGGAATTTAGGACTGAAACAGGACTTGTGACTCTGTAGCCCCTCGTGTCACTAAGCCAGGTGGAAACTGTAGCTCTAATTGCTTTTGTTCTTTCCCTAGAGAGTTTCATAGAATCACAGAATGGTTTGAGTTGGAAAAGACCTTAAAGATCATCCAGTTCCAACCGCCCTGCCGCGAACACCTCTCACTAGACCAGCATGCCCAAGGCCCCATCCAACCTAGCCTTGAACACCTCCAGGGACGGGGCAGCCACAGCTTCCCTGGGCAATCTCTTTCCAAGCCTCACCACCCTCATCGTGAAGAATTTCTTTCTAGTGTCTAATCTAAATCTTCCCCCTTCCAATACAAAGCCATTCCCCCCTGTGCTATCACTACATGTCCTTGTTAAAAATCCCTTCTCAGATTTCCTGTAGCCCCTTCAGGTACTGGAAGGTCACTATAAGGTCTCCCAGGAGCCTTGTTTTCTCCAGGCTGAACAACTCTGACTCTCTCAGCCTGTTCTCAGAGCAGAGATGCTCCAGCCCTCAGATCATCTTTGTGGCTCTCCTCTGGACTCATTCCAGAGCAGGACACAGCAATCCAAGTGCAGTCTCACGAGAGTGGAATAGAGAGGTACAATCACCTCCCTCGACCTGCTGGCCACAGTTTCAGGCCAATAAAGAGTTGATTTCTAGGTACTAAGCCTTTTTATTTTTTGGGAATTGACCTTATAAAAACAGGCCACCAGTTTGACTGTTTCAAGTGTTTTTACACCTGTTTAACTCAGATAGCCTTTCAGTCTCTGGCAATATTTGGAGATTTTTGGATCTCAAGCCAAAATTCAGATCTAAGTTGCCAGATTTCCAGACACTGAGAATGGCATTTGAAAGAGTTGAGTTTTGATTGTCGATGTATCTTATTGAGTCTGATCTACCCACAAATAACAGAAGACATTGGACTACATAAGATAGAATCATAGAATCACCAGGTTGGAAGAGACCCATCGGATCATCGAGTCCAACCATTCCTATCAAACACTAAAGCATGTCCCTCAGGACCTCATCTACCTGTGCCTTAAAAACCTCCAGGGAAGGTGAATTAACCACCTCCCTGGGCAGCCTATTCCAAAGCCCAATGACCCTTTGTGTGAAAAACTTCCTCCTAATCTCTAGCCTAAATCTCCCCTGGCAGAGCTTGAGGCCATTCCCTCTTGTCCTGTCCCCTGTCACTTGGGGGACGAAGATACTCCAGAAAAACCTAATTTTTTAGAATTTGAGAAAGTCTTCAGTTTAGCAACAACCCTTTCTGCACTCAGAAGAAACGTAGACATTGTACTTGCAGTATTTGCAATCCTTCTGTTGCAGCTGGGTCCCTGAAAATCCTCTGCATAGTCCTTGGCTGTAGACCCACAGCTCTGTTTTGCTTGCTAGCTGGCTGCACTTCTCCAAACAGACAGAGAGGTCAGTGCATAGCAACAAAAAGCCTTTGTATCTGTGACACCAGTACAGCTGCCTTATCCCCTGCTGGTAGGGATGTGTGAGGCAACTAGTAGATTTTCAGGAAAAACAGGACTGGAATTGCCAAAACAAGAATTTTGGACCAAGGTGCCACCACATTTTAGACTTAGTGACCTTACAAACATCTGTTTGACTAAAAGAAGTACAGTAGAAAGGCCTGATTCTGTCTTGGCTCTGCTGCCAGTCAGTGTTTTACTAATGTGCCGAACACTGGACTTGAGGATGCATTCTTTAAAGTTGCAGACAACATTAATTTGGGAAGGAACACAAGCGCATTGGACATTGAGATTAGAATTTAAAAAATTATCTTAACACATTGGGCAAAAGGGCTGTATCATTAAAAGACACTGGGACAAGCTCAGTGGGTACATGAGTCAAACACATTTACTAAAGGAGAATCCATCTACGGCTTTTAAACACATTGATGCAACACAATGTTCAAGGATGCCCAGAACCACACACTGCTAGAAGCTGAGAGGGTGTAGGAGGAAAGCGCTGCCTTACACTTCCCTTAGTCCTTTGCCCTTCCCTGAGTTTCTGCTGCCGGGAAATGCCAGGGGGTGCTGAGCAGATGCTGCACTAGAAGGATCCCAATTTGACTGGATGTAGCTGCTCTGATATCATGCTCTTGAGCGCAAAGCAGAAATGATCAGCTGCGGACACAGAACAGAGAACTGGGCGGCAGTTCTTCAGGGAAGATCTCAAGTACTGGTGGATCCAAGGCTGAAGTAGAATAATCTGTCTTGCCTCTTTTAAGAAAAGCCAATACTGTACTGGAATATAGATGTGGTGATGTTACATGATACTTTTAGTGTCTTCAAGATGTGAGGGTCTGAGCTCTGTTCAGTGCTGCTAAGAACTCTCTGGGAGCACTGAGCCAGCTTTGGCAGTGTGCTTTGGAAAAGGGAATGCGCTAACTGGCAAGGGTTCAGAAGAGTGGTGGGAATGAGTAGAGGTCTGAAAAACATTCTCCAAGTAGACAGAGAAATAATGACCTTGTTCCACCCAGAAAAGAAGGCCAGACATCACTTGACCTTTCAATTTCTTTTGGAGAAGAGGGAGTAGTCTGTCCTCCACACCCACTTTAGCTAGCAAGAATGAAAGTTGGCTTATTTTGCTGCAAGAGCGTTTCAGATTAGAGGCTGGAAATGCTTTCCAGTAGGGTCAGCAGAGAAGCAAGGAATAGGCCAGCTCCCTAGTTCTCCGTGACTGCATTTTTTTGAGAATAGGCTAGAAACCTGCTCAGGCGAGATCAGAAAGCATGTTAGATCCACCCTGGATGACACAGATAATAGCTGATCCTTCCCCACAACAGAGGGACAAACTGCCTCTAGGTCCTTTTTAGCACTATTCTGCGGCACTCAGTCATTCTTAGATGAACTTGGTGCTGTTATTTACACCTGTTCAGCCTGGTTACACAATTGGGATAAAAATAATATCCTTGTATCCTCGTTCAGAATGGACAAGAGGTTTTGGAAAAGTTTTGTTGTTAGAGAGGAATGTGTTTGTTGCCCTGCATGGCAAGATGGGTCTGTATGGAAATTCCATGTGTGCAGAGGGAGAAGCATTCAGGTTCTGCTGCGCCAAAAGCTTTAATCATGGTACAAGTCCCTAATTTATTCCTATTTGAATCCAACGTGCTACAGTCCTTTGACTCAGATTAGAGATATGCTGCAGAAAGGGCTCCTTCCATGCCAAACCTAAGGGAAAGGTGAGCAGGATTTTAACAACTTATGCTTGTCGTGATTGTACTTTGCTTAATCCACAGACAGTGAGCCTGGATCTCTCTGCAGCTATATCTGCTCTGACAGCAGAGTGGAAGATTTATAAATTCATCCACAAAAAAAAAAAAAAAAAAAAAAAAAAAAAAAGCATGCCTGGCTGGTTCAATTGTTTTTGCAAAGGATGAGGGTGGAATTCATCCTATTTCGGGCCCACAGTAGAGATGGTTCATCGTTACACCCCTTTGTTGAGTGAGTCGAATCTGACTTCTCATGGAGCTTGTGGCATGAGTAGGAGGAGTTGGGAGGGTAGATGGTGATGAGTCAGGTGGGGGTAGAGCCCTCCCAAACAAGGGCACAGTCCACGGTGCCCTAGCAAGGCCAGTGAGGTTGAACCAAGACCCTTAGTCAAGCCAGGGCTTGAGAGACAGAGCCAGGCTCAGCACGGCTGTCACCTAACACAGGTAAGGAGCAAGGAAAGGGAGGGCCTGAGCACAAATACAGCCGCTGAACTGTGGGGATAGAGGGTCCACGTTCACATCTCCATCTCGCACCCCAGCTGGGTTTACTGCAGCTTGAGCCAAGGCTAGAACTTCTATCTGCATTTTTTTTCTAAGGCAAACTAACCTCTCTGCTTTATTTTTAATTCCCAAAGAGGTTAGTGGAACTATGTCCTCAGTTACCTTAATCATTCCCATACAGAATACTCAAAGACGACTTCCCCCCACTAGATCTCTCTGTTTGCTCCCCAGATGGAAGTCTTTCTGCATGTTTGGGTGCTGTTGACATATGAGACACCCCATTAGATGGTGGGAGAAAAGCCGGTGGATGGCAAGCAGGGCTCTACTCACCTTGGTAGGAAGCCAGAGCTTTTTTCCACCAGTGTTGGTGTCATTCCCATACAACCTGAAGTGCCCCAGGATCAGAAAAAGAATCACTTGATCTTGGGCCTGTAACTGATACAACCTGTCCGGGCTCCTGGCCAGCTGGATGCTACACAATTATCTCCAGTTAATTAGCATCTTTATGTGATAAGCTTGGATCTATTGAGTTTTTAACCATTAGAGGGGCTTATCCTGATCTGCTAAAACCACTCAGTTGCCATTTTTCAAGACAGCATTTGTTCACGAATGTTTTGAAGCCTGAAATTGAGTTCTGCCATTTTAATCTATCACTGTGTGCTTTTTAGTTCGTTGTTATGCAGTGTGAGGTCTCATTCCCGTCAACAGAGAAATAATCATCAGAGCACGTGGCATGTTAATGGTGTTATTCCTACAATTCTGGCACAGGATTTGCCAACAGGTAGTAAATAAGGATTGTGCTCAGCAACATTCATAAAGCAAACCTTGCTGCAGATGCTAAAGGAGAATGGCAGAAATAAAGATGGCATTATAAAGAAATGGGTAAATCAGCCTTTGGGCTTTCCAGTTGTGCGAAACATCACTTCAAAATACTGTATGGGAAAGCAGTTAAACAGGACCAAAACACTGCATTTTGGAAAACAGCTCCCTAAACAGCAGTTCTGTAACTTGAGTTCATAATCCTTGTCAGCTGCAAATGCAAACCTGCTATTAGTTTTAAAGATGTCAAGATAGATTTGTTATTTATTATTTTCTGATAAAGATTTTGTGTCTACTCCGTTCCTTCCTTCTCTGAAAATAAAAAAGACACCTGAGCGACAAACGATATGTTGGCTGGTTGGGAGGTATTACCCAGCTTCTGAATGACTTTGAATTGCTCTGGTTTATATTGTGTTAGAAGGGTTCAGCAGTACTGTAGAAGCCATTATGAAATTGGGAATTTTAATGGAAGGATGGTAGAAGCAGCTCTTTGCAAATTGGCCCTCACAAATATGCTCTGAGAAAATAAGGTTTAATCTGTTATCTATCTGTGAGATGGCTGATAATCTTAGGTACTTTTAGATTAGGGTGGGAAAGGACCTTGAGAGGTCAATCAGCCAGTCTTCTTGCATCACAGGGATTAGTTAGACATGAACCACTCTAGGGACATGTTTGTCTACCTTGTTTGTCAGATCTCCTGATGATGGAGATTTCCATCCTCCTCTGAAGAACAAATATTTACTGAAAAAGGGTCTGGGGGCTCACTCCTCCCACTCCTCTGTAAGTGTTGTAAATATAGGGTAGATTGTAACCTGTTCTAAAGTGGATTTAGGGGTCCATCTGATGCTCAGATCCTCGTGGATCTCAGCCTGCCTCATTCTTCATTGACACTGGCTGCACAATATCCATATTTATCTGAAAAACTGCTGTATTAGTTGCCAGTGCTTTCACACAGGATGAACCAGGATGTCTCTCACCGCCCAATTCCTGCACTGGGCCAGTGGGCACATGGAAATCTGTCTGCAGGGCAGTGATACTGTAGGTAGAGAGAAGAAACGGAGGAGCCAGTCCATCATCATGGCCTCAAGCTCTGCCAAGGGAGGTCCAGGCTGAACATTAGGAAAAAAATTTTTCATGGAAAGAGTCATTGGGCACTAGAACATGCTGCCCAGGGAGGTGGTTGAGTCACCTTCCCTGGAGGTGTTTAAGGCACGGGTGGATGAGGCACTGAGGGACATGGTTTAGTGTTTGATAGGAATGGTTGGACTCAATGATCCGGTGGGTCTTTTCCAACCTGGTGATTCTATGATTCTATGATCTCTGTTTTTTCTACCATGAAGCTTTTCATATAAAAAGCAATTTAGCTAATAAACACAATTCAGAAGAGAGTTGCCTGAAGCAATAATAAAACTTCTGTGAAAGCATAAAAGCAGTTCTCCTTGCTCATCAGAAGGCTAAACTGTTAGATGCTTTTTGAGAAAGAAATAGAGAATAAAACCAGAAATGCCTCTGCCATATATATGTCTGTATACACATACACAGAGTAAATTTCTATAAATAGACACAAACATTTTATATGTAACTAGCATACACCCAAATGTCAAATGCCAAGCACAGTTCTAGCCTTCCAGTGTCAAAAGTGGGGGATAAAAGTAGTAACAGTACCAAGAAGGGAGGCAAGGAACAAAATAATCAACTAGAAAAGGACACACTAGCTTTAAAAAGAAAGGCTGGGTGTGGGGCAGTTATCAGGGCCGGTTTTGACGTTAACAGCGGCACTGACAATGTTAAAAAAAGTCACTTATTCACTGCCTCTCAGGATACAGGAACTATAGGAACATCAAGAAAATTACGAAGTGACCTGTTCAGAAGGGACAAAAGATTTAGATTGTGGAACTTACAGCTTGAGGATGTTGTGGGTGCCAGAAGTTTAGATTACTGCAAAAGCAATTAGAGAGTCATGGAAAAAATGGATATTAAACACTTCTGGCTCAGGAAGAAGCCCTTCGGCCAAGGACTGCTGGAGGCAGGAAATTTAACACCGAAATCTTATCTTCCTCTGCATAAGTCTGTAGGTTTTGTGGAATAAATGATTTGGAAGAGATTTTCTGTGTCCTTGAATTGCATTTATTAACTTATTAATCATGTGCAGGCTCAGGGAGGAACATTTCTAGGACAGAAGAGGGAGCAAGAAGGTTGCAAGGAGGCTAGAGAATCATCTCTGGCTGTTTCTCTGTCCTGAAACAACCCTTGGCAAGCTATGGGGCGGTGCTGAGCTGAGGGAGGACTGCTGCCCCCTCTGTCTTACCAGATCTCAGCCATGCTAATATCATTAGCTGTCCTCTTGAGGATTTTTCCTGGTCTAATTTTGCTGTCTCATAGTTCTGACCTGGTTTTGACATTTGAAAAAGCAAGTAAATCCCTCACGTGTCAGATGGTTTAGCTGCCATCAGCTTCCTTACTGTTTAATGGCTGTGCCCAAACACCCGGCTGAGGTGGTGTTGGATATCCCTGAGTAAGCGAAAGATTACGGAGGTGCTGCGAGGTCAGGTTGCTTTGTTTCAGCCATGCCAAGAAATCACATCCACCCTCTGTAGTCTTTTGGGTAGCCACAGGCCCCCTCCACCTGTCTCATTTTTTGGGTTGCTCTGTAATATGGTCTGACCCTGTACTTCTCCATCTGTGGCTCACCAAGCATTAAATGGTAGCAAATTTCCCATCTGGAATACCCTGACACATGCGCACACATCATCCCACAAACATTTTATGTGTGTGCAAACTAGCAAAGTGTGCTGTGGAGTAGAAAAGACATATATGCGTATCCAGGGTTGGGCATACATATTTCTCTGTAGTAAATGAAAACCACTGCGGCCACAATACACACAGTGCCTGTTTGATTTGGGTTTGTTCTTTATTTTCTAGGAGGTTATGCCATTCTTCACTTTTGAAAAGCTCAACGGTGTGGGCGGGAGCGCAGTACACACCTGGGAGGCAATAAAGAATTCCTGTGTGCCAAAACTGGTGTTTACAGCTGCTCTTCTCTGCAACTGCATTGAGTGCATAACCTTCCTGTCTCAGATTCTCTGTGCATGAAATGAGGCTGGTAATGTTTATCTACCCATTGTGAGGGTTGATAGAACAAATCATTATGACTCTAAGGGGATAGGAAATCAAGAAGAACTCCCATTGAAATAATTAATATATACAGGAGTGAGTGAACAGAGAGAAAAGAAGGCTGCTCCAGGGCAAATGTTCTTACAGCAAATGATTCTCCACTGAGAATAGCATGAATATGGAAAATATGCAACCAACTCACTATGCTGAACATCAAATATATGTAAATTATTCTGCTTGTCTTTTTTTGGTGCATTTCCTCATCATTCACAAGTGGTTTTGTGCTGAACATCCGAGAGAGAAGCTGAGGAGTTGGTTTTAGTTCCAGTGGGTGTTGCAGACACACAGTGAGAGAATGCAGGGTACAGCATTCTGGTGCTGCCCAGAGCTGTGGTTTGCCCCTAAATACCAGGACAGAAGTTGGCCTCTGCTTTCAAACTTCTCTGTGGCAAGGCCAGGGAGTCAAGGACCAGCCAGGCATTTCAGAGCAATGCTGTAGAAATGGGGACAGGTCTTCTTTCTCTCTGTTAATCTGGGTTTATTATCTACTGCTCTGGATGTCTCTGCCAATGGTTGGTGCTATTAAAAGACTTGGCTTCTATCCAAAGGCTGCATTCACATGCTTCATATAAGAAATACAGAGGAAAAAAGCAAATTCTCCATCGTTTCATTGGCAGTTCCACCACTGCTGAAGACAAAAGGCATTGCCTTAGTTATTGACCAAGTGTGTTTAATCCTTAATAGCTTATCTTTTGACTTAATGCAGTTGTGATGGTTTATGTCATTTTTCCATAGGTAGGGAAACAAAACTATGGAAATCATGGATATTCAAGAGGGATAGTGAGCACATTAGATCCTGCCATCACAAAATATTTCAGTGGTGCCGATGTAGGAGTCTGGTCTTCAGAGAGCTGCACAGTTTGTTTTGAGTGTGGCATTTGGTCTTACGTAATATTAACCCTTAAAGAGAAGTATGGAGAAGGGCAGAGTTTTGCACTGAGAGTTGGGAAATCCTATGTCCTAGGCCTGCTGGAGCAGTGCTGCTTTCTAGGTTGTTCATGGCTAAGCTTATAAATCTGTATTTAGGAATCTAATTGATTTTATTCTTATCCTCGGAGGAGGTAGAAGCTTCCTCTGATGCTCAGGTCTTGCTCTTGGCAATCAATCTGGGCTTCCATCTTTTGGTTACAGTCCCTTTATTCATAACAAGCACCTGCGGGCAGTAAATCTGACCACACAGAAGTGCCCCAAAGACTCCTTACTGACAGCTCAGAGGTGCAGCATATGGGATGAGAGCCTTTAAAAGCATCAACAAAGAGGAGTATAACAAAGCATGTAAGAATCGCACTCTCACTTAAGCCAAGTTGCAGAGAGGTGAACAGAAGCAGACTCTGCTCCAGCCCCTTATCTGTGCAATTTCAATCATATTCAGAATTTTAAAGTCCTTTATGTGCCCTTTTACAGCATTAACACGAAAGACCTAGTAGCTTAAAAACTGTAGCTAGGAGTAGCTATGGATTTACCAGGAGGCACAAAGAAGGAAAGAGAGATTTTTGCTATCCCCTCAGTACTTCAACAATATAGTTAGTATCCATTTACCTGTCTCAAAGAATTAAAAATTATATTATTGTGCATAAGGTTAGCATCCATTTATCTGTCTCAAAGAATTACAAATTATATTATTGTGAGTACACTGTTAACTACTGTTACGTAATAACCAGTTTTTCTATATGGAAAATAGGAAAGCTACAGCCTGCATACACCGTACGCGTGGACTTGCATATGTAATTCAAGGAGAACTGGTGATCAGATAACTTTAATCTTTTAATAAAAATGTCCAGTAGAAATCTGAGAGGTACAGGTTGTTGAATATCTGCATTCAGGTTTTGTCTGATGTGTGATATAGTAGTAATATTAAGATGGCTGTAGTTGTTATGTTTTTTAATCATGTAGTTTGCAAGATGAGCTGTGATTTACAATGCAATGTTTTGTTTTCCCTGCTCTGGCAATTAACGCCATGGCTTTATTTTGACTACATTCAAACACAAATTCTTATGTTAATAGTATGCAGTACGAGGAAATGAAGCCAAACAATGAAGATCTGCAAAATTTTAGGTACAATTCTTTCATGATTTCCCATTTGTTTTTCAATGCTTGCTCCACAAGGAAGTGCATTTGAGCATTTTAAAACTAACGAAAGGATGTTCTGAATTATTACTGCGTGTCAACACAGTTGGCACAACATTTTAGCTAATGCATCGTTACTGCTACTGATATTACCGATTAATATGTTGAATGTCTTGAATGTATTAAGGCACATTAAGTTTGTATTCTGTACACAAGGTTTATGTTAACAAATGTTGGTGATTAATTTACAGTTGATATAAAATACAGCACCATATTACCAAAAATCATGATGCATTTGCTACAGGATCTTATGCATTCTCTACAAATATATAAACAGCTTTAATTTGCACTACTCTTCATAGTTTTCTTGTGATCACACTTGCATTTTGTAGGTGCTGTGTTTTCTCTTTATAGTCCTTGCAGGCATGAATCCACTAATGTAATTGCAGAAATGGAAAGCAGAAAGCAAAAAGCTTACTTTTAAAAACACCCGTGCAGAGTGACCTCCCAGTAAGGTGACACTGCTTGCACTGGCTCCTGTCTGTGGTCAGGAGAGGTCTCTGGGACAGTTTTGGAACTTGGCACAGATTGCTGTGTCATGTGTTACTTGGGAAAAGTTCAGACATTCAGATCTGGGCTCAAAACACACACAGTGGAGATGCAGTTCTGAGAGAGATTTATTGTATATTTTTACCTGTACCACAGAGCTTCACTGACCTTTTAAAAGCATGCCTTTCAAAGTTCATGTTAGGAAGCACCTCTTCAAACACTGAGTAAGTTTGGGAGTGCAGTGGAGAGAATCAGTATCTATGTATGCGATATTCAGTGTTGGCAAACATTTCTGTGTACACTTGACAAGATTTTAAAATGGAGACATTGTGGAGCCAAAGTGAACTCGTGCGTTAGTTCAAATAAAACCAGCCACTCTCTGTCATCAACAATTCAGAGTGACTACTGTTACACCTTTGACTCCTCACCCCAATGGCTGCAGTCAACTTCAATCAACAGACTGAAGCCTTTATGAGGTCTGAGCAACATCTGAACATACATCTCTGCATTGACAGTGCAGTATTTAACATCAGAGTCATGGTATGTCTTCAGGTTTAATGAATCACAGAATCACAGAACAACCAGGTTGGAAGGGACCCATCGGATCTTCTAGTCCAACCATTCCTATCTAACACTAAACCAAGTCCCTCAAGACCTCATCCACCCGTGTCTTAAACACCTCCAGGGAAGGTGAATCAACCACCTCCCTGGGCAGCCTATTCCAATGCCCAATGACCCTCTGCGTGAAAAACCTCCTCCTAATCTCCAGCCTAAACCTACCCTGGCGGAGCTTGAGGCCATTCCCTCTCGTCCTGTCCCCTGTCACTTGGGAGAAGAGGCCAGCTCCCTCCTCTCCACCACCACCTTTCAGGTACTTGTAGAGAGTAATGAGGTCTCCTCTCAGCCTCCTCTTCTCCAGGCTAAACAACCCCAGCTCTCTCAGCCGCTCCTCATAAGACTTGTTCTCCAGCCCCTTCATCAGCCTCGTCGCTCTTCTCTGGACTTGCTCCAGAGCCTCAACATCCTTCTTGTGGTGAGGGGCCCAGAACTGGACACAATATTCAAGGAGCGGCCTCACCAGTGCTGAATACAGAGGGAGAATCACCTCCCTGGACCTGCTGGTCACACCATTTCTGATACAAGCCAGGATGCCATTGGCCTTCTTGGCCACCTGGGCACACTGCTGGCTCATGTTCAGTCGGCTGTCGACCAACACCCCCAGGTCTCTCTCCTCCTGGCAGTTTTCCAGCCAGGCTTCTCCCAGTCTGTAGCTCTGCATAGGGTTGTTGTGCCCCAAGTGCAGGACCCGGCATTTGGCTGTGTTAAACCTCATGCCGTTGGACACTGCCCAGCGGTCCAGCCTGTTTAGGTCCCTTTGCAGAGCCTCCCTACCCTCCAGCAGATCGACACTTGCACACAGCTTTGTGTCATCTGCAAACTTGCTAAGGGTACCCTCAATGCCCTCATCCAGGTCATTGATGAAGACATTGAACAGGACTGGACCTAGCACTGAGCCCTGGGGAACACCACTTGTCACTGGCCTCCAGCTGGACTTAACACCATTTCCCACCACTCTCTGGGCCCGGCCATCCAGCCAGTTTTCTACCCAGGAGAGTGTGCGTCTGTCCAGGCCAGAGGCTGACAGTTTCTGTATCTGAATGCTGTGAGAAACTGTGTCAAAGGCTTTACTGAAGTCCAGAAAGACCACATCCACAGCCTTTCCTTAATCCAGCAGCCGAGTGACTTTGTCATAGAAGGCGATCAGGTTGGTTTGGCAGGACCTGCCTTTGGTAAACCCATGTTGACTGGGCCTGATCACCCGGTTCTCTTGTAAGTGCTTCATGATAACACTCAAGATCACCTGTTCCATGACTTTCCCTGGCACTGAGGTCAGACTGACTGGCCTGTAGTTCCCCGGATCCTCCCTGCTACCCTTCTTGTAAATGGGAACTACATCAGCCAGTCTCCAGTCCAGAGGCACCTCCCCAGTCTTCCAGGACTGCTGGAAGATGATGGAAAGGGGTTTGGCCAATACATCCACCAGCTCCCTCAAAACCCTAGGATGTATCCCATCTGGCCCCATGGACTTGTGGGTGTCCAGTTGGCCAAGCAGGGCTCTGACCACCTCCTCTTGGACTATGGGAGCCTCATATTGCTCCTCTGTTTCCCGGGTATCTACACCAAGGGAACAGCTTTCTTTACAATTAAAGACTGAGGCAAAGAAGGCATTAAGTACCTCAGCCTTCTTCTTGTCCCCTGTCACTGCTGTTCCCTCTGAGTCCAAAAGGGACTCTATGGTCTCCCTTGTCCTCCTTTTACTGTTAATATACTTATAAAAAGATTTTTTATTGTCTTTTGCTGACTTAGCTAATCTGACCTCTAGCTTGGCCTTAGCCCCTCTGATTTTTTCCCTACATAGCCTCGCTTCCCTCCTGAAGTCCCTCCAAGAGGCCTGTCCCCCCTTCCAGAGCCTATAAATCTTCCTTTTTTTTCTAATTTGACTCAAGATTTTCCTACTTAACCAAGCTGGTTTTTTCCCCTGCCGGCCTTTTTTCCAGAACACGGGGATGGCTTTCTCCTGAGCTGCCAGGATCTCCTTTTTGAGGAACTCCCAGCCCTCGTGGTCTCCCTTGCCCTCAAGTGCTGTCTCCCAGGAGACTTTGCCAACCAGCCTTCTAAACAGTTCAAAGTCTGCCCTCTGAAAATTTAGTGCAACCGTCCTGCTTAGCACCCTCTTCGCTTCACCTAGGACAGAAAACCCTATCATCTCATGATCACTAAGACCTAGGCGACCCCCTACTCTCACATCCCCCACAAGCCCCTCTCTGTTGACAAACAGCAAGTCCAGGAGGGCACCTTCCCTCGGAGGTTCGTTGACCAGCTGTGCGAGGAAGTTATCTTCCACGCACTTCAGGAATCTCCTAGACTGCTTCCTTTCTGCTGTGTTGTACTTCCAGCAGATATCAGGGAGATTGAAGTCTCCCACAAGGACAAGAGGCACTGACTTGGAGATTGACCCCAGCTGTTTAAAGAAGAGCTCATCAGCTGCTTCTCCTAGGCTGGGTGGCCTGTAACAGACTCCCATCACAAAGTCTCCCTTGTTATGGGCTCCCTTGATCTTAACCCACAGGCACTCAATCTCCCCATTGCCACAGTCCATCTCAGAGGTGTCCAAGTCCTCCCTTACAAAGAGGGCTACTCCACCCCCTCTCCTACCCTTTCTATCCCTCCTGAAGAGTTTACACCCCAAGTTTATACACTGAAAAGGATCATCTTGTCTATGTATTCAGCTACACCTTTGCAGCAGCCTCTTCAGCACTAGTACATGTGAAATATTTTAACACTACCATGTCTAGCCTAGTATTTGAAGATGTGAGATTAGGCCCTACATTTGAGACAAGTAGTTGTTAGCATCCTGACAAAAATCTGGGGGACTTATTTTGCCCTTGATTTTCAATCAAGACTTTTTCCCCATTTTTGCCTCCAAAACTTATGCCCTGAGAACTTTACAAAATAACGATCAGCCTCCTACAACTGTCCTCCAATATAATCTAAGTTCTGTCTTTCCAAGTGTTTTCACAGTACAATCCTTACAAGGTTAAGAGATCAGCTAAAACTTGGAGTCAAACACAGGTCGATTTAATGAGCCTATCATTCATTAACATTTACATTGCCAGTTGATTCAGCACATTTGAAGTAAATAAGAGAGGAAAAATAAAGGCGAAAGAATTGAGTGTCAATGAGAAGCTCCAGGGCTCAATCCTATCACTACTGGTCAGCAAATGGCAAATACCTCCAAACCTGCCAAATTAAGTCCAGGCTTGCTGAATCTGTTGGGGCAGAGCACTGGATGAGAGGAAAAATGTTGTGGCTTGTTTGAACAATTGCTCTCCAGAGAACAGATGTATTTTGCAGTGGATTCTGAAGAATTAAGAAGAAAAAAAAAGCAGTTCAGCTGAGCCTTCTGGGTAAACTGATTTTGACCAAGAATGTTATTTATGAAAATACAAAAATGCTTTCATTGTTTCTAATGCAAAGCAGAGAAAAAAAAAAAAGCTGTGGCATAGAGAGAACAGCTTTGATCATAAAAGTCCCAGTTCTGATTTCTCCTGGTATGAGAAGGGCTGTATTTGTGACAGCATGCCAAGTATTCTGTTCTTTACGCTGTCTTCCTGCAACGTATAAAGGAAGATTAGAAGGTCTCCCTGCTGCTGCAGCACCGCCACGTATCGCCATTGGTAGGGGATCACAGCACAGAGCAGAGCTAATGCAGAGGTTACATGAGCTTCAGCAAATTCCTAGAACCATTTCTGGGCAGGTATCCAGAAACCAGCGTCTGGCTAATCGGGGAGGGCTTTTCAGACACAACTAATCTGATACCCGACAACCTTGAATTTAGATGTGTTAACATTTAGATTGAGAAGCCTGACACCTGGCTCTCTTAATATGATCAGAGGAGAGGGTAGCTCATTTTGGGAGCTGCATCCTCCTGCAGTGATAATATAGGCAGTACTTAAATGAAGACCTTTTTTGCTGATTAGAGACTTGCTGAGCTCAATGGAGCTCCAGGAACCTGCACCCCGTCATGATTTTTCCCCACCTAGTTTTCAACCACACCATCTAAATACCTGAACGAAGTTCCTGACAGGACAGACAGAATAAGATCATCTATATTGTACATTTCATTGCTCACTCACGCCTCTCCCACTCCTTTCAGATGCTGTATGCTTATTGATCAAAAGCCATCTTCTGGGGTTCCCCTACCTCTGGAACTCCTTCTGCTCTCCAGGGTTTTAGAAATACAGTGCATGCTGTTTATAACCTCCAAAATTCAGTGTTACAATGGTGTCTGCAGTGACAATCAAGATCAGAAAAAGGGCTGTCATCTGCATGTTACTGAGATGCATTTGAAAAAAAAAAGAGTTGCGCTGCCTCTAGACTTAACACATTTTCATACTCACACACTTATATCCATTATAGAAGCCTTTTAGGTTGGGTCTGTAAATTAACATATAAAAATAACAAAAGTAGTGGTTGTATGTCTTTTGGAACCATATAAAATCTAGGATGTGTCAACTACAAAAGCTGGGCTAGTTTCCCATAAAATTTACAGATATTACAAACTCCAAAAGTTTAATTCCATTCATGGGGAATTACATTATCTATCACTAAGTCCTGCTCTCCAGGCAGCCTGAAGGATGACTCTGCTGGGTCTCCTGAGGAGTGACTGCGTGGTGCTGTGACCTTTCAAGGTCCCTCATACGCTTCTCCTCCAGGAAATTCAGCTCAGCCTCCAACCACTTTCCTAAGCTACATAAATGCCTTGATCCTCATGTCAACCATTACAGAACTGGCAACCCATCTGTTTTCAAAAGATCCCTTATTCTTTTCACTTACAAAACCTCTCTTGTCATTTCAGGCAGTCTAGCACCAGTACAAGCATCTGCACAATTTATGGATGCTGCTTCTCCTCATGTCTCTTGTCTCAGCCTTCATTTGCACTATCTTCTGTTGTTTATCTATGTGACTCTTAACTGTTTCTTCATCTCTCTTCATCTCCCTGCCTTCTTGCTGGCTTTGCATTAAAAATGAAAAGCAGTGAAATTTGTAGGTTCTTTGCTTCTTTCATTTTACAGGACTGGATTCCGTGGCTTTAGATCTGAAACAAGGCCAGCCCATCCTCTGCATGAATTATCTAGACTTGGCATTTTTAGCTGTACTGTAGGAGCCCATCCAAAGTCCTTAGATGAGGTTTTACCAGCTGGCAGCCTGCAGGCAGCAAGATGACTGTGCCTTTTTTGCAGTCACAGCTCTCTGACCTTGAAGAAGGTTGAAAAAAGTTGTCAGCACACTGTGTGAAGTCCAGTGGTTAATGCAACCTCCTGTTCACAGCCCAGACAGGGGCCAGACGTGGTGTCAAAGGCAGGATGCATATTGCAATCCTTCAAATGTTTTTCCTGTGCCAGGTACTTGTGGCTAAGCCTGTGAGATGATAATGATTTTCTATGATTTAAAGGGCCTGCTGAGCTGCAGCCGTGAGGGTGGGTTTGGTTTGATTTGAGGTGGGGGTGTAGAGGTTATCGATCTGTCATGTAATAAACCAGGGAAAAAATTAACCACCCTGTCATTCCAGTCAGAAATCTCCCTTGGGATACTTCTGACTGGCAGGGCAAGGTGCTATTAACATTTCCCACTAGCAATCCTGCCCCAGGAAACTGGAACGGGTATGTTAGGTATTTCAGTGCTCCTCGGTTGGTGAACAGGTCACTCCTGGGGGGTTCTCCTCATCATTAACCATAATGACATTGGTTTTGTCCCTCTGTATGCAGTTGCACGGCTGCCTCTGCTGCCTGGCAACGTGACAGCAGGATCTGGGTTTAACTTCCTTAAATCGTTACAGAATCTGTGGGCGAACAGAAAAGGGCAGGGTGGGTTTAAATAGAATCATAGAACCATGGAATCATAGAATGGTTTGGGTTGGAAGGGACCTCCATCCAGTTCCAACCCCCCTGCCATGGGCAGGGATACCTCCCACCAGACCAGGCTGCCCAAGGTCCCATCCAAACTGGCCTTGAACACCTCCAGGCATGGGGCAGCCACAGCTTCCCTGGGCAGCCTGTGCCAGTGCCTCACCACCCTCATCATGAAGAATTTCTTCCTGGTGTCTAATCTAAATCTTCCCCCTCCCAATTTAAAGCCATTCCCCCTTGTCCTGTCACTGCATGCCCTTGTAAAAAATCCCTCCTCAGCTTTCTTGTAGGCACCCTGAAGGTACCGGAAGACCACTAAAAGGTCTCCCCAGAGCCTTCTCCAGCCATAATGACATTGATTTTATCCCTCCATATGCAGTTGCATGGCTGCCTCTGCTGCCTAGCAACAGAACAGCAATATCTGGGTTTAACTTCCTTAAATTAATAGAGAAGCCATAGATACCAGCTCTGTGGAGGAACGTAACAAGGCTAAATAGCTATGTCACTCTTTAAAATACCTCATTGGTTATTTTTATACAGCAAAATAGTTTCACCAGTGACTTTAATTTTTGTTATGTGGTTTTGTGTGTTTCTAACTATATTTCTTTGTATTACCAGTGCTCAAATTATGCACTCTGTATGTAAGATTTACATGGGTTTGTAAATGCATATACAACATCCTCCCAGAAGGATTCCTGTGCTCTGTAGAGGACATCAGCTGTTGCCACCACAATGTTGCCTGGCCAGAGAAGGAACACAGGTGCTATCCAAGAGGGCACTGTATAAGCAGCTGTGACTAGTCCACAAAGCTTGGAAGATAACCAGAACTGTTTTTTAATTTGGTTCAGAGGCCAGGGCTCACTGTGAAATAGTTGAAATTAGCTTTTTCTCTGCCCCTAAGTGCAGCCTGTTCTGGCAACTCAGCGCTTTCCCTTTCTCACTGAAGAAGCACTCTGCCAGCCCTGCTTATGGGACTTAACCCTGTGTGCTTGTCAGATCTGCCTGCGGCACCGCCCTGCTGCCACTGTCACTCCACTGCCTCGCAAGTGCATGCCTTACCCCTGCAAGGTCAAATCATCCAGCAGCACTGCCCCCTTGCTCTAATCTCAGGGCCAGGCTGGCAACTGAGAAACTTTAAGCTTACCAGCTGGTGGAGGAAGGGAATAATTCCCATTCTGCTCTCATTAAGAAGCCAGCTAGGGCCTTAACGCGAATCTGCCAATAAAACATAAGTAACCCAAAATCTGGGTCCCCGTGTGCTGTAACTGTTTCAGAGACACTGAAAACAGGTCTCTACAGCCATCCAAGTCCATTGCAGACCTCCCAGAAATTTTACATTTCAGTTGTTACGGAATGGGCAGCCCACAAAGCTCACAATCCAGTCGCGGTGTTGCAAAGTTGTCTTTGCAGATGGGCCCCTTGGAAGGTAGGTACAACCTCACACCTCAGAACTGCTACTCTTGTTCACATCCCCTTCTGAAACTCCTAGGAACCATTTGGTACTTTCCAGGTTTTATATCTACAGTGGAGGCGCGGGGGTCTTCTTTGAGGTAAACTTTGAACAGTTCCTTTCTTTATTTTTGCACAGAGATCATTTGGGCTGATTCTAACACTGAGGGATTTTGCAGGACAGTCACTTCTGTTTTCTGGCTTCCCAAATTTCTGTTTCATTTTAGGAAGGACGTTAGTCCCAGTTTGACCTTAAATTGTTCCTGGAGTTTGGCCAGCTCCTTCCACAGGCAGCTGGTTTTTATTATCTTTGATGTAGACCAGTTCCTGCTCACATATTACAGCTTGTACCTAACTGTATTTCTTAAGTACCTGCTAGCACTCAACCTGCCCTTTTTTTAGTGACTTTTTTTGACGGCTCCTCTGAATAACCTCTTTCCTTGTATTTTTTAAAATCCGACTCATACTGCAAGATACGTAATCACAGAATCACAGAATCACAGAACAACCAGGTTGGAAGGGACCCATTGGATCATCAAGTCCAACCATTCCTATCTAACACTAAACCAAGTCCCTCAAGACCTCATCCACCCGTGCCTTAAACACCTCCAGGGAAGGGGAATCAACCACCTCCCTGGGCAGCCTATTCCAATGCCCAATGACCCTCTGTGTGAAAAACCTCGTAATCTCCAGCCTAAATCTCCCCTGGTGGAGCTTGAGGCCATTCCCTCTTGTCCTGTCCCCTGTCACTTGGGAGAAGAGGCCAGCTCCCTCCTCTCTACAACCTCCTTTCAGGTACTTGTAGAGAGTAATGAGGTCTCCTCTCAGCCTCCTCTTCTCCAGGCTAAACAACTCCAGCTCTCTCAGCCGCTCCCCAAAGGGTCTGTTCTCCAACCCCTTCACCAGCCTCGTCGCTCTTCTCTGGACCTGCTCCAGAGCCTCAACATCCTTCTTGTGGTGAGGGGCCCAGAACTGGACACAGTATTCAAGGAGCGGCCTCACCAGTGCTGAGTACAGAGGGAGAATCACCTCCCTGGACCTGCTGGTCACACCGTTTCTGATACAAGCCAGGATGCCATTGGCCTTCTTGGCCACCTGAGCACACTGCTGGCTCATGTTCAGTCGGCTGTCGACCAACACCCCCAGGTGTAATGCTTTTATCAACTGCCAGTAGACTATTTTTGGCCAGCTGCCTTGAGTCTGACATTGGTGTCATATCAGCAGTTGACTTTGGTGCCCAGGTTCTTTCCACATGTCTCTGAGCAGTCCATGTGCTATCGGTGTGCTACCGGTTACACAGTCTTGTCCAAAAGCCAGTTCTTTCCTGCTGGGCTGTGTAGGGCTAAGGTTTCATTAATTACTTCCCACACTCCTAACCTCACTGCTGCTGAGTTTCCTCATGCATTTTTTTATTTCTTTTTAAACCAAAGAGGGCCACCCTCAAAAATTCTACCAAAGCACCTTGCTTTTTCTGCACTGGTTCTTGTCTCAGTCTTTCCACTGCTACCTACAGCGAAAAATCATTTATCTTCTGGTCTCTGTAGTGCTGAAGACAGTTTTGCCTACCATCCTGCTGCTTAAATGAATGGTTAGTGAAGTGACCCAGATGGTTATGGGCATTATTCAAACTGCCTTGTCATTTTGTCACTAGTTGTAACCAGTGGAGAGTTTCCTTTGTTCCTTGGAAACTTTCATGCTTATTAATCACATAATTCCTTTTTTTTTTTTTTTTTCATTTCCCATTGGCTGCATGATGAAAGCAAGTCTGGCACATGAAGTCAACCACTCCCTTTGCTGGTACCGTCTTCTTATCTTTGGTGTTTGCACTTTTCACCTGAGAAGGAGTTAATCTGACCCTCAGTCACACAGCAGATGACTTTGTTGGAAAAATAAACTCTCAATGTGCTATTGGCATGTATAAAAATATAAGACATATTAAATAGTCTTTCCATTGTGTTTGCCAGGGACAAAGCCTCAGCTGGAGCACCACATCCAGCTACATGTGAAGCATTTCAGAATGGCTGTAGAAACGAGTTAGGAGAGTAAGACTAGGGATACAAATCATCATCTGCAAGGAGACTGAAAGAAATAGACTTGTTTATTTTCAAACAGATTGAATATAACATAATCTTCAATACTGAAAGGTGGCCATACAGAGGAAAGGAATTATCTGATCTCCACCACTTGTGTTGGACATTAGAACTGATTTACTAGTGGTATAGTCAGTGCTCAGTGAGACTGACTGTGGAGATCACAATGCCTTCGTCATCGCAGGGTTTTAAAAACCACTAAGCAGCTGTTTCCCAGGAGTAGTTTCAGTCTGGATGATCCAGCCCAAGCACAGAGATGGACTCTCAAGGACCTTTCTAGCCTTTTTGTTCTGTCATTCAGTGACATTTCCTGCTCCAGCTTCTTGCACATTGTGAAGCTTACATCATACAATGACAACACGTCTTGCCATTCCTAACTTAGTAACAGGCTGCTGTGCAGAGCTCAAGGAGAAAGGAAAGTGAAAGCAGGAAGAACAGTAAATGCTATTTCACTGCCTTTCTGTTAATATTTCTTGATAATCATATATAGGCTCTGGCACTGGCTAAAGCCAAAGGCCTTTACAATAACCTAGTTCTGTGGATATAAAAGGAGCATGTCATTTGCTTTTAATGTGTAGAGGGTGAAGGAACCGAGGATAGTTCTGGGGTTTGAGTGGACGAGAGAGGCATACAGCATGAGTTCCCAGCAAGGCAATTCTAGTAAATGCAAACCTGTAATCCAGACAAAATTTTCTGAAAGTGTTGCAATCTTCCAGCAAGTCCTGGGAAATTGATTTCTCTTCATTTCTGACTCTTCCTACAGAGATAATAATTCCTATGTGTGTCACGCTGTTGGATTTGATGTTATTTGAAAGAGCAAATGAAAAGCTGTTCAAGATTCTCAAATAGGAAGGGATTGCAGAAGGCTTTTCCCTGCTATGCAATACTTTCCAACCTCGACAGGTGATCTGAGGAATAGGCTGTTGTCCTCTGACCACTTGCCAAATAAAGATCAGTCCCAATTGCTTCACAGAGGCTTTTGTCCAAAGTGGCACTGCAGCTAAACAATTAGCAGCTGGAAGAAATGATGCCAATTTGAATGCTAGTAGATGTAACACGAAGAAAAGCAAACATGTTTCTACACCCTACTGAAACGCAGGCAGGATGTACTGTAAGATAGGACCTGACCTTTTCCATGATGGGAGATGATTCAATATTGAATGAAGGACAAAGAGGTCAATATGACACCAAAGGACATAGTACGTACAGTGTGTTTTCTACCACTTTAAGTACACCCCTTACTTGGCAGTATTCAGTATCCAAGGATAGTAGGAAGCATCTGAATGGGGAAATATATATTTGTGCTTGACAATGCTTTGAAAGCAGGGCTGCAGTTGAGGTAATTCTGCAATAGCAGAAGCATGACTCATACAGGATGATGGAATGAGATGTGGCAGCAGGTGACCCCAAGCTGTTTCCTTCACAGGACAGGATTTAGATGGAGCAAAAGACAAAAATGCCTATGTGGGAAAATTTCCGACTTTGTGTGTTGCTACTTTTTAGAGAAGCCTCATTATTCTCTTTCCTGTTTCCCAAGTTTTGATCAGCTTTTCTTCTGCTTACAACAGTCTGGCTTTGGGTAACCCAGCATTTCCTATCAGCATTTGAATACCATGTCCACCTTTTTAAATTAAAAAATGTACTTTCCAAAATTTTGTACAATGAAGCATTTAAGTAACATCACTTTTCTTTTCTTTTTTTTTTTAAGTTAAAAGGTTATGAAAAGATAGGGTGCTTTCCAAAGAAGTGCTTTCTTGCTTCACCAGCCTGCTGACTCAAAGCATGACAACACCAGGGTCCCAGAACTAACACTCTGTTTGGCCAAGATGAGCTGATTGCTCTCAACCTTGAGCAAGACGGATTATTCTGTGGAGCAGAGAAAAACAGCTGTAAGATTTTGTCTTTATGGTAGTCATCTGTCACAAAAAAACACATCTTGGGCAAGTCACTCAGCATCTTTTGGGTGCAGTGGGATTTCAAGCTGATGCTGCAAAGCAGCAGCCACAGGTAGGAACTCGCAGTAACAAAGCCTGACAGAGTGGGAAAGCGATGGTCTTCTTAGGGCTGAAGAGGCTCAGATTGCAGTGATAGACACTATGATTCTGCGAAAACACGACAGCTGACATGTTCAAACACCTCCCTCTGTTTTCCATAACAGTCTTCCCCTGCATGTAGTTCAGTGGATGTTGCTTTTGGACTCATCCATGCCTTAGATGGCAGCACCAGAGAGTGCGGCAATGTGGTGCCTTGCAGCTGCAGTAGGGGCATTCTGCAATGTGGCAGCGCTGGTGTAGCAGCTCATTGCCCACAAAGGAGAGTGCACCATTATCCTTCTACATCCCCCTCCCATTCCCAGGCTTGGTTGTGGCACTTTGCTCAAATTAGTGATGGCTCTCATCTGCTCACGAGGCGGTTCAACTCATTAAGCCTTACAGAACACACCTATCAAAACCCAGTCTTTTGCCAGCTGATGGAACTGAATGGCACCAGCACCAATGTAAAAGATTCACAGAATCACTAAGTTGGACTAGAAGATCCGATGGGTCCCTTCCAACCTGGTTGTTCTATGATTCTATGAAAAGATGCAACAGATCATCGAGTCAAACCATTCCTATCAACCACTAAACCATGCACCTCAGCACCTCATCCACCAAAGCCTTAAACAGCTCCAGGGAAAGTGACTCAACCACCTTCCTGGGCAGCCTCTTCCAGTGCCCTATGACCCTTTCCGTGAAAAATTATTTCTGATGTCAAGCCTGAACCTCCCCTGGCAGGACTTGAGGCCATTCCCTCGTGTCCTGTCCCCTGTCACTTGGGAGAAGCTCCCTCCTCTCCACAATCTCCTTTCAGGTAGTTGTAGAGAGCAATAAGGTCTCCCCTCAGCCTCCTCTTCTTCAGCCTAAACAACTCCACCTCGCTCAACTTGTTCTCCAGCCCCTTCACTAGCTTCATTGCTCTTCTCTGGACTCACTCCAGATCCTCAACATCCTTCTTGTGGTGAGGGGCCCAGAACTGGACACAGTATTTGAGATGTGGTCTCACTAGTGCCGAGTGCAGAGGGAGAATAACCTCCCTGGACCTGCTGGCCACACCATTTCTGATACAAGCCAAGAAGCCGTTGGCCTTCTTGGCCATCTGGGCACACTGCTGGCTCATGTTCAGTCACTGTCAACCAACACCCCCAGGTCCCTCTCCTCCAGGCAGCTTTCTAGACAGACTTGCCGTAGTCTATAGCACTGCACAGGGTTGTTTTGCCCAGAAGTGGCAGGAGTGCATGACTTGCAGTGGGTTCAGCCTTTCTGGCAGCATCAAACTCTTAGAATGACTTATCATCTCACAGGCTTAGCCACAAGTACCTGGCACAGGAAAAACATTTGAAGGATTGCAATATGCATCAGAGAATCATAGAATCATAGAACAACCAGGTTGGAAGGGACCCATCGGATCTTCTAGTCCAACCATTCCTATCAAACACTAAACCAAGTCCCTCAAGACCTCATCCACCCGTGCCTTAAACACCTCCAGGGAAGGGGAATCAACCACCTCCCTGGGAAGCCTATTCCAATGCCCAATGACCCTCTGTGTGAAAAACCTCGTAATCTCCAGCCTAAATCTCCCCTGGTGGAGCTTGAGGCCATTCCCTCTTGTCCTGTCCCCTGTCACTTGGGAGAAGAGGCCAGCTCCCTCCTCTCTACAACCTCCCTTCAGGTAGTTGTAGAGAGTAATGAGGTCTCCTCTCAGCCTCCTCTTCTCCAGGCTAAACAACCCCAGCTCTCTCAGACGCTCCTCATAGGGTCTGTTCTCCAGCCCCTTCATCAGCCTCGTTGCTCTTCTCTGGACTTGCTTCAGAGCCTCAACATCCTTCTTGTGGTGAGGGGCCCAGAACTGGACACAGTATTCAAGGAGCGGCCTCACCAGTGCTGAGTACAGAGGGAGAATCACCCCCCTGGACCTGCTGGTCACACCATTTCTGATACATCCTGCCTTTGACATCACACCTGGCCCCTGTCTGGGCTGTGAACAGGAGGTAGCATTAACCACCGGACTTCACACAGTGTGCTAACAACTTTTTTCAACCTTCTTCAAGGTCAGAGAGCTGTGACTACCCTCACCCCCAGGTCCTTCTCTGCCAGGCAGCTTTCCAGCCACTCTTCCCCAAGCCTGCAGGGCTGCATGGGGTTGTTGCGCCCCAAGCGCAGGCCCTTGTCGAACCTAATCCTGTTGCTCTCACCCATCCACCCATTTTATCCAGACCCCTCTGACCTTCAGAGACCATCATTCCAGCTCCCCCGCCCCTTCCACTCACGGACACACCCAGGCTCCCACCCCAGGAAACTCAAGAGAGAGATGCTCGGAACGACATCCTCCACAGCAGCAGCCGGTTTTGCAGCCTCTTGAAGAATCTGGCTCTGGCCACCAAAAATGCTGCAATACAATATCCAAACGCAGATGCCATAAGGGAACTTCAGCATCAAACTGAGGAGCTGTCTAAGTACACACAGCAGTTTAGAGCAATGATGGAATGAAAGGCACTTTTTGGTGGTTTTACAAAATCTCTGTTGTTACAGTTCTCTTTGCTCCTTTGACATTTGGCAGCCAAGGAGGGCAAATGCAGCTCCGTGACACCAACTTTTTCGTCTCCTCTAAAAGTCCTGGTGGGCAACTCCCTGGCTGTTGGTGCACTTTTATCAGGTGAAGGTCCACACAACAGCAGATGCAGAAGAGGAGCTGTAAAATTCAATCTGTATTTTGTTCTCCATTGTTCAGATCCTGCCTGGAAGATTTTTCTCACAAAATAACCAAGGCTGAAGGCTCTTGTTTTGGCCTTGGTGCAGGGATGAGGGAGCGTTAGCTACCCTGTGCTTTGGTAAACTAGTGAACCAAATATAAGCATCAAAACAAGTAGTGAAGTTACTTAGCCAGAACGATATCCATGTACATAGGAATGGTTGGACTCGATGATCGGGTGGGTCTCTTCCAACCTGGTTATTCCATGATTCCATGATTCCAGTCCCCGCCCCCTCCGGCGACCCCGCCCTTTCCCTGCCCTCGCTCACGGTGGCGCGAGGCCCTTCCCCCTCCCATCCCCCGTCGCTCATCAACGGCTGCCGAGGCTGAGGGGCGGGGCGCGAGACGAAGCCACGCCCCCTCCACGCGCCCTTCCCCCCCCCCCTCAACTATATAAGGCGGCGTGGCCCGCAGGGGAAACACGGGCAGAAGCGGCGGAGCGTGGGGAGTGGAGGTTGTGGTGGCCGTAGCAGCGTCGGTGGTGAGTGGAGGAGTGGGATGGGAGGTCATCTCTGGGCCAGCGGAGGGGTGGAGAGGCTCCTCTGCCGTCTGGGTGGAAAGATAAGAGCTTCACCGCTACCCGCATCAGGGTGTTCCTGAGCTTTGCCCTCCCCCCGAACTGCATCCTTCTGACACTCAAAATAGTACTTTTTTTCCCCCAAAGTGG
Source organism: Coccyzus lansbergi (assembly GCA_033558105.1). Lineage (NCBI taxonomy): Eukaryota > Metazoa > Chordata > Aves > Cuculiformes > Coccyzidae > Coccyzus > Coccyzus lansbergi. Next base: position 268,518 of record JAUMJK010001536.1, on the reverse strand, counting down.
AGTATTTTAATTTAAGCTAGAGTTAAGTTTTCATCCAAGTAACTTTTTTGGAAACTGGACAGAATATCCCTTCAGGGAGGCTGAGCAGAGAGGTGAGGGCTGCAAGCGCCAACGGGGAGCCGAGTGTGGGGGCACAGCACATGATTTTTTTTTTTTAACTGTTTTCCCAGACGCTGTTAAACTTTGTGTTCTCTTGGAAACAACCATAGAACCGTAGACTGATTCGGGTTGAAAGGGATTTTAAAGATCATTCAGTTCCAAACCTCCTGCCATGGGCAGGGACGCTTCCCATCAGACCAGGCTTCTTAGGGCCCCATTCATCCTTGCCTTGAACACCTCCAGGGATGGGGCAGCCACAGCTTCCCTGGGCAGCCTGTGCCAGTGTCTCACCACTCTCATTGTGAAGAGTTTCTTCCTAATGTCTAATCTAAATCTTCCCCCTTCTAGTTTAAAGCCATTTCTGCTTATCACTACAAGCCTTTGTAAGCAGTCCCTCCCCTGCTTTCGTTTAGCCCCCTTCAGACACTGGAAGGTTGCTATAAGGTCTTTCCTGAGGTACTTCTGTTCTCTAGGCTGAACAACCCCAATTTCCTCAGCTTGTGGTAGGTGCTCTAGCCCTCTGATGATCTTTGTGGCCCTCCTCTGGATCCTTTCCAGCAGTTCCATGTCCTTCTTATGCTGGGAATTCCAGAACTGGACACCTTCCACTAGATCAGGCTGTCCAACCTGGCCTTGAACACTTCCAAGGGATGGGGCATCTGCAGCTTCCCTGGGCATCCTGTTCCAGAGCCTTACCACTCTCATAGTGAAGGAATAATGTCTTATGTGAAGTATGATCTGTGCTGAACACATGACTCTCCCCTCATCACCCCTCTTTGCAGTATTTTTCTATGTGAAATGCAAGATCAAGCAGGGAACTGGAGCCAACTCCAAATTAGCTGGGGATTTGACTGCTGTGAAATTAATAATAAAATTAGTCCTTGGAAAGTGATAAAATAGGTATAAGATTTCTTGCAGTGTTTATACATGTGAATGCTAGTGAGAAATATATTCTGTAACCACCTCTTTTCTGGTTGCGCGTGATTGATGGAGATAACACCCTTGTGTTGCCCAGTCCTGCATTAAAAGGATGCTTGCTTTCTAAAACTCCAAAACTAGTCTTAAAGGCTTTATTTGCTGGCATTTTTGGTATCTTCTCTTCCTTGTCTCTCTCTGCCCCAATGCTCATCACAACAAGGCAAAGCCTGTGCTTCATTTTGTAGGTGGACTCTGCCAAGAGAGAGTTGATTGGTGCTGTTGTTGTTGCCTCTTAATAGGTATTTGTGTCCTCCTTGCTCCAGCTGTTTAAAGAGACTGGCTCTAGGAGGGACTGTTGCAGGGGAGGGAGTTTTCACTGACTCCTGTACTTTGTAAGGCAGCTGGTATTTTGCAAGGACTTGCTGTGATAGCTATGAAGTTTAGGCCTGATTTTTAATGTCTTTCTGATGATGCTCCCACATGGAGTATTGTGTCCAGCTCTGGAAAGAGTCCAGAAAATGATCAGAGGGCTGGAGCTCTGAGAACGGGCTGAGGGAGTTTGGATTGCTCAGTCTGGAGAAGAGAAGGCTCTGGGGCTACCTTATAGCAAACTTCCAATACCTGAAGGGGGTCTACAAGTAAGCTGCGAAGGGACATCTTACAAAGGCATGTAGTGATAAGGACAAGGGGGAATGGCTTTAAACTGGAGGAGGAAGATTTAGATTAGGCATTAGGAAGAAATTCTTCATGATGAAGGTGGTGAGGCACTGGCATGAGTTGCCCAGGGAAGTTCTGGATGCTCCTTCTGTGGGAGTGTTCAAGGCCAGGCTTGATGGAGTCTTGAGCAGCCTGATCTGTTGGGAGTTGTCCCTGCCCATGGCAGAGGAATTGGAACTGGATGATCTTTATGGTCTCTTCAACCCAAAACATTGTATGATTATATGCTGCACTGTTTGAACAGGAAGTTTGAGCTGTGTGTCTGCAGTGTAATCTGTGCAAGTAGAAAGTATTGCCTGAATAACTAGCTTATGCATGCTTATATTGCAGGTAATAACTGTAGTCCTAAAATCTCATGTAGCATAAACCTTCTGTAATGTTCAAGGGTCAAATCCACTTTAAATAGTTAAAACTACTGTAGTTTGGAGTACACTGTGTGGCTAGTATGCTAGCAGTATTCTTAACTGATAAAGAATTTGATATATGACTCAGCATCTGTTCTCTAACAGGGAAATAACTAAATATTTGTTTTAAGTGATGCATCCTTTTATGGATCCAGGGTTTCTGATTTTATCAGTCACACTGCCAAATAAAAGCAATCAGACTTCACTCTGACTTTTGCCAAGTGTGTGGATGATTTGCTATATTCATTTAACCCAGTGTCCTTAAGCGTAGTGTCATCTGTCATCTTACTGATAATCGGGGAACAACAATTTATATTTGATAAAAACAAATCTTTCTAGAAAATTTGAGACCTTAATTTGTTCTATAATGAAGTCTGGACTCCACTTTTAAGTAGCTTGCCAACTGAATTACCACTGGAATTCTTTTAAGGATATGCTTATTTTTGTTGGAGTAGGAAAGAATTGGAGTGGGAAGCAGAACAAGAATTCAGAAAATGAGTCAACTGAGGTGAAAGGGCAAAATTGCTTGCTGGTATGTTTTTTGTTTTTTTAGATAAGTTCTGCCACTCTGCTCTGATTTATTTTTTTTAGTCTTCCCCTGTGAGTATGCAAACCTAGGAGGGATGCAAGGTTGAAATAAGTGTAAAGACCCACTCAGATGGTTAATTTGACCTAAATAACCTGAAAGGAGACTTGTAAGCCTTCCAGAGGTACAAACCTTGATAGTGCTGTGTAAGGTCTTCACCTTGGGTTATATCATGGAAACAGTCTACTATAAAATTTCTGCTTTAGGTTATCCTAGCTACATCAAAACTTCAGCTAATTATTAATAAATCTGTGAACAAACTGGAAACTCTATTTGCCTGTGCTTGCATACTTTTGCATTGTGTTAGTGCCCTAGAACTGCATAGAAAAACTGAGTAGCCTTGATTGCCTCAGTAGAGTGAAATATGAAAAACCCAAAAGTATAGGTGTCTTTTAGTTTTCAGTGTTATAGTTTTTGACAGGTGAATTTTTTTTTAAATGTGTTAACGGGAAAAGGTATCTATTTTCAGCTTTGACGGGTTTCTCAAAAGCAAAGAATGTGTGGCTGATGGTGGGGAAACTCAACTTGAATTTGTCTCTATTAATTGATTTCCATTAATCATGGCAGGACAGGAATATGAGGAACTTAGAGCTAGAAGTATTGTCCCTCTAGCACAGTGTCATAGCCATTTGGCTATACTGCTTTCATATTGAAAGGTTGCCTTAGTCAGTGCCTGCAGCTCTAGATCTTTGCACAGCACCCTTCTTGGAAGTATAGTGGGTGGCCTTGCTTACCTTTTTCTTAAAGTAAGATGGATTTCTGTGGGTGTTGGTGATTGAGTACTTGAAATTGTGTGCTTTTTGCTTCTAGAGTTTTTTATTGTATTATCAAGAGACCAAAGGCCCAAGTAACTTATGAAGTAAAGACTTCAAAAGGAAAACTAGGGCTGCAATAACTACTTGGGTATGCTGAGTGTCTGCAATGTCTGTTAAAGTCATTTGGAAGCTGGATTACTTGTAGAGGAAGTCACTGGAGAAGGTTAGCTTTTACAAAAGGTCATGCTGTGCAACTGATTGTGTTATTTTCCGGCTCTGCAGAACAAGTCAGTAAACAAAGTAACAGGGAATATAAGTGCCAAAGGAAGTAGTTTTAAGTACAATTATTCCACAAAATTAATTGGCAAAAGATAACTGTCCAATGTTTGGGAGTATATTATAGAAAATATATTATGAGGAAAGGGAGAAAATGAGCCATTAGAAGGCCTCCTTGGTTTGGGGAAGGACTCTCTTGTGTTGACTGGGCTAGTCTGGTTTTGCAGTTCTTATTTTAGATAACTGGTTTATTTTGGCATCTTGCAAAGCCTATGCTGTAGTTAATTATGATTTGTAGTCACTGTCAAATTCAGTTAACTTCTAAGTTAGAGCAGTCTTTTTCACTGTAAAAGGCCCTATGCACATGATTATACTATTTTAATGTAGCATTCACAAGAATGAGTATTCTGAACACTGACAGCAGAAATAAGCCTTAATGGAAGCAAAATGTTGTATGCACCCCTGCTTTCTGGGAAGTGTACCAGTTCATGTGAATGCGGAAACCAGGAAAAAAGGAACAGAAGTTTGGTAATGACTGTCTAAAGATCCATTTGGTTGCAGGATGTAGTCAAACTAATTCAGCTTGGTAAGAACTATTGGACATTATTTGCTAAAGTGCTTCTTAAGATCATGCTTGATAGACAAACTAGTTAATGTTTCGTGGTGAGGATAGACATGCAGAGATACCAGTTTGAATGTGGATGCCTTTGTGCAGTATTACTGTCTTTCTTCTGACTGTGGAAGGTATAATATATTTTTATCCTCAGTATCTTTGGAAGGCTCATCCAAAACCAACAAGGCACAAAGTTTTAATAAATGTTAGCATCTGTAGTTTTATAACTGATATACTTAGAGAAGTGTTATTTTTATGTCTTATTTCACAGAAAGAAGAATCTATAATGTCAGCACTAAACTGGAAGCCCTTTATCTATGGAGGTTTAGCATCGATCACTGCAGAATGTGGTAGGCTTTTCATTTAATTGTTCATGAGATTTCCTTTACTCAGGTAATGCTTTTTAAAATGAGTTTGGTTCCATGCTACTGGTCACACAGTAGTATGTGGTTGTCTACAGCCTAGGAGTATTTTTCCTTTAATGCTGACTGAAGAGTTGCTCAGAACTTAATTACAATGCCAGACCACTTCTGTCTGCAAACTCTCATCCTTTGCAGCTTGTTTGTATACAATCTTTGCCTTTACATTTAATTATTTGTTGTGTTGATATGTTCCTAGACAGTAGGTCATAAATATACACAGCTTTTTTTTTTTGGCTTGGGTAGACAAGTTAAGCTCTGAACATGTGATGCTTGTTTCTTAGTTCTTGTAAGTAACTATGTTAGAGCTTAAATTCCTTTTTCCTGAATGCGAGTGGCTGATTAGATTTGAACACTTAAATTCAGTTGGTGTGCAACATGGATTAATTGCTATAGTGAGGCAGAGTGAGGCAGTGCATCTTATGTTTTAGTGCCTCCTCTGAAGACAAACCTAAAGCATGAACATCCTTTTCAAGTCTTTTCTGAAGTGCCTGTATGTGAAAATACATCTGGATTTTCTTAGTAGCAGAGCGTAGTCTGATATGTGGTGGGCTTGTGTGTGAAGTCTGTCCAATAATGTGTGTAAAATTATACTTAAAGCTGTTAGTGTTGAGGTGATCTTTAGGAAAGATGAGCACCGGAGAAATATTTCTGAACCCTTTTTATAAAGGGGGCGTGGAGAGTGTGCATTGGGCATAGCAGTAGGATGCAGGAAGAAAGCAATAACAGAAATGGCTACTGCTGCTGTTACTTTTCTTTAGATTTTAGGCTGGATTCTGTAGAGCTGGTCCTATGGAATTTATTTGCCTTCAGTGAAATGGTCTTCAAAGATGTTGGTAGGATACATATGTGAAGTCTGTACTTGGTTGTGGTTGCAGACTCCTGTTCAATGTGGCTGTTAATGACCAAGCAACATAGTGCCTGAAAACAGTGAATCCAAAATGTAAACATAGAAAGTAGGCAGGGCCTCTGACAAGCTTTTACAAGAAACAAAAGTGACATAAAATTAACTACTTCCTTAAAAGAAAGTCCTGATCAGAGACCTCTTTTCCCTATGGGAGTTCTTTTTCCATATTTTGGTATATACTAAGTTATTGTCTATTTTTTCTATTTTTGTTGGGTTTTTAGTCAGGTAAGAACTTAATTTTCTATCTGAATTTTTTTTAAGGTACTTTCCCTATTGATCTGACCAAAACACGTCTCCAGGTTCAAGGTCAAGTTAATGATGCCAAGTATAAAGAGATCCGCTACCGTGGGATGGTGCATGCACTAGTCAGAATATGCAGAGAAGAAGGATTGAAAGCCCTATACTCTGGGTAAAAATAACTGGCTTGCAATAATAATGGTTTGAGTAGTGTGTTGAAGTGGAAGCCCACAGTGTGTCCTTGGTTTTCAGTATTGCAAAGTATTTGTTTAGCCTTAATCTGGAAATTGAAAGCCCAGTCTTGGATTGCTTCAGTCTTTGCACTCTGCAATAGCAGTTGATGTTGACAATAGCAGTTTGATGATGACAAAACCTACTTGGAAAAAAGCTAAGCATGAAGTTTTTCTATAGAATGTTTTTCTATAGAATGACTCAGGGGAAGAAAAATGGATTAACCTGTGTATAAATGGGCATGATTTTCTTTAAAGCATGCAGGATGAGAGAAAGATGTAACCTGAAATGTAAGCTGCAGATTACAAACTTGCCCGTTCCTTTATAGATCAGATTGAGGCATGCTCTATTAGTCATCCTTTCGCAGTTCATTCATGTTCTTGCAGGCTTTATTTTAGCAACCAAACACACAACCCAAACCTTGTTTTGTCTATAGTGAGTTTAAGTTGCTGATTTAAATGAACAAAGTTTTCTTTGGTAGATGTTTTGTGTTCAGTCTCTGCTGCTCTGACGTGTATATGCTAACTAATCTTCCAATTTTGAGCATAATCACTGCCTGTTTTTATAGGATTGCACCAGCAATGCTACGGCAAGCTTCATATGGAACTATAAAAATAGGCACTTACCAGAGTTTAAAGAGAATGTTTGTTGAGCGTCCAGAAGGTGAGTGGATTTTTACAATTCAGTTGAACTGATTTGCTTGAAGCTTGCTGTTTCCATTTGCTATCTTACTGCAGCAGTTTGAACAAGTCTATTGGGTAGATGTTGCTTGTACTAATTACAATTGAGTCAGCAAGAAAACCTTGTCAGAACAGTGAGCAGTTTAAGGTTTTGCTTCTGTAATTGGTGTTCTCTGATAAAAGGAGGGTGGCATTGTTCTACCCTGCTGCATTTTAAGCTTTGCAAATCTGCAGCTAAATTTTTTCTTTGTTTATGGAATAGATGAAACCCTGATGATAAATGTTCTATGTGGCATTCTTTCGGGAGTAATCTCATCATCAATTGCCAACCCTACAGATGTTTTAAAGGTAATTATGTGTTATATGGAGTTTGTCTTTGGTGTTTGACCTCTCAGTGAGGAAATGCTGAATCTCCAGAGGAATGCAGGATTTGCTTTGTAACCCAATTTATTCTCATCTCTTTGCCTTTTAAAAATCATTTTCATCTGGAATTAAAGGCACAAGAGCAGGCTGTCCCAATATCCTCATATGGTGGAATACAAGCTGGTGGGGCAGATGACCAGCCAGGCTGAACCAGAGAGCTCTAGCTGGAACTCAGGAAAACAAGAGATTTTATGGCCTTTGGAAGAAGGGGCAGGGAAATCGGGAGGACTACAGATGTTTCATGAGAGAGATTCAGGGAGAAAATTAGAAGGGCCAAAGCCCAACTAGGACTTAATCTGGCTACTCAGGTGAAGGTCAATTAAACACTTATATAAATACATCAGCAGCAAAAGGAAGGTTAAGGAGAATCTCCAGCCTTTAGTGGATGTGGAGTGAAACATATTGACAAAGGATGAGGGAAAGACTAATGTACTTAATGCCTTCTTCACCTCAGTCTTTAATAGTCAGACCAGTTGTCCTCTGGGTACCTGAGGTACCTTCCTGAGATGCAAGACAGGGACCAGGAGCAGAATGGAGCCCCATAATTCAAGAGGAAATGCTTAGTGGCTTGCTACATCAGTTAGACATGCAGAAGTCTATGGGGCTGGCTGAAATCCACCCAAGAGTACTGAAGGAACTGGATGAAGTACTTACCAAGCTACTTTCCATTATCAGCAGTCGGGAGGTACCATTTGACTGGAGACTAGCAAATGGGATGCCCATATACGAAAGACTGTAAGGAGGATCCAAGTAACTACAGGCCTGACAGCGTGACCCTGGTGCTAGGGAAGTTTATGGAGCACATCATCTTGAGTGCCATCACCTGGCACTTCAGGATAACCAGGAGATCAGGCCCAGTCAGTATGAGTTAATGAAAGGCAGGTCCTGCCTGACTAACCTGATCTCCTTCTTTGACAAGATGACCCACTTAGTAAAGGCTTTGACACAATTTCCCAACACCTTCTACTAGAGAAGGTGGTGACTCATGGCTTAGGTATACTTTTTGATGGGTAAAGGAACTGGAGGGATGGGTAGGCCCAAGAATTGTGAATGAACTTAAATACAGTTGTTGGTTGGTCACAAGCGGTGTTTCTCAGGGCTCAGTGTTAAGGCCAGTCTTATTCTGTATCTTTATTAATGATCTGCATGAAGGGATGATTGAGTGTCCTCTTGGTAAGCTTACTGATGACACCTAGTTAAGCAGGAGTGTAGAACTGCTCAAGTGAAGTAAGTCCCTGCAGAGGGATCTGGACAGGCTTGATCAATGGGCTGAGGCCAGCTGTATAGGGGTTCAGCAATGCCAAGTGCTGCATCCTGCACTTTGGTCACCACAACCCAATGCAATGCTACAGCCTTTGAGAAGAGTGGCTGGAGCAGTGTGCAGTGGAAAAGAACTTGGGGATGCTGGATGACAGCTGACTGAATGTGAACCAGCAGTGTCTGGGTGGCCAAGAATGCCAACAGCATGCTGGCTTGTATCAAAAATGGTGTGGCCATCAGGAATAGAGAAGTCATCACCCTCCTGTACTCAGCACTAGTGGTGCCATACTTTAAATACTGTGTTCAGTTTTGGGCTCCTTGCTGCAAGAAAGATACTGAGGTGCTGGAGTGTGCACAAAGAGCCCTGAAGCTGTTGAAGGGGAGACCTTATTGCCCTCTGCAGTTACTGAAAGGAGGTTGTAGTGAGGTGGGTATTGGTCTCTTCTCCCAAGTAACAAATGATAAGGAGGAGAAGAAATGGCCTCAAGTTGAGATAGGGGAGGTTTAATTGGAAACTAGGACAAGCTTCTTCACCGGAGGGATTATTGGGCACTGGAACAGGCTACTCCAGAGAGGCAGTACCCTGGAGGTGTTTAAAAGGTGGGTAAAAATAGTTTAGTGTTGGACTTGGCAGTGTTAGGTTTGTAGCTGGACTTCATGATCTTGAAGGCCTGTTCCAATGTAAATGATTTTGGAGCTTTGATTTTATGAATTCATGGAACCTCCCTGTGATCCATACTAAGTAAGTATCTGGAGACTGATGGCTGGGGAGTCTTTTGCAGCACTATTATACTATGGTGTTTCTAGAGCTCAAAATGAGGTGAGATCAATTCAGAGGCAAGAGTTTCAATGAGTGCTGTTGGTGCTGTGTGATACTTTAATCCTGTAGAGAGGCTGCCATCCAGTGTTTCAGCATCAGTCACTTAAAGTGAATTGGTCATTCACCATCGCCTCTAAGAATCTGTTAGGTTAAGGATGGTCAATGACCTCTTTTCCATTCACTTAAACAGATTAATGATATTTAATTACAAAATTGTAGCATGTGACTTACATGGCTACCTCTAATGAAAAATGTAAGAAAACTTTGTTCTTCTAAAGCTACTAAAAACTTAATCCCTCTTAGGACTATTTGGGTTATGTAGAGGCATTTCAAACAGGCTTCTACTTCCAGTGTGGCTTTAGGTTGGTTATTTCCCTAAATTATGTCCATGTACCAACTTGCTTGTCACCAAACTTGTATTTGGTAGTTACCATGGCAGGTTCCCAAGGATGTTCTTAGAAATACACAAGTTTGAAGACTGTGATTCTCGTGAGCTGAAACCTTAGTCTCTCTAACCTTTCATTTTAACCTGTTCCTGAGAGAACACTAAAATGGCCATGTTACGACCCCATCTGTCAGTCCAATCGAAATGGAGACATGCAGAAGTACAGAAATAAAAGTGACTTAATGCATTCCAGAACTACACCACATACTTGTTCAAAATTAGCAGCTGCATTTGGATAGTTAAGGCACTTCAAAGGATTGCATCATGGTTATAATAATGCTGGCAATTAATTTGTATTTAAAGAGAAGTTGAGTTTACTGCTTGAAAGACTGTTAATTAATGTTAATAAAACTGTTAAACTGTCATTGGTTGTATGTTTGAAAATTATTTTTCCAATTTTATCTTCAAATGAACCTCAGATCAGAATGCAGGCGCAAGGTAGTGTGATTCAAGGAGGAATGATGGGCAACTTCATACAGATCTACCAAAATGAAGGCACTAAAGGATTATGGAAGGCAAGTTTTGCAACTGTATCCTACACTTTAAGCACACCTCTTGCTCAACTGTGTTTCATATACTTCTACAGTATTCTCAGCTAAAACATGGAGAAGTCAGTAGCTAAAATGTAATTTGTTATGACTGCTTCACTGTTGGTGTCTTCATGCCTTTTGCCAAAGGGCTACAGTCAGTCTTGTGTTCAAAGATTTGCCACTTCTGTAAAGGGGAGACAGAGGGAGGCTTAAATATGGGTAATGGCTTTAGGATTAGTTCCACAACCTGTTAAAAGTTGCTTCTCAATCTATGTACTTATATTTAAAATGTAGACTAAAGAATATTTAGAAGTAAAGGTGCTAATGAATGTCCCCTCTAGCTCATCAGTTCTTGCACTCAGTCTTGTAGGTTCTGTTATGTCTATTATGCTCAGTAACTGTATAATGACTGAGCAAGAATGGACAATTGTTATGAAACAGGTGGAAAAAAGTTCTTCCATTAGCATTCTTTTCTTGGTAAAGTTCCTTGGCCATTGCTTTTCTTCCTCCATCTTCCTTTACTTGTCAGTTTTTCAGTTAGCAGCAAGGGGAGGCAGTATCACCTGGTTGCTGAAATCTTAGAATTTTTAGATTGGTCAAACTGATTTGAAGCAGAGATAGAGAGGCAAAAATATACTTCAATTTATGTTTAGTGTGGGAAAGTGATCTGTTTGTTTGAATCTGCATTTTTGGAGGATGCACATCTAAGACCTTTACTCATTAGCTGTATTCAAATTAACCATGTTCTTAACATGTTTGTGGCGTGTTGCTTTGTTCCAATAGCTAGGCCTTTCTAATGGTGAACAAAGGTTAATTTTAAACTTCATCTATATCTGTTCTTTTTCCAGGGAGTGTCACTGACGGCACAAAGAGCTGCTGTAGTTGTTGGAGTGGAACTGCCAGTGTATGACCTTACCAAGAAGCACCTAATTATGTCTGGACTTATGGGAGATACAGTATATACTCACTTCCTGTAAGTTTGTATAACTGTTTGCATAGCTCATTGTTGGATAATTCTCGTTATGGGGGATGAATCTTCTGATTTTTATTGTCAGTCTAGATGTAAATATACTTCTGATATGTTCATACTTAACATAATAGCATCTTCACCTGTAGCACATAGCATGCAAGCTAATTTTACCTAGTATTTGGGTTTAACTTTCTTATGTTTTGTGGATGGTCTGAATAATTCAACTTTGCAAACTGAGTTTAGAGTAAAATTCCAATAACATGTTTGTGCCTCTGAGAATAGAGAATCTGTTCAAATATACAGAAACTGTACATAAGGACTGTATAGCAGATCTTCAGAATGCCCTGAAGGCCAGCCATATCTTGGACCACATCAAAAGAAGCATGGTCAGTGGGTTGAGGGAGGTGGTTTTCCACCTCTGTTCTGCTCTCATGAGACCCCACCTGGAATATTGTCCAGTTCTGGAATTCCCAGCATAGAAGGCTATGTAACTGTTGGAAGGGGTCCAGAAATGAGCCACAGAGATCTTCAGAGGGCTGGAGCACCTACCACACAAGGACAGGCTAAGGAAATTGGGGGCCTTCAGTCTGGCAGAGAGAAGGCTCTGAGGAAATCTTACAGCAACCTTCCAGTACCTGAAGGGGGCCTGCAAGAAAGCTGGGGAGGGACTGTTTACAAAGGCTTGTAGTGATAAGATGAGGGGAAAATGGCTTTAGACTGGAAGGGGAAGACTTAGATTAGACATTAGGAAGAAATTCTTCACAATGAGGGTGGTGAGGCACTGGCACAGGCTGCCCAGGGAAGCTATGGCTGCCCCATCCCTGGAGGTGTTCAAGGCCAAATTGGATGGGACCTTGGGCAGTCTGATCTAGTGGGAAGTGTCCCTGACCATGGCAAGGGAGATTGGAGCTGGATGATCTTTAAGGTCCCTTCCAACCCAAACCATTTTGTTATTCTATGCTTTATAGTAAATGATTTTCCATGTCTATTAGCTGATGTAATTTTTAACTAAAATCTATTAATCTATTAATCATTATTACTGCATGTGTTCTCGGGAGGTTGGAGTTCTTGTACATCTTTAAATGTGTTAAGTCAAATTTCATTAAACCTTTCTTCTGTTAGCTCAAGTTTTACCTGTGGCTTAGCTGGAGCCCTTGCATCCAACCCAATTGATGTTGTGCGAACACGCATGATGAATCAGAGAAGCCAGCAATATGGGGGACACTCCAATTACAAGGGTACTTTGGATTGCTTGTTGCAGGTAAGTAGTTAATATGTCCACATAAGTAGGAACTGGTGCTGTCAGGCAGTGACTTTAGTATAGAAGTTGAAATTGTTCTGAGCTTCCCTAGAAATTAATCCAAGTAACTGGGATATGCTTTTTGCCCTTATGCTCAAAAGGACTGTGCAGTCAATGCACTTGGCATGAAAATTATCTCCTGTCTTTCCAAAAAGGCAGGAAGGAAGTTAGTATATGCTGCAGGCCCTTTTGGTGCTTGGATGGGGAGACCAAGTATATTGACAGCACTGGCTCTTATTTACTTTATACAAAGGTAGGCTGTTGGTAGGAAGTTATAATTTCAAAGGTAATTTCTTCAAAAACAATCTTATCTGGGGCAGATGGCTTTCTCTGCTTAATGTGTAATGAAAATCCTGGTACAGCTGAACATAATGTCAGTCTCTGATTTTGACTGTTTTGGCTTGGTTTCTTCAGTTGCTGAATTTGGTATGAGTTGGGAGTGTGATGTCCAGTGTATGTTTCGGACATTACTAATCTTAGCTTTATCTAGTGGAAATGATTCCTTGTCCCATCATACAGACTTAAGATTACAGCACTAAGCCATCCCCTTTGGTGGTATAGAATCTTGTAAGCTGGAATGCTGTCTAGATTTCTTACTAAGGAAGAATTATATAAAGTGTGTTCTTGCTGTGTTTTTTTTTTCCTCCAGACATGGAAGAATGAAGGCTTTTTTGCTCTATATAAAGGATTTTGGCCAAACTGGTTAAGACTTGGTCCTTGGAATATCATTGTATCCTTTTCAAAGATGTGCAAAACTAAGGTAAGCTGTACAGCAGCAAGTATTAACAGCCAGTTTCAGAGTGCTCTTTGTGGAAATTCAGCATAAGTATTCTTTTTTAATGAACAGAGCACTGTGCGGTTGACTTTGACAACAGCCAGTTGGCTAAGATAAGATTGAGTTATGTTCAGTGATGTGTTATACAGAGTCAATATTAGAATGAAGTCATGTAAAATACTATTTTGTTCCTCCTTCAGTATCATACCTGTCCTTCTGTAGTTTGAGAAAATTGACTGGATGAGCTAGGAATGGAGGCAGTTTCCAGAACTGGTGAAACTGTTGGCAGTTAGCCATGAAATCTTCTTGTTTATTCTAGTTTCACACAACTTTGTTTTTGTCTCAAGAGCCAACTAATCAGAGTTCTGGGAAGTGGATTGGTAGTAATATTTTTTTACCTTGAGGGAGCCCTACTTCAAGCTGTCAAAGCTAAGTGTGTAAAGACTCCTAAGGGATTTTGTAGTAGTCTCCTGCTTCTACAATTTTGTTTAAGATTCTGAGGTATAAGAATGGGAAAATAATTGGCATCCCCAGTCTTGGAGCAGGTTTCATTGTTTTGCTTATTGCTGCATAACCAAAATGCAGCATTGCATAGGAGGGAACAAAGTGGAACAAAATGTTATGAAGATGTCTTTCTAGTAGTGAAGTGACCATTTTACACGGAATGGGAAATAGTTTTCCTTAATTGCCTGTTCCAGTTCTTTGTGACATATGAACAGCTGAAGAAATTAGACTTGTGATGTGCTGAACTGTCTACTGAATTCTGTAATGTACTGTTGGAGTTTAGAGCAGCTTGTAAGTTACCTTGAGTATCTGTTTTTTGTCTGCGATGCTGGCCGAAGGAAGAGGTCATCACAAGACTACTGGGAATAAGAACTGGGAAGTGATTTCAAGACAGGCTGGCTCCTGTAACAATGGCTTGCTTGTGCAGTTTTGTGGATGATGTGCACTATTTCCTAGATTGGCAAGAGGTGTTTCACTGTATTTTGTTCACTGTTTTAAGTGGTCTTGAATGTGAAGATCTGTAAAGCGATTTTATGCTGTTGGGACTTGGATGCAAAGGTATAAGAAGTGAAGTATCCATCTCTAAAGGAAGATGGTAGAACCAAAGAGCTGGGCTTTTTCTGTTTTCAAAAGTGTACAAAATTTGCTGTAGTTTGTTTCTAACTGGAAGTGTCACAAGACATCTTTGCAGGCAATCCATTTGGCAAAATACCTTCTGCAATACAAAATGTACTCCTGGTTTTAGAGATTTCCTGGGCCCTAAGTCCTTAGATGTCTGCATAACTTGCAGGAATAAGCCAACTTTCATATGGCAGTGTGGTTGCTACAGTTGGCAGTTTTGCATAGCTGGAAGAAAGCTTTATTTTTCCCCAGTGTTTTCATTCATGGTTTTCAGCATAAGTGATTCTTCAACATATTCATATGTAAATTACAATTAGGAATGAAGTTCAAATGAGTCCAGGCTCATCTGCCTGTCTTGCAGAGAAACTTTTGATGCTTCTTCTGTTGTTGGGAAGAACTATTTTTAATGGTGACTGGTTGTTCTGTGTCATCTGAAAGATGCAAGTTTTACACTGAGCAGTTCAGGCTGTTGTGTGGGTGTCCGTCTAAAAAGACCCAAGCTCTCCAAAGGCAATTCTGCTGTAAAGGCTGTTCTCCTTGTTGGAGATGACAAACCCAGAGCCACTGAGCACGTTTGTACAACAAGCAGGCTCACACTGCTGTTTACGTACAAGTAAACACTTTAGAAATCAACTGCAAGTTCTTTAAAGCATTACTTTTGGGGTTAATCAAAACTTCAGGGCTGTAATAGGTTGTGTCCAAGCTCTTACAACTGTTGCTGTTAATTCCAGCAAGGGAAACGTGAGATGAGAGTCATACTGTGTTCCTTCTGTGCTCAGTGGGTATCAAAGCAGAATGTATAGCCTTGGGTTTTTGTGGTGTTGTATTAATCTCTCAAACACCTTTGATTAATTGTACATTCCACTTAAACTTCACTGATTTCAAAATTACTATAATCACTTAAAATTACTAATTTTGAATTCAGAAATGGATTTTCAAATGCACAAGGCACTTTCCTAACGCACAATGTTTTTTTTCCTATGTGTATATGGGTATGCTTATGTGCTGTGTTTTTCCTTACAGCTGTTTCTATGCTTTAATAGAAATGTTTGTAAATATTTTTGTACACAATGTAAACTAAGCATATGTTTAAAGTTTTTAAAGCTTATTAAAAGTTATACTCTCTAATGACTCTGGACTACTTGGTTTCCTATTCTTTCTAACTGCAACTGTGTTAAAAGTCTTTAGTTAAGCTTAAGTGTCCAGGCACAGGCGAGCCAATTTTGCTTCTATGATTATTCAAACTAGTCCTATATTTTAGTTATAAAATCACAATCTGTACATAATCGTAGAATCACAGAATGGTTTAGGTTGAGAGGGACCTTAAAGATCATCCAGTTTCCACCCCCTCTGCCATGGGCAGGGACACCTCCCACTAGACCAGGCTGCCCAAGGCCCCATCCAATCTGGCCTTGAACACCTCCAGGGATGGGGCAGACACAGCTTCCCTGGGCAACCTCTGCCAGGGCCTCTTCACACTCATGGTGAAGAAATTCCTCCTTATGTGTAGTCTAAATCTGACCCTGTCCAGTTTTATACCCTTTTCCCCTAATCGCTACTAGTGTTTGTAAGCAGTCCCTCCCCTGCTTTCTTGGAGCCCCTTTGAATTACCTGCAGGCTGCTCTAAGGTTTCCTCAGAAACTTTTTCAGGCTGAACAAGCCCAACTCTCTGCCTGTCCTTGTATGGGAGGTGCTCCAGCCCTCTGGTCTTTGAAGCCCTCCTCTGGACCTGTTCAAACAGCTCCATATCCTTTTTATGTTGAGGACTCTGGACCTGAACCCTATATTCCAAGTGAGGTCTCACATGAGAGTAATAGAGGGGGCAGAATCACCTCCCTTGCCCTGATTACCATGATTCCTTTGATGCAGCCCAGGATATGGCTGGTCTTCTGGGCTGTGAGTGAACAGTGCTGGATTTCAAAGAAATGGAAGAAGAGACATCTGTTCAGCACAAAATGTTCCTCACGCAATATGTTATCACTTTCAAAGAAAGGACAGTGTCTGAAAAACAGTTTTAAGGAAAATGTGCTCTCAGAGAAAGAAATCTATCAGAGGGAGATTGTATAATTTAAGTTCCAAAACCCATGACTGCTTAGTTGAATCTTAACTGCATTTTAGCTTCAATCAAAATATTCCACTTACTCTATCAAAACAAAGAAACTTACAGCGAACAGTTAAATTAAACTCTTAGGGCAGGTACTTTATACAGTGCTGGAGAAGACCCAGGACTCGCCCTTGGGGTACTTCTGCTCAACAGTGACTTCAGGCAACTAAATATGCAGAGGTGTAGGGGGAAAAGAACTTTATATACACAGAGGTGAAGGGGCTGCAGAGTAAGTCTTATGAGGAGCCACTGAGGGAATAGGAGTTGTTTAGCCTTGAGGAGGCTGAGTGGAGATCTTATCCCTCTGAACAACTACTTGAAAGAAAGTTGTAGAGAGGAGGGTGCTGGCCTCTTCTCTCAAGTGACAGGGGACAGGACAAGAGGGAATGGCTTCAAGCTCTGGCAGGGGAGGTTCTGACTGGACATTAGGAAAAAAATTTCACAGAACGGGTCACTGGGCAGTGGCACAGGCTGCCCGGGGAGGTGGTTGAGTCCCTAGCCCTGGAGGTATTTAGGAGACGGGTAGACGAGGTGCTCGGGGACACGGTTTGGTGTCAGGTAGGAATGGCTGGACTCGATGATCCAAGAGGTCTTTTCCAAGCTGGTGATTCTACGATCCCTTCTTTTGCCTTCTCGCCCAGCTGCGCACGGCTGTCCCCCAACACGCCCAGCTCCTTCTCCCCCAGGCAGCTTTCCACACAATCTCGGGGTCGTTCTCGGGGCTTTGACACGTCCAGTCTCGCCGTCTGCAAACCATCGCTCGCCAGCCAACCCGTCCTCCCTCCTCCCCGTCGCCAGGAGGCGCCCTCCCGCCCCCTCGCTCCCCACTTCCGTCCCCCCGCCCCTCAGTTCCGGCCCGGGGTGACGCCGCCGCCACGCGACGCGCGCCCCCCCCGGAAGCGCGGCCGCTCTCTCTCGTTCCGCCCCAGCATGGCCGACCCGCCGCCTCCTGCCGAGCTGCGGGATCGCCTGGGCCTGTGGGAGCGCCGCCCGCGGCCCGCCGCCCCTCTCAGCGACCGGCAGACCGACTCGGTGCTGGAGCTGAAGGCGGCGGCCGAGAACCTGCCGGTGCCTCCCGAGGTGAGGGCCCCGGGGGAGGCGCCGCGATGCCACGGTGACAGGCGGGGCCGCGGCCTGCGCTGGGGTCACCGACAGCGCTGCGGGCCTGGGGGAGAGGCTGGGACCCATGGCAGGGGGGATGGAACCGGGGGGGCGAGGGGTCTTTGAGGGCCTTTCCATCCCGTTCTGTCATTGGAGAGCCTGCGTGTGGCGGGTGCGAGCCTGGGTGTCCAGAAAGGCCGGCAGCCTCCTGGCTTGTATCAGCCACAGTGTGACCAGCGGCAATAGGGAAGGGATCACCCCCTGTACTCGGCACTGCTGAGTCTGCACCTGGAATCCTGTGTTCAGTTCTGGGCCTCTTGCTGCAAGAAAGACATTGAGGTGCTGGAGCGAGCAGAGCAAGGAAGCTGGTGAAGGGGCTGGAGAACAAGCCTTATGAGGAATGTCTGGAAACTGGGGTTGTTTAGCCTGGAGAAAAGAAGGCTGAGGGGAGACCTTATTGCTCTCTTTAAACTGCCTGAAACGAGGTTGTAGTGAGGTGAGTGTTGGGATCTTCTCCCAAGCAGCAAGCAATCGGACAAGAGGAAGTGGCCTCAAGCTGAGCCAGGGGAGGTTTAGATTGGATATAAAGAAATATTATGTTACCAAAAGGGCTGTCCAGTGCTGGAACAGGCTGCCCAGGGAAGTGATTGGACCCCCATTCCTGGAGGTATTTAAAAAACATGTAGACGTGGCATTCAGGGGCATGTTTTAGCAGTGGACTTGGCATTGTTAGGTTTGTGATTGGACTTTATGCTCTTAAGGTCTTCATCATCCTAAATGGTTCTGTGATCCCGTGATTCTGATTCCTGAGGTGCCTCCTGTCATGGAGCTGCATCCCTGCCCTGCCCTGCCCTGCAGGTGGTGGTGGCAGCTTTTCTCTTAAAATCCATAGGGCTTTCCCTGCCTGCCCTTACTCCTTTCCTACCTTCATAAAAGTTTTTCCTCTTAAAACTGAGAGTTTTAATCCTGGAGTTTTGTGGTTTTGGTCCTCTTAGATTGATCCTGATCAACTCACAGCTTCTGGCACCAACGTTCTTTCCTGCTAGAGGCTTCAAAGAGCCATAGAAAGTCAGGAATAGTGGTAGAAAGCTTAATAATTTGTTAGTAACGTGGAAGATGTGGTCTCCCATCCACTTATAAAATGCCAAACTCTTGTCAAGATGAATATTTGTAAATGCTTCCTTGTCTACAAAGGGAAGGGGAAGAAAATGTTTGCATTCCCTAACTGCGCTTTATGAGAGGTTTTGTATTTGAACAGAGTCATGGCACAAAATATAGTGCCATAAAATCAATAATACTGGCGCTCAGCAAGTGTCTGAAAGGTCAAAATAACAAAGGGGAGGGGGCAAAGCAGTTCCTTCTTGAAACACACCTGTTTAATTTCATACTTCCTGGTTTCTTTTTTGTGTAACCTGTATGCAGCTGTTCTAAAGTAAATACTGGCAGGCATTCAAAGTGATTGTAGAAGGATATGCTGCTGTCAGAGGGTGTCCTTAAGGGTCTGAAACAGTGTCACAACAAGACAGGTGCTGTATTTGCCAGTCAGGATGATGGGGATGCCAAGACATTGAGGATGTCAGCTCATCTTGGCCTCTGCTGAAGTGGGTTGGGACAGGGACTCCTCGTGGATTCTGAAGAAGCAGGGTCTGGTGGACTCATCTTTTCCTCAGCAGTAGCTGTCATGAGAGAAACCCTGGCTTTCCAGCCAGGGTCCTGCCAATTTTGGAGGACAGAGGATAGGGATACATGGAATTTGAACAAGTATCTTGATCTATGTTTTCTCATGTATCTGAAATAATGACAGTTCTTTCTTTGTTAGACTAATATTACCAGACATTGAACTTACTAAGTGAGTGATTTTCTAGAGGGATACAATTTTTTTAAGTATTTTTTTCTAGTCTTATGTTACTAATGTTCTTCAGAATAGAAAACATACGGTACCTGTCAAATTAATTTAAAATGATATTACGCTAATGAAGAGTATGTAATGATATTCATTTACTTGAATGACTTTCTTCCATACAAACTAATAGTCTCTAATCATATTTAAGTACAGTTTCTCTAAAGTTACTTTTATATAGATGTGGCAGTTCTTGGTGTGTTATTATATTGTTGGATAAGATGTCCAATGTGCTTGTTTCTTCAAAAGTAGGTGCCTGTAATTTTCTCAAGCTGATGCCTTGGATTGAGTAATTCTAGTTGAACTGAATACACTCAGTCTTATTAAGTTCTTTAACTAAATTTTTGTGGGGTTTTGTGAGCAGCTTCCAATTGAAGATTTATGCAGCCTAACGTCCCAGTCACTAACTGTTACACTGACGGCTGCAGTGCCAGAATCCACAGAAGATGTCCTCTTGAAAGGATTTGCTGTACTGGGGATGGAGGATGAAAGAATTGAAACAGCTCAGCAGGTAAATATTGAATAACCTCCAGGTTGCAGGAATCTTCTTTAGAGAATTCCTGAGTTTCTGTCTCTGGCCTAGGTTTTGGTGGGCTTGTTAATTTTTTGGGGGCTGTTTTCAAGATGTATGAAGAAACTTGGGGGGAGGAAATTGTTGAGTTGTAGCTATTAAGTGACAGATTTTTTTTTGTGCATTGAGTGAAGTCTTATATGAGAGTAAGGCATTGTTTCAGTGAGGTAGTGTTGCTTATAATATAGAAGAACATTGTGCCCCTTCCTCCACTTTCTAATGTGACAGCTTTGTTCTTGTGCAAATAAAAATAGATGAAATTTGGTCTTCCCCATTTTAATTTAGTGGAGGAATAACACTGGAAGGAACCTGCAATGAGGAGTTAGAGTTTGTTTTCTTGATTAAGAATTAAGTTCTGAAGTGTCTCTAATAAAGCTCATCTTCATTTCAAAGGTACAATTTTTTTTAATTGATTGCATGTGATATCTGTGTTGTTCACTCTATAAAATCTCTTCCAGTTCTTCTCCTGGTTTGCTCAGGTACAAACACAGATGGATCACGATGAAGGTGCCAAGTATAGGTACGTGTTCTTCCTTAATTCTTTTCCCTGGCAATTTAAACCTTTAGGGGCTTCATCTTGTCCACACAATGTTAGTACGTGTTTGCATCCCACAGGTGGGGAATGTATTGGAACAGTTGAAGGCTTACAGTGCAGTATGCCCAGCTCCCATCCTTCAGGACTAACTGCCCTGTGGCAGAGTAGTTAAAAGAAATGCAGATTTCCTTCTGAACTGCCCTGGATACTAAGATACATTGAAATTCATTTTGGCTTACAGGCAGGGCTGTAGACAAAGGCAATCTAAGAGGTTTCATATGTCTTTCCAGCTGCCACTGCTGTTGAAATACAGCCTCACCCTCAGAGGATGCCATAGGCATGTGTGGCTTGCAGTCATATGTGCTATCACCATTCAGTTCATCAGTGAATGTGGCTGTGACTCTGTATCTGCATTCCCTGCATTCTCTGACACTCCGCTCAACCAACTCCAGTTTTGAGACTTGGCATTCTCATCTGTTTTTGTCTAACTAACTTTTCGGTCAGGCTCAGAAGGCCCCCTTCCCACTGACTTTCACAGTTACTCCTCAAGAGTCTGAAGTACAGCTGAATAACTTAATTTTAAGGAAACTGGCTGGTGTTTTGAGACTTGGCAAATTTGCCCTTGGCCACAGATGGGTATTGCTATATTCCTATCTGCTGGTTTTCTCTGCCTTTCTTTGGTCTGCCTCTTTCTCTCTTGCCTCTGATATATGAGAATGAGGCAGTTCTTAAGAGGACAAGTTTAGGCATATCTCAGACCCATGATCTAATGACCTAAAAAGAGTAGCACCCTTGCACTTTGTCAGTTGACGTGTTCCTGATAGTGCACACAGCTCCTGAGGGATACCGTGGATGCCGAGTGGTGTGAATGGTGGGCAACACATAATTGTTTGCAGGAGACCAGAAAAGCAGGTTCTTTGCCTGTTGTACTCTTAGAGGTTGCATGTAACTACAGAGAACAGTGATTTTACTTCCTGCTCTGGATGTGGTAAGGTAAGGTTCAGAAGTTTTAGCTGACATCCAGAAGTAATTAATGTTAAATATTGTTTTAGTACAACTGAATGCTTGATGAATATTTAGTGATCATTCAGAGTTTGCATCTGCATCTGCATCGAGCCCTAGACACATTTTGTGACTTTGAATAGTTGGATCTATTTCCTTTAAGCCTTTTTCAATCCTCACATTAAGTTTTGAATCCTCAGAATGATTTCAGGTACTGTAGGAGAGTAAAACTAATTTCAAAGTGGAAGCTGAAAATTGTATAGAAGAGACCCAAATTAACACCCTTATTAGAAGCAAGGCAGATAGAATTCGGCTGCTAGCAGCAGCCTGTGGTAGTCACTATGTCCATGTTACCCATGTAGACAGTGTTTGTATTCTCTAAATGAGCTCTGGTGCATGCTGCTGCTGTTCCTTGCTTTAAGGAATGTTCAGAAAACAGAGTTACTGCTATTCCAAACACAGCTCTACTATTTCTGCTTACTGTGCACTCTTATGTGATGCAAGTGGTCTTTTATTGCTAAAGAAGAAAATGTAGTGGCAGTGTTCCTGCAGGCAGCTGAATTGCAAATACAGAAAGTGAAATTTTACTTCTGTTATCTGTCAATTCTCTTTTTCTAGACAGATGAGGGATTACTTGTCTGGGTTTCAGGAGCAGTGTGATGCTATCTTGAACGATGTGAATAGTGCCCTTCAGCACCTGGAGTCACTGCAAAAGCAGTATCTTTTTGTGTCCACGAAGACAGGAACGCTGCATGAGGCCTGTGAACAACTTTTGAAAGAGCAGGTAATCTTTGTTAGGAAGATTACTGGAAACTTCTCAGGTGCCATAAACAAAAGCTTTTCTTAGTCTGTGAAAACTTGTGAGCGGTGGTGACAATTCCCCCATTTGCTTTGGACCTAATTCTTGGTGTGTTCCACCTGCAGCTAGCCTGTCAGCCTCTGTGCATTAAAGTGTTCGTTCTGTGTTGATATGCACTTTAAATCGAGAAGGATGCCTAGGTGAGGGAGCCTTTTGAAACTTAAGCCAGACAAGTGTAAATTTACATTGAGATTAGTAATTCAGATCACTTATAGAGGTATTTTGAGCTGGTTATTGAAAGAAGAAAGATTTTTTTTTAATTTCAAAGCTTATTTCCCCGATGTTTCTCCTCACAAACTGCCCCAACAGTGATCCAATAAAAATGCCTTTTTAGCATGACTTGATAGGGGAGAACTTTTAGAGGCTTAACCCCTGAAATAGCTCATTTCTACAAGTTCTCTTTAATACAAATAACTGTGCTATCATCAATATGCAGTAGAAACTGTGAAGAGCTCAGAAACCTGTGGATTATGTATTTAAATACACTATTGGGAGTGATGTGTCTTTCTCTGGTAAGAGAGAGCACACAGTGTTCTGTATCTTCTGTTGTACTTGTGTAGTTGTAAGTTATCTATAGCGAATTAGCATTGGTGTGCGCTGAGAGTTGAAAGGGAGGCTGAAATTTTATATATAAGTATGTATTTATTTGCTAGGTTGTTGATTTTCTTTTCTTTATTGTTTTTTGGTAGTCAGAACTTGTTGATCTGGCTGAAAACATCCAGCAGAAACTTTCTTATTTTAATGAGCTGGAAAACATCAACACAGTAAGTATGTTTTCACTGTTAGTAGTCTTAGAAAATGAAACTGCTGTACTGATCATTTGAGCTTTGTCACCAACACTGACTTACTTGGCTTCCTTACAATGATGCTTTGTCTTGTTTTCCAAAGAAATTGAATTCCCCGACGCTGTCCGTGAACAGTGAAGGATTCATTCCCATGCTGGCTAAGCTTGATGATTGTATTGCATATATTTCATCGCATGTAAGTAACTCAGTATTGTTTTTAGTTAAATTTTAATAGTTTTACAAATATGTATGCGTACTGGTTTTGTGTGGGTTTTTTTTAATGTAAAATGTTCTGTCTGGCAGATGCAGTAAGAAAGGAAGGATGGTTGTGTATAAACCTAAGAAATTTTAACTGGATGTACTTAATGTTCTGCTTATTTTTTTATACAATGCTGCTTTTAATTTGTACAAACTAGCATTTCCAGCTAGTAAAATAGTACGTTAAGTTTTGATGAGTTTTCAACTCTCTTATTGTTCTGTGTTTAGAATAGATTTTTTTATTTCTTTCAGCCAAATTTTAAAGACTGTCCTGTATATTTGGTGAAGTTTAAACAATGCCTTTCTAAAGCTATGCACCTTATCAAGACATACACTGTGAATACCCTACAGAACCTCACAAGCCAGTTAATGAAAAGGGTAAGGTGAATCAGTAAGTGGTAACTCAAGCTGCGCTGAAATGTCTATTGTAACACTATACAGTTTTCTTTTTTTTTAAGATTTTTTTGAAGGTGGGATGTGTCAGCAGTTTTGTGTGAAAATAGGTCAGTCCTATACCACTGTGTTTATTTAAATTGGCTAAGTTTCAGCCGAATCTGACAAGAGATCACGATCCAAAAGATTTTTAAATAATAATTTATTTTAAAAAATGCAGGATGTTGAAGAAAATGAAGTAGGTGAACTGAGTAGGTGCATAATAATCTCTATGAAAGCCAGGGCTGGATAAACAACTGAGAGAGAGAGGCAGCAACCAGCTGGCCACGCAGCATGCTTTCCTGACCCAGTTTGTGCGTCGTAGCTTTGGATCAGCTGCAGCAGATGCTGCTGTCTGTGTTGCCAAATGGGGAGGGTACACAAGAGACTTACGGATAGTGTGGGGGTCTGCTTTGGAGATGGGCTGTTAAGAGATGTAGAGAGGGGGTGCAGGGAATACTTGAAGGGTAACTGTAGGAACTGGGAATTGTGGGGTGAAACCTGCTGAAGTGCAACAACTCTGAGTGTGTGATGTGGCTCTTCTAGTATTATATTCCAGTAAGTATTTTTGGGTGTTCTTGGTGATCTAAATATTTATTTCTGATAAGTCTGCACTGCTTTGTGTAGCTGCAAAATAACTGTCACAGGTTCTTACTGGTTTTGGCAATACCTTTTGGTTAGTTTTAAAATGTTCACGATGGCATAAAAGTGAGTAAGGAAGGGTTTTTTTTTAGTCCCATTAGAGTGTTAATAATTTTGTGCTGCAATATTTTGGCAGAGGAGAAAGGAGAGGGGAATATGTCTTTCTACCCTTTCTCTTTCACACTTGCTCTCTTTCTCTTTCACGCTCGCTTTCTTTCGCACTCTCTCTTTCTCTCTCTCTCTGTTTCTTTCTCTCTCTTTCTCTCTCTCTCTCTCTCTCTTTCTCTTTCTCGGTTGGTTGGTTTCTTGGTTGAAACTTATATTATGGGTTTGTTCATCTATGTGACTTTGTATGAGTTCTAGAACAAGCATGCCTTTCTAGGCGGAAAGCGGCAAAGAGCTCTTCCACTAGCTGTATAAATGTAACCAATAGCCTGTTTTAGAGCTTAATTATCTCAGCCATTAAATACTAGAAGCCAAATATAGTATTTTTCTTTTTAACCAATTACTCATCTCTTCTTTCAGGATCCTTCAGCTGTGCCAAATTCTGATAATGCCTTTACGCTGTTTTATGTAAAATTTAGAGCAGCTGCTCCCAAAGTCAGAGTAAGTAGACTCTGCTCATTAACTGTTAAAAAGGAATCTATAAAAATGAGAGTTGAATTCATTAGTAGTGTGAATGCGAGGATTGCATATTGTGCAAGTGTGAACGTCCAGAGATTGTGTATTGTGTCCATGGAAAAATACTGCAAACTATTTTTCAATTATTAGAAAAAGTCATTTACTCATAATACTTTTTTCTCTTTATTGAGTAGACTCTTATTGAACAAGTGGAGCAAAGATCTGAAAAAATGCCAGAGTGAGTATGTTTACATAATTTATTTTCAACAATTTCAAGTTTTGAAAATCTTTACTTTTTTTTCATTAATACATTTAACACGTTATTTGTATAAATGAAAGTTTTAAGATTTGAAATTGCGCAGACCTGAAAGAGTATTAGAATGAACTTTATGTTTACTAGAAAATGAGCTTCAGGAGGCAGTTACTGCTTTAATTTCTTGGCTAGGTATCAACAAGTTCTCAATGAAATCCATCAATGTTACCTCGACCAGAGGGAGCTCTTGCTTGGCCCAAGTATCGCTAGCACTGTTACAGAATTGACCAGTCAGAACAACAGAGACCATTGTGCTCTGGTAGGTAAAGTAGTAACGTGTTGTGAGGTTTTTGTTATGTTTTAATCCCTCCTCCTCCAAGTAAAACATACTTATTTCATTCAGTTGTTTACATGCAGATTTGTCACTTCTGTTTGTAGTTTTGAATAATTGAAATTTTATTCATGTTTTCAAGTAATGCATGCTTTGTGGAATATCATTCTGTAAAAACTCTGCTCTGCTACAAACCTCACAAAGGGGTATTTTAAAAGTTTTAAATGTGGTTACTTAAATTTCATCAGAAATGAAAAGGGGCAGAAGTTGCACAGTGAGGCTTTATTTAACTAGTAACATCTTTTCTGTCCTGAGTTTTATAGTTGATCTCAATAATTTCAAAATTCACAGGCTTCAATTTAATCCCATCTGTGGTAATGATACAATATGTAATATAATGGTATAATATATAATATCATCTGTAATATCTCCTGTGGTACTGATGCAATGAAGGTAATTGAGTAATCAAGTATTTGTATTCCTTTGAATACAGGTACGAAGTGGTTGTGCCTTTATGGTCCATGTATGCCAGGATGAACACCAGCTTTTCAACGAGTTCTTCACAAAACCAACACCAAAACTGGAGTAGGTGGTACATGCTGGTTTTGTTTTACTGCATGTTGTATTTACTATGCTGTGATATAGCAGACAGTGTTATATGGTAAATAGAGTTCTATTCAGGTGCTGGTAAGAACTAGCAAGAAAAAACACCCTAATCACTTTATGCATTGGAATTTGATGTTCTTTTGTTTGTGGTTTTTTTTTTTGTTAGTTTCAAGTGAAGCTGATAGTTTACATTCTCCGTAAATAATCTGAATCATGTAGATGATCTGAAAGAGAATAAAGACACACAGTTGCTTTAGAAATAGCTGTAGAAATGCTACAGCTCTCGGCTGGTTTTGTACTGCCTCGATTCCAGCGATTTGCAGAGTCAGATACAGAACTACTTTTCATTTACTTCAGAGTGAAATTAAGCTGATGAACTCCAGGCATTTTTTTCCATCAGGGATTTAGAGTTAGTTAGTTACCCTTACTGTCAAGAAATATTTGCATGTTGCCTGTATGTGGGCTGAACAAAAGACACAGTATTGGACACCTGACAATGACAGTGTCTGTATCTGTTCTCCTGTATCTAGAAGAGAGACAGGTGGTTATCCTCACATGGTAATTGCATTATAGAAGTATTTTAATTTTTCTACAACAGGCCAGTAATATTAGAGCAATTGAGTAGATATTTTCTCCAGTTTGCTGGTTTGTTTTCTTTATGATATTTAATTTTATAATTTGGGCAGGTCGTTTTCTCTTGCTATGAAGTTAATAAATAAAGGATATTCCTAAGAATGTAACCTAGACACTGGTTTTGAGTGTTGTATTATCTTAGAATCAAGTGCAGCTTAAGTTTAAAAAGTTTAACCTGGAAAAAATACTCTCCATAACTTTCCCCACCCTCTGGAGCTAAAGGATAACCATAAATGTATAAAGCCTCACTAGAAATAGGACTAGTAGCAGTCTTTCCTGAGAAATTGAGGTCTTGTGTGAGACATGCTCAGGATTTGAGGTGACTGGTTAAATTAGCTTAAGAATCAGTTTAGTTATCTCAGTCCAAAGCCTGAAGTAGACATGCGTAATTGAAATCAGCGTGCAGTCTATCCAGATGGAAATTTTGTCACTCTTGCTCTTCACACTTCAGAAAAAAATGAAACTGAAGTGCCCTGAAGACATAATAGGTAGCTGTCTATGTACAGGTAAAAGAGTTTACAAAAAAATTTCCCCAAGAGTAGAGATCTGAGGTTGAGTTTTGTACTTAAGACTGTTGCAACTTTATCCTTTGTTTCTGCTTTTAAAGTGGAGAGTTGCTGGTTCAAAAAGCTGTAGAGTACATCAACATCAGAAGAGAGAGATTAAAGATGTTTCTTCTGTGAGCATTCTTTTGTGAGCATTTTTTGTCTACACTGAAAGGAACTGAAGTGTCCTTCTCCTATTGTCAGACATTGTTCATGAGTTAGGAAAAAGGATACAGTGCAATAAACTCAACAGCCATGCTGCACTGTAAATACTTGAATATCTTTAGTGTTTATATTCTGAGGCTAACTGGGGAATTACTTGATTTTTCAGCTACTGGTGACAGCATTTTTAATGAATCTGTGATTAGCAAAGGGAGCACAGAGAATGGCAGAAATGTCTAGAAGGCATGCTGCTGGTGTCTTAAGCAAGATACGCATCACTGTGAACAGGAAGGAAAAAAAATAAACAGAAGTGGGATTTCTGGTGTTTTATGGTGCATTGATACTGTAACTTAAGTTGTATTGGAAGTGTGCCCTGCAGTGTTGGAAGTTGTTGCCACACTTCTCCTTCTGTGTTTCTCTTGGTATGCTCCTGCTGAACTATTGACTACTTGGAATCAGATGAGTCTTTTCTCAAAGGGGAGTTGAGGATATGATTCTGAGCTCAGCAGGAGCATTTCTTTACCCAGAAGCCGGGTAAACTAGTTTGCAGTATCTTCTCTTTGTGCAGGATTGAGTTGTTGGTTGCTTTTTTGTTTATTTTTTTAATTTAAAATTAAGTATTTTAAGCAGTTGGCATCCTATATCTCTTAAAAGACTTTGTGGGAAATTAGGGGTCATGTTTTAAATGATCCTTTCTTAAGTCTTCTATAAGTGTTGCATTATTTTCTCACCCTCCTTTTAAAAATCCCTGCCATAAAATAATCTGTGTTTGTGATAAAATTTTATTTTGATATGGTGGCATCCTAGAAGTGTTTTACTTTGTTTTGCTTTTCCTTCATAGTGAACTCTTGGAGAAGTTGTGTCTATCATTGTATGATGTCCTGAGGCCAATGATCATCCATGTCATTCACTTAGAGACACTTTCTGAACTCTGTGGGATTCTCAAAAATGAGATGCTTGAAGATCATGTACAGAACAATGGTAACTCATAGATGGAACATGATTGGTTTTAACTGTTTTCTTAACTGATAAGATTATTAAATTGCAAAGGAAAAAGAAATCCTTTTTTTCCTTTCTATTGGGTCTTAAACATACCAAAGATGAGGTAAGGTTATTTAAAAAAATGGCTTTTAATTTATACTAGAAAGGTCTATATTTGTGGGTTTGTGTACGTCTTCATTTAAATTAATATACTGGCCTTAGAGTTGTGTTTTCACTAGATGGAACAGATGCAAACAGGCATTCATCCAGTGTGTTTACATACACCGGGATTGATTGAAATTAATTTGTCTAATTAATTAATTGCTTTGCCTGGCAAAAGTGCATCAATGCAATGCTAATCCATCATCTGTGTGAAGCTTTCAGAACACATGGTAATAAAATGAAGGAATGCGAACCTGATTTTTTTCGTTCTCCTTGAGGTTGTGTTTCCCAGACTAGAAATTGCAACTTCAGCAGGGAAGTCATAGAATCGTAGAAACCCTAGATTGGAAATGACCTTTGAGATCATCAACTCAATTATACCTGTCCACTACTAAATCATATCCGTAAGCACTTCACCTACATTTTAAACACCTCCAAGGGGTTTTAAACACTCAGCTACCTCCCTGGGCAGCCTTGTCCAGTGCTTGATAATGCTTTCTGTGAAAAAAATTTTCCTCATGTCAGTAGCTGGTAGAGACTTTTTAATTTTGTAAGCATTCAGAGCTCAGAGTCTCATAGAAGTGAGCTGACTGTCAGAAAAAAAGTCTGATATCTCATTTTCTTAGTACAATCCGTGTGTAATGGAGTTGTTTCACAGTCTTAACCTTGCACCAAGCAATGGACAGAAATCACGCTTGGTTACTGGCATATAACATGGCGTAGTTCTTTGTCTCTGCAGCTGTACTAGTTTCATGAAGAATTGCTCATTTTCCTGGAAGTGGAATTGTAACAGTGTTGGCAATGAGATAAAAATTGATGACATAATCTTTCAGCTGTTCTTAAGAAGTTACTTTCCACTACTTAAATTCAGGCTGATATAATAGTTCTTAAGTTTGATGTGAGCTGTTTTGGATCATCTGCTTTGGAGGGTAAGTAGGTGAGTTAGCTTGTCAGCTCCCGATACTAAGACTACAGGCATCGGCTGTGATGGAAACAAAGCACGTTGGTTTGATGTCCAAGCAGAAATGCCACTAGATGTGCCCAGGTCTCAAATAATTGAGATGCTTAATTCTAACATGGCATCTGATGTTGTCAATGTGAAATTGCATTTTCACAATCTAATAAAATTTGGGAAGCTGAAGCAATTGCATTATAGAGCTTGGTAATTCCTTGTTTGTCACAAATTTGTCTTCATGCCACTGTTCCCAAAATAGCCTGACTTCATCATCAGCAAGCCAGCTTTCTGATGGTTTTAAGTGCAGTACTTCAAATTTTTGTGCCTATAAGCTTGTTTGGTAATTAAATTAACAAACTTGTACCTTTTTTTGCCTTTGTCAGCTGAACAACTAGGTGCATTTGCAGCTGGAGCCAAGCAGATGTTAGAAGATGTACAAGAGCGTCTTGTTTATAGGACGCATATTTACATTCAGACTGATATCACAGGGTACAAGCCTGCTCCAGGTGATCTTGCATATCCTGACAAGTTGGAAATGATGGAGGTATAGCATCAGCTTTTTTATTGTCCTTGATTGATTTTCTTTTTATATGCAGTATATACAGTTGTGCGGTTTAGTGCTTTGCAGATAGGGTTTTCCAGTTCTAGGATGTATTTAGTATTACCGACACTATCAAATTGGGACCTGTTGATTAAATTATGACTCAAAATTAGGTGTCAGGGAACACTTTATGTCAAACTCGTTAAAACTGGCAATAGTTCTCATCAGTTAACAGTTTTATCTAAACTTGAAGTTTAAATTTAAATTTAAATTTTCTCTTGTAAATTGTAAATTGTGAATTTTAATTTTAATTTTAAATTGCAACAGCACATTTTTATTTACTTTTGTAACTAGTAGTTTTTACCCAGTATATTTTCTAGTTGAGCTGGAGTTGATGAGAAGCCTCAGACAGGCACAGTTAGCTGCAGGTTTGTTTTCAGAAGTACTGATCAAGTAGTGTTTGTTACGCATGTGTGTACACTGTGCTCAGACAGCGTGAGAGGAGACTTGCTTGTACTTTTAGATAATTTAACATGTAAACCATAGTTTCCAGTAGTCTTTTTCAAGTTCTCTTCAGTATTAACCATATTTCTGTCAACGTTCCTGTTGAAAGGAATAAAACTAATTCTACTTACTTTTAAAGGTTAATACTATATTGATGAAAGATTTCAGAATGAAATTGCACACAGAAATAAAAAAGTGGATGATGACAGTCTTTGGCTTTGACTAAAGCAAACTGCATTTGATGTGCAGCAGAAAGAGCAGCATTGCATGGAGAGTAACATGAACATGGTAACTCCCCACTCCTAAATAACTGTTGCCATTCACTTTATAATGAGGCCCAAGCTGTCAAAGGATTCAGTTGACTAAGAAAGTTATGACATGAACCGGCAAGATCCAGATTTTATTATTCTTTTCTGCTTTCCATCTGTCTACCAGAATAGCTGGTGGCACTTAGAAGATTGTAGGACTTTGCAGCTGACCAGTTGGTAGAGAAGCTGTCGTTTGCCAGAGCATTACTTATGTAAAATGTAGCTTTAGATCTCTCCTTCTGTTCTATATATATATTTTTTGCAGTGGGCTAGAAAAAATTAACACTGTTTAACTGTACATTATTGTGTTCAATTATTGCTTGTAAATAAACAAACACTGAGAAATTTCTTAGTACTGAACTCATGTTGCTCTAATGTAGCCTTGTACATGGCTAAAGCTTTTACTATGTTATAGGTTATGCTTTGATGATTATAAGAGGCACACGTAGGCTTTTAGGAAGCATTTACAAATTCTGAAGCTATTGAGTTTGTAGAAAACTTGTCCTTTTTACTGAAAGTTTAAGGACTGATAAGCTTTTGAAAGAGGAGTAAAAATAGTAATTGAGAAGCCTACCACGCAAAATGTAGCTAAATGGGATCCCTCCTTTCAGAACAACTAGTGATCAGAAGTTTTACCAGTATAACTGTTAGGAGTGCAGGTTTGGTTTTTTATTGCTGAAATTATATGGATAGAACTCAGTGAAAAAAGTGATTGTGAGAACTTTTTCATGTGAGCTATAACTTGTGTAGGCAAGCAGTGGAGATACTTAGTCTACGGAAGGCCTTGTTTTCTAAGCAGGGTCCTATGGCTGTTCAGTTAGGAGGAAGAAGAAGAAAGTGACTTTTACAGTTCCATTCTAAATCAAGAAATTATGCTGCTCTTCCTGTGTCCTCATAAGACGTTGGTTTTGTCTGGTTTGAGATTCATTTGGCTACTTGATTGCTTTTAAAGCTCAAAACCTTGCTATTTAGAGAGACCTTATGTCTGAGTAAATGAATTATTAAAATGTTAAAAGCACAGGGCAGAAATATTTCTTGTGCTGTTCTGCTCAAATATTAATGCAGTTCTTTGCCCGTTCTTGCTGCCTCCTGTTTCTTTGGAGCAGACCAAGTAGCAAAAAGGGTTCATGTATGGAAATGTTGAGTGATGTTAGTGGAAAGCTTGTTGTTGAACTTCTGCAGGGAATAGAGACTACTTTGGGGTCATCTGCACGTATCCTGCATAGGAATAAAACCATCACACAAATCTGTATGAAACCTAAGTAAGTGTTGAATTGGTTTCCGTTATTTTGAGCTTTTCTTTCTGGGGGCTTCAGTGGATATTACTTAGAGCTCAGTAAAAGCAGACAATGGAAGGAAAAGTGTTTTACAGAGATCTGTGTAATACTGGTGAATCTTAAATTGACATTGAAATGTTTCTGCTATTGTTTTGGAAACCGATGCCTTTACTTGTTTTAATGTCTTCGAAACACTGAAGACCTGAGTATAACCAATTCCTTTTGTGATTTACTGTGCTTCTCTCCCATAATCAGGGTAATGCTGCTTAAAGTAAGAAGAAGAAAAATATAAATTTTTGTGGTATATCTTTCTCTGCAGCAAATTGCACAGAGTTTAAAAGAGGAGCAGAAGAAGGTGACGTCTGAAGGTTCTTTTTCAGATGTCCGGCTAGAAGATCCCGAGTCCTGCAGCTTAATTAAATCTGGTATGAAATATATCTCATGTTATCAAACTAACACATAAAACTCACTGAGAGTGAACATTAACTTTGAACCATCAGTAAGAAACTTAAAGTAAGTTGTCTTAAAGGGTTATTTTCTAGAGAAGTTTATAACAGATTTTGAGAGGTGAACTCTGTCTCAGGGTTCTTTAATCACTTTTTAATGTTTGTTATTGAAAGAAAACCCACTTTATCGTGTTCTTTTAGTGATATTTCTTTGTGCTTCCAGTGCAATCCATTCCATGAAGCAACTGCTTTTGTAGCTGACAGCATCTCTTGTACTTTGTATAAAACCAAACTTCTAGATTCTCAATTGCGAAGTAGCCCTACCATCAAGATGTATACTCGAGGATGCTTCTGTTTGTTAGCTGTGATAAGATGAAAAGGGTGGTTTGGTATGTCATTCTTAAACGAATGCTTTGAGCATCTAGGAGTGTATCTGTATGTGCCTTTACCTGCAAAGGTAATGTCTTCCCTTCAGTGCGTTTCCATTTACTGAAACCAGTTAGTAATTTTAGCTCTTTTACAATAATTTAGACTATAGTCCTTGACATTTAAAATATGTGACCCACATGCCTGTAAATTACAGTGAACTAGAAACAAATTCCATGAAATGTGTCTCTTTTGATGCCAGTCATTTGAGTGTTATAACCTTCTAAATTTTTAAAGCCATGAAGAATTTCTCCCTTTATTTAGTCATTGTACAGAATAGTATGGTGTTATTTTTCCCAGTAGCGCTTTTCTCAGCAATTTGTTAGTTGTTTTTCATATTCCTTTAGATTACCTGGTAGTTTCTTGCTTTTGACTTGTAAGGTCTGTGAAGGTCTTTCTGGCTGTTTCTAGCTGGACTCCACAAATCCTACCGGGAGTGGAGTCCATCTTGCCACCAGCAAGATGTGCGGCATTTGCAAGTCCTGTAAAGTCTGCCTGCATTTAGGAGAGGGAAGGAACCGATACGTCATTTCAAGATGAGTGTCCGAGGTAGTTGGGACTGTTTACCCTTCAGAGGTGCGTCTCCCCCATTTCAGCACCTGCAGGAGTAGCTGAAGTGAATAATAAATAGCCTAGGAACTCAAACTATCGACAGGCCTTCTGATCCCTATGACATAAAATAATTGTTGCAAAAGGTAAAAAGATATTGCTGAGTTATTGTAAGACAATTTCCATACAGGTTATATAAATACGTCAAGTGTTCTTTCCGTTTCTTAAAAATAATTTTACTTTTTTTTTGAATGCTTGCTAATTGGAATGAGAGTTCTGATGCTGTTGACTCAGCTGTTTTCCAGGGTTTAAGGACAAAATGAAAATAATACAAGACCTCCGCCTGTCAGGTGTAGTTAAAATCCATTTTGAGTGTATAAAATCATTACAAAGGTTACCCAGGAGGGTAACCTTTTTTTATGGTTAGAACCTCTTCATGGTTTTACCATTATTTTTGCAGTTATTAACATGATGTTTAAACCCTACACTTTCTGCAATTATTTAATCCATGTAGGATTATCCCCAGCAGAAAGGAATGTATGCAGAAGTAAAATTGATGGAATGTTGGGTTTTTCTGAGCATCTCCTGTAGTTCTATAATCACTAGCCAAATTATTTTCTTTTCTCTCCTATGTTTTTTTTCGGATTACTTGTTTGATCATTGCAGCTGTTGAGCTAAGTGTGGGGGGATGTTATTGGAGACATGCCTGTAAAAAAACTATCTCATTAAAAAATCCTGAGCTGGGTTGTCCCTGAAAACAAATTCATGTCTTTCACAGCCATGTGCTCTATACACATCAGAAATCTAGTACTGACCTGCTCAGAAGGCAAAAAACCCAACAACCTCACCTGTTTGGGTGCAATAAAATATGTCTTATTAGTGTGGATTCAGTGTTAAGTGTAGTCAATAATGCAGTTCCCTTCAGCTGAGAGGAGAGATGGGCAAGTTTTTCATTTGTGCTTTTTACTTTTAAACAGGTTCAGCAGAATCCCTTAATCTAAGGCACCAGACCACGATCTCACCAGCAGATCTGCACGGAATGTGGTATCCTACCGTCAGAAGGACTCTAGTGTGTCTTTCCAAACTGTACAGATGTATAGACGTATGCAAATATTTCTTAATCTGATTTTTTAAGGTGAAGTTATGAAGCACATAGCTACATATTTTTACATTTTAATGTAAATTAGGAATGGACAGTTACTGGCCTCTTGTAATCTCCTAGTCTTTTTGCTGCTATCTTTACATAAAACAAATGAACTGACAAATTTAGGTTGTCATTTCCAAGACAATTTTTTTATTTGTAGAATTAGAAAAAAGGCACCGTTTTGTACATCTGTTGCTTTTGCTGTTACAAAAATACTGCAGTGTCTGAAGCTCAGGATATTTTTTGCACCAAAGTTGAAGAATGAATATGACAAGAAAGAATAGAAAGTTCTCTGTGGATTGTAGAGAGTGTTTTTATTGCTGAAATTACTGAGTGAATGTGTTCCCTGCTATGCGCTTTGCAGGCATCAGGCAAGGTGATGTTTCTGGTCTTAAAATGGTGACTCTACTACTTATGCATTTTGGGAATATTCCCAAATCTCTTTTTGTAGCATGTCTTTTCACTTTCCAAAATGGAGGAGATATTTCCAGGGTTTAAAACAGTAGGACTTTTCGTATCTAGCAGAAACTTCACAAGTATTTTGAGACTTGTCTTTTAGAGCCTGATTTTTGTCTATCACCTAATAGCGTGAAAAGCTAGTAAGTCTCTGAGAAACATTTTGAAAGTGGTTTTGCTTTTCTGTACGTGTTATATCTTTATTAGATGTATTCAGTGCATTTCAAAATATGTTTGATAGGCGTTGCATGAAGCTGCTACCAAGATGCTATTAGTTTGAAAAGAAGCAGGAAAATATTAATACTTTATTGCTTAATATATCAGTCTCATTAAAGATAAATAAGTATTTGGTCTTGCTTTTAGTAAGACTTTTGGAGAAGAGGTCATTTTTTGCATTGCTTGCGAGTCTCATTTATAGTATTATCTGCACAGTGATACATTTTTTTTTTTTTCACTGAGGTGTTCTAGCAGCACTGCCTTGCGTGCATTCTGTAGATAGAAGAAATGAATGAAGTAGTGCTGGTGAGTCTTGGGGCAGTCAGGGCTGTCAGGTACTGCTTTGGAGAGCTTGTGGAGGTGAGCTGTGCTCCTACAGTAGCTCACCCATATAATCTAGTTGCTGCTGCTCAATGAATTACTCCATGTCAGCCAGGCCATGGCAGCTGTCATGTTTGTTTATTTATCTGGTGAGAACGTGAGGTAATTCGAGTTTGCTTCAGGTTAAGGTCACTCGAATGATCTTGTGTCTATTGCAAGTATAAACTGCACAGACAGTTACCCTGACACATGAAGTGTCTAGTCAGGTTACCCAGTGAGCATCATTCATGCCATTAGCTGTGAATCACTAGGTGTCACTGACCGTGTCACTGCCCTGGTGCCAATTCCAAGGCAGAAGGTGAATGTGGCATTCTTGAGTGTGTTCCTCTGTCCAGTCTAAGTAAATGCTGTAGCAAGCTTATAAATAAGAATGCTCCATCCTGGTTTACTGCATTTAGATGACATGTTTATAGTGAATTACTGTAGAATTTTTTGGGCTGGTAAGCACATCCTTCAGAACCTGCAGCTCTTAAATTCTGCTTAAGCTTTGCTAACACCTTTTTTTGATCTGATTTCCTCTTCTCTGCAGAGGGCAGTGTTTCAGGGATTATCGCAAGAGGCCTTATCTGCTTGCATCCACTCGCTCCTGGGAGCTGCCGATTCCATCGGCAAAAACAAGGTCAGACTTACCTCCCCTTCCCTGTGTATATCTAAAGCCATGTTGCAGTTATTCAGAGTTCTGTTGAAATTTCAGTGAAAATCATGTTGCTCTGCCCTTAGAGACCTGATGGATTTGCCAGCTTTTAGTTACGGTTAATGTGTTATGAAGCAAAGATAATGATTCACATGCTAGCCTATCTGTCTTTAGGCTGTCCTAACTCACTTGATTGAATTCGTGTGATACTTAAAGAAAAATTTCTGCTAGCATTCTCTGCTCCCTATATTGGTTTTCACTGCCTGTTACTCTTTTCACTTTTTCTCTGCCTCCATTGTTTGAATTTTCAAAAATCTTTTTAAGCATTAAATTAACTAGGAAGATTTGTTAATTATCTCTGCTCAGAACTGTGTTATCAAAAGGTTTGTTCTGATGTGTTGCTCAGAATTTATTGCAGCTTCATCAAGTCATTTCACCTTTAAGTGTTACTTTAAGTAGTTGGAGTCAACCTCCTTTTTTCCTTTCTTCCTGCCACAATTCCTTTAATAAAAATAGTGTAGTAATTGCTAACAGCCAGGAATTGAATAATTAATTAAAAAAAATAGGAAAGTCTTAGTAGGCTAAAATTGTTGGATTACTATAAGCAGTGAATAATCAGTAATGAAAAAGGTTTTACTTGCTATTAGAAATGAAGAGCTGTTTTGAAAAATTTCTTTATTTGAAAAAAATCTGTTAAATATGATATCTGTAAAAAGAAATTCAAACCATATTTCCCTCTATCAGCAGACAACTATTTTATATGTAATTGATTCAGAGTTCTACAGTTAACGATCCATTCCAGTGCTGTATATTGGGTCAGCACTGACTTAATGTATGGCAGAAAATGAAACTCCTCCTGCAGTGAACCCTGGAAGGGTTGGCCCAGGAGTAGGATCTGTACCACTTTGTTATTGATGCATGTTAATTTAACATTGTCTGGTGAAATCATGCATGCAAGAATAAAAAAGATAAAAACTCAGAAAACCTTTCCACCGTTTATTTTTAGTAAGCATTTCTATTTGTTAAAACTGCAGGTCTAAATCTGTTTTTTTTTTACTGTTTTATTTAACATTATATCAAGGGAAGTTCTCTTCCAGCTTGCAAAAGCAAATTAGAGTTCTTGAATCCTCCTCCATTTACCTCAGTGAGCCATGAACTTGAAAGATGAAAAGCAGCATGCAGTATAAAGCACACAGCTAAAATAACAAGCAGTCTAAAATTGATCATCTCAGTGGTGTGAACTTGGCCTTGTTCTATTCTTTGTATCTTTGCTGTACTGTTTAGAAATTAACTAAGCTTTGTGTTTAATGATGTGCGAAAAATGCCCCCTAAGATCTTTGCATAAGAGCACAATTAATCAAGGTTATTACAGAAACATGAACTGGTTTGGCTTTTTTTTTTTTTAATCATAATGATTAAAAAACTTCAGAACCTCGTATTTTTCAACTGTAGATTATATGAATTGCATGAAATGATTCCTGGCCCTTATGAAGACTAAGTTTCCGTCTTTCAGATGATGATTACCTGTACTTAATGTGGACATTTACTAATGTGGCTATGTAATCTAATTTTATTAAGAAATGTGAATAAACTCTGCCTCTGCAGAGCAGTGTGTTAGGAATAGTACGGAAGTGGGATTTGTATATCCTAGGGTGTAGTTAATGGCACTACAGGCTAATGGAAAAAGCTTGTTAGTAAGATTATTAGTATTAATTTTGTTATAGGAAGTATATAATAAAAGCAGAGGTGTTGATACTTTACTCTTCATTTAATTGATTTTTTTTTTCACATGTAATGTGTGTTCTTTCTCTTGTGCTGTAGACCCAGGTTGATGGACAGCTTTTCTTAATAAAACACCTTTTGATTCTTCGTGAACAAATTGCTCCTTTCCACACTGATTTCACCATTAAGGAAATTTCCCTGGACCTTAAGAAAACTAGAGGTACTAAACAGTTGCTGGCAACAGAATGGGGTGGACTTGTCCCCCCTGGATGTGCCAGAAAAGGTTCTGGGTTTATTTTATGTTCACTTGCAATGACTTGTATGCTTGTGCTGATCTCTTGCTTTGTTCTTCTCTGAAAAAAACTCAAGCCATTCTTTTATTAAGGGTAATTTAACATATATCTAACAGTCTTTATTGTTGTATGAAATGCATTTGACTGCTTTTTGCTGCTGACCTAACTTATTTATCCAGTCCTTTTTAAGAACAGCTAAGTGACCTATGTTTCTTTTTCACACAGGGGTCTTTCCCCTTTCTGAGCCTTTAAAAGAAGATCTTTCATTACCACCGTTTAGTAGATGAATGTAAAAATACATAGTTGACTTGCCCAGAAGGAATTAAGATTTCCTACACCTTTCTGTGCAGTTTTGTTTAGGAAAGGATTTCTTCTGTTGCAACTTCAATAAGCAATATTGCTGAATAGTTTTATGTAGCAACTGTATCTGTTGTAGGAAGGGAGAATAGAGTAGTGGCCATGGTCATGATTTTTAAAGTTGTATTATAGTTCCTTTGTAAAATGCAGAAGAAACCCTCTCAATATAAAAGCGAACAGTCATGTACTTACCAAGTTTATAAAGATAATGGTAAAAATAAGAAGCATGTCAAGTTTCACTACTTCTATTCCAGAAGAGAAAGCTGAAGAAATAACTTTTCTTTCCTGCCATCTGTGCTGCTGTTTTAACTCTGAAGCAAACGATTCTTACACTAACAATTTCACCTGTTGCACTTGAACATCAATGAAACCTCCCACCTGTTGAGTAGTTTCTAGTTGACTGGAGGTTAAAGGGCAAATACATCCTTTTGGTGTCTTGTCCTGGCTGACACACAAGTTTATTCTCCATCTTCATCCAATTGAATAAATTTTTGTGCCAGTCAGTGCTTTGCAGGTGGTAGTGGTAAGTAAAGGAAAACACTTCATTTATCTTGGGGATTGTTGTGGTGTTTAAAAAATGTGCATTGTGCTTAATTCTTAATGTAGTGTAGTATTGGCCAGTAGGGCTTTTATGTTTGGGATGAGTTGTAGAGGAAAAACAACATGGTTAATAGGAATTGTACTGTGTTCTGGCCAAACTTTCTGCTTGAATATAGATTTAAGATTTAGCTTGGGCTATAGAGATAAAAGGATGCTGCCTAATATAGAGGTCATGCTACTGGCTATTTTTTTTTAGTAGTATAATGCTAAAAAGTTTGTGTAGCTGAAGTATACAGTAGTGAGAGGCAACTTGCACACTGACTAGTTCATTGGCTCTTTTTGGAATCAGCAAAGATTTTGGGAAATAATTCAATGAACAAAATGAGTCATTCTCCGCAGCCTTCTTTAAATGTGTAAGAGTGCAGATTCTCAATTCAGTACAGGACCTACATGCCTATGTATCTGGTAATACCTCCCTGTTTAATTCCTTTGACAGCACTTCTTTAATTCTTATGTCTTGTTGCCCTCCCATTGTTTTATAGACCAAGAGGGGCACAGAATTACTTTTGAAATGAAAAAAAAAATCCCACAAAAAACCCCAGTTGGATGTGTGGGGTGATAAATGAATGACATTAGGACAAGTAAGCCATGCTGAAACTGTATTGATAATTTTTTTTCTCTCAGTTTGAATAGATTTCAGGTCGACAACATCCTGTTAACGCTACAGGAATGATTTCAGTATCTTGGGTTAATAACAAATATTGTTGCTTTTTCTGCTTATGAACTCAGTAGAGACTACAAACATGAATGTGTGTCAAACTTGATGTTTTATTGTTTAGTCCTAAATAAATAATGAAGCACAGAGGAAGAAAGGGCCAATTCTAAGTAATTTCATGCAACTGTACTTGGTTTTCCCAGGCAACATGGGCCAAACTCTGCATATTGTTTTTTATTTGGTTAGCTGCATAGCTCATGTAAGTCTTTCACTTGTAGATACAGTTACAGAAGGAAAAGAGCTCACACAATTTGTATGCTGGTAGCATTGCAGCTGGTGTCAAGTCATTTGTTAGCTTCATGTAATGTATTTATCTGTTTAGGCTGTGCAAGAGTCAGGTTTACCATAGATCCAATGGAGAAATAGTGTATTTAGCTTTGTGTACTTTTGTGCATGTGTACTTGTGCATCCATATCTAGCGGTATTGGAATCTATGTTATAGTCCTAATCATTCTAGGCAATTTATTTATGCATAATGAGTGACTGAAGTTTTTAAATCATGGAGCTGAATCCCATTGACTTACAGCTTGAGTGACTTTCTGATTCACAGATGCAGCATTTAAAATCCTGAACCCTAAGACAGTGTCAAGATTTTTTAGACTAAACAGCAACAACGCTTTGATACAGTTCTTACTGGAGGTAATACAGCGTCTCACTGCATTAAGAAAAACCCATCATTTAAGTGTGTGGTGATCTCTGGCAAATAGAAAGGAGAGAATTGTTGTCTTCTGTTCAAGGGTACTCCAGAAATCAGAGAACATTATATCGACTCTAAGAAAGATGTAGATCGTCATCTGAAATCAGCTTGTGAGCAGTTTATTCAGCAGCAAACCAAACAGTTCATAGAACAGCTGGAGGAGTTCATGACAAAGGTACAAACGTGTTTTATGTTCATCAACTTAATTGAAATACTGGTAGGACAAGAGAATTGGTGTCTAAATTTGGTATAGAAGAAGCTGCTTGTTCTGTCTTAATTTGCTGAAGGTGATGGCGCTTCCTGGTGTAAGGTTGT
Source organism: Coccyzus lansbergi (assembly GCA_033558105.1). NCBI lineage: Eukaryota > Metazoa > Chordata > Aves > Cuculiformes > Coccyzidae > Coccyzus > Coccyzus lansbergi. The sequence continues at coordinate 227,009 of JAUMJK010001536.1, read as the reverse complement.
GTTTCTCTTTAAGTTCTGGTAACAATTATTCAGGCGTTTTTGAGACTAATGAATTAAAGGAACATGATACAGTTTGTTTTTAAAAGCAAACCTTCGCATATGCTCTTTGAACAAGAAGCTTTAATGTTTTATTGAGTTGAAACTTGTATTCTTGAGGCAAGTCTTAGAGTACGACTGTGAGGTTTGTTAAAAGTTTATTTTCAGCATGTTTTATACCTGTTATGTTCTGGCTGAGCGAGACTTTCCTCCCAAGTCCTGTTTGTGACAGAAGCCTTGTCATAAGGCTTGGTCAGAAAGAGCAGACATCCTGGAGAACAGGAACAAGAAAAGATATCTTGTTACACTACACTTTTCTAGAACCTGCTCTAGAGCTTAGGGTTTCTAGGCATCTTGAGAACACCATGCATGCAGGATCTGTTACGTCTGGAAAATTAAGAGAGATGTGGATCTTTGTGTACTGAGTATAAGGGATTTTACAGCATGACATCTCAGAAAATGGGACAATAGCACTGCATGAGAATGACAGATATCTCAGCTGCTTTTCTTTTGAGAATTTAGACGATTACAGCATTAAATTTACTGAATTATTAAATGTACTGATACATACCATGCTGGGATGAGGGGTCAGTGGCATGCCTGAAATACAGATGAGTAACCAGTAAGATCAGTAGATGTCCAGGTGATCCCAGTGATTCATTGGGAATCTAGGGAGCTTGGCTAAGCTGCTTAAGTATAAATCTCTTTTGAGGTTTTGTTGTATCCTTAGGTGCCTAAGTGTCTTTGTAAATTTAATCCTATTTTGAATTTTACTTTCAAGAAGTGATCATGATTGTAATTTTGAATTGCATTTATGTTAAGCTGCTTCACCCGTGTGTGTCATTAAGCCAGTGCATAGAAGAGAGAGCAGGGGAGATTGTGTGCACTGCAGTATCTAAGAGACTTGTACAATTGTCCCTTGGTCACTTTGTTGTGAATTTGACTGAAACGTACATAATTTTGTTGACTGCATTTGTTTTAGGTGTCTGCTTTAAAAACAATGGCCACTCAAGGAGGTCCCAAATACAGCCTTTCGCAGCAGCCTTGGGCACAGCCAGGTATTTGCTTTGTTTTTGTAGTTATTTTACCTCTGAGATGCTTGTAGTCTAATAAGATCACTGATCATCTATGACATGGAAACGTCTTCTGTAAACTTCCTATCAGGTGAAGAAGACAACCCTTTCTATTCACTGTTTTTGGTAGAACAATATAAGCTGCATAGCACTGGGCTTGAGACTTCAGAATGTCATTGGTCTCTGTGCCTGACCTAAAACGTAGCAATCTGAAAAGCTGGCCAGATTGATTAGGACTGCGGGATTTAGAAAAATTCTAAATACCTATGAACTGTTTATCTTTTCATGGAAAACGCTGGCTTCCATTTTTACCTGTGTAAAAACAAAACTTCACAAACTTCAGAATATGCATTTAATTGGCACAGTAGATTAATTACTTGACTATTTCTTAAGCTGTGACTGTTCTTGCATGAAATCAGCATTTCAACAACTGCATACAGAATGTTCTTAAGGAATTATTTGACTGCATTAAGATAAAGCTTTTGCTTTTGTAGGAAGAAATGAATCTGTATTAAAGGTTGTCTGTACATTTGCTACCTACTTTTTTTTTCAGTTTTCCTGTCACTATGTGAAAATGGAATCCAGCTTTCTTTCCCTTTTCTTAAGAATTCAAATGTCAGTGCTTCGTTGGAACATTTGCAGTAGTTTAGATATTTCTGGGTTATTTTGCTCTTCACGTTACAAAGTTGTGCTTGTAGGTGACACTGAGAAATCTGATTATTGCAATTAATATATTGGAACCTTCTGTTGTATCATGTTCTTAAAATGCAAAGCCAGCCACGTTCATTTATAATTCAGTGCTGCTTCATGGCTCAGACTCTCAAGGGCTAACTCGAGCTTCTACTTAACATCTCCTGCTTCTTCAGGAGTATTTTTAATGTTTGTTTGGAGATAATTATGTGCGTAGAAGCAGATCTAAGCATAGCTTCTGCTGTTTCTTGGAGTTGTTTGGAAAGCAACAGTAGGTAGAAATTTCAGAAATGATAGAAATGGATTAAAAATATTAACGTAGTATTTTAAGTTTGGTAATTTAAACCTATGAAAGGAATTTTCCCTGCCTTGTAAGCAAAGATCTGTAGAGCTGTTAAAATACCTAGCAATAAAGAAAGAAGACCTTGTCTGAGAGAGGGTTCCAGATGGTTGTGCAGCCTTTTTTCTTACAAACATGGCCTGTAGTCAATAGGGAGAATTTGTTCTGTTCTTTTTACTAGCACTGTTTATGCCATAGCAGTTTCTTTTCAAGGCAAGTTTTCTAGGGGTAAGACATGTAGAATTTTGTTGTTGTTGCAAGGCTGCAAATTCAGGAACTTCGGGAGGATGTAGTCATGTGCAGAAATAGATTGGATGCATTTTCTGTAGGGAAAGAAGGGCTGAGGTCTTGAGTAGGTGCAAAAATAAAAGCCTGGTCTTGCATGTTGTGTTCTTTCCCTTTCACACAACCCTGTGGTTATGATCAGCCCCAATAAAGAGGAGGTGACCCTCTGGAGTGTAGATTTCAACTAGCAGACCGCTGTCTTAGCCCTTTAAAGCATGTTTTCTTTTACTTTCAGCAAAGATCAATGATCTGATCTCTTCCACTTATAAGACAATAAAAACAAAGTTGCCATCAACATTAAGAAGCATGTCATTATACTTGTCCAATAAAGATACCGAATTAATTTTGTTTAAGCCTGTTAAGGTGAGTATTGTTGGATGTACTTCTGCATGTTGTCCTGTGGGTGTTGGGCCTTCCTTTAGCCAAAGATGTTAAACACATGTTGTGGGATTGATAATTTTTTATTTCTTTGTGTTTGTATGTATTATATGTATAATACATCTATATACATGTACGTATGCATAAATGTAGGTGTATACAGACACAGAGTACATACATGTATATGTAGAGTTATTCCAGGCTACCAGTCCAGTCAGGAAACACGTAACAATTACCATGTACATAGAACAGTTAACAGGTGGTTGCAGACACTCTGGTGTCTCCGATCTGAGAAGTTTGTTGAAAAGACACGTGAAGTAATTGAAACCAAATAAATCTAATGATGTGTTTTATAATATGTTGAGCTTAAAAAAAAAAAGAGAAAATGGCTGTCCTACTCTCCATTGTACTCAGCCTACATAACACAGATGCGTTATGGGAGATAACCGTTTCTATTCATTCTGCACATCTTCCACTTGGCATCATATGAGCTACTGTAAAGAAAATTATCTCTCTCCCAAGCAAAACCAGTACAGCTTGGTCTGTTACGCATGGGCAGGAGCATGGGAGGCAGAGAAGATGCTGTTAATCCAGCTGGGGACTCATTGTAAACCCACCTGAAAGAACCAAGCTTGAGTGTTAAGCTTCCAGTTTAAGTTTGTAGGACTGAGTGTTTCAGCTTAGCACGTCATTGCTGTATTTTTTATCTCACAGCCAGCATGGATTCCTTGTAACTGTTTTGTGGCTTGTTTTGGAAGAAAGCTCTTAAAGCTCAGCTGCTTCTTCCTACTTGGTCACTTCAGTAATTATTCCATGTGCATTGTTCCTATTCTGACTCATTTTTGAGATCAGTGCTGTGTGTTTTAAAAGTGATTTTTTTTCTTCTTTCTTCTTTTAAAAGAATAACATTCAGCAAATGTTCCAGAAACTCCATGCTTTGTTAAAAGAGGAATTCAGTGATGAAGATCTCCAGATCATAGCTTGTCCTTCAATGGAACAGGTATATATTTGAAGCTTTCTTTTTTATTAGTTGCTCTTTCACGTAAACTGTTTCTGTAAACATTAATTTTTCACTTTTAGTATTTTCAGTGTTCAGAATCCTTACTTCTTTATTTATTATTCCCCTTAATCCTGGCTTTATCTGAACTCCAGCCTCTCAACTAAAAGGGGGGTTTGTGTGGGATTTTTTATGAATATCTGATAGAGGTTTTGAAACCGCAGGTGGTGATTGATGTTGCTGGGGATTGAGTTGTACAACATCGTTGCAGAGTCTTGCCATTTTGGGGTGTTGTCGTTTTAGAGAGATAGCAAAGCTAGTGAATTCACTTTAAGAAAGCCTGTGTGTGTGAAGGCAATCTTGCTTTTGACAAATAGAAAACCCAGCAACTTTTACATTTAGGAAGCATGAGGAAGGATTATAAGGATTCATTTGAAGTAAATGGCATTGAAAAGGTGCAGATGTTTATGGAAATGTAACCCTACATAATAAGGTCTTTAGTCTCAGAAATTATTTGGGTTAAGAATTCACTGTATTAAGACACTCTGATAGAAACCAAATAGGTTATGAAAAACCTCCATTTGACCTTAGTGGTCCAGGGAACGTGGATGTGTCATGATTATCTAGTTCACGGGTTGGAGGACATTTGCCTGCAGTGAATGTGGCTGCAGGGATGTGCAATAAGTACTGTGAAGCATAGAGTGGGAAGATGCACTGTGGGGAGATGGAGTTATCCTAGAGGAGATGGCTTCCTCTAGTTGCTAATCTTTAGGGTCACTTCTCCCACTAATTAAAGGGTATGGGAAACCATATTGTAACGTGTGGGAAATGAGTAATGGGAAGGATCCCAAATGTCTTCCAGATATCCGAGACCAATATTAACATTTTTTGTGAATGAGCAGAGTTTTTGGAATTCCTTGACAATGCATGAAGTCATTTTAAAAATTTTGATGCAGTAGGTTGTGACTGCTCTGAAATGACTACTCAGCATGGCCAACAGTCACCTTTTAAAAAGACTGTGAGTAGGCATTTGACTGGAAATTCTAACTGGTGTTTTGTAGCTTATTCATCTCTATTTGCTTCCAAGGAGCAAATACAAGACATGGATTCTGAAACTACTGTATAATGTAGGATTTACTTTCATCTTGCAGGTGAACTTACTTTTATCCATGTCCAAGTAGTCCAAGAGTGAGGCTGCTTGAAATAAGGCTCAGCTGCATACCAGCAGTGAAGGGAATGTGAACACATTTGCTTGAAGTGAACGAAGGATCCCACTGCGCTGACCAGTCTGCGTCAAAACTATCCAGAGGCTGCTTAACCCTGTTTAAGGCAAAAAACAAAAAAGAAAAAAACACAGTATGTTGAAGGTCTTCCTGTTCATTGACTTGAGAAGTGGGGACAGAAAACAAGACAAAACATTTGCTGATCGCTCTTAGGAAACTCAGTTACGGCCTTACCCAGATATTTTCAAAGTCAAAATCTTGGGTTTTTTTTTCAAAGTAAAAACTTTTCTTGCTTCCTTAAATAAGCTGAAGTGTGCAGTAAAAAGCTGCACTTACAAAGACACGCTGGAAATAAAGTGCAAGGAATCAAGTGGGAGCAGTAATAGGTATTTGCAAGGCTTGGAGATGAGCACATTGGTATATGACTTAAGCAGGCATGCTCCAACTTTTTTTCTTTAACTCCCCAGAAAATCCTGGTAATCCACCACGTGCTTGAAGATAATTCAGTGATTCTTGGCTGGGAAAACTTAATTTCTTCCACATGAGGCATTCCTTGAAACACTGTATGTGCTTTTTTTCTTATACTGTTGTGACTGGGAGCTGTGAGGTCTGACATGCTAAGTTTTGTGCTCTAGCCTTACTCCATGTAGAGAATCTCAGTTCCTTGGGATTTGCAATGGAAAGCTGTGCAATATAATTTCTCCTGTTTCTAAGGGAACTGCATATTTTCAGACGCTTTACTGCATAGCTTAGCATTGAGATTCTCAGGTGCTTAGTTTTAGGTTAGAGTTGGTTTTTGGCCTTACCGAAGATCATAATGGTACTGTGCATTGTTTAAAGTGGGGACTGGGGCTTGGACTCGTACAGCCATCGTGCGCTGGAGTAAGTGCCAATAGGGGGGTGTGGGGATGCCAGAAACTGAATGTGCAAGTCTGTCAAGTCAGCATAGTAAATAGAGAATGAATACTTGATAACTAGTAAACAATGCGTGGTGTTCAGTCTGCATTAATAGGTCACTTTTTTTGGAACGCTGAATGCTAAACACTTGGCCATTAATCGAATGAAACACTACAAGCAGCTTTAGAGGGCCTGGATGTGCAAGTCTTTCTTTTGCAACACTGCAAAAGAAAAATGTGGTGACTTAGATGGCAGAATTGTAACTTATTTATAAAGCCAGTTCTGTAGTTCTGAATCTGTAGAAACTTCCATGCACATCGGTGATGTCTTGATTTAATAATTTTCCTGTTATAAATCACATAGCTGGAGACTTACGATGGTAGGATGTAAAGCAGCTACCATGACAAATGTTGCACCAGTGGTGCTGAGGTACTCAGATGGTACTTGTAGGACCTTGTAAGACTCCTTAAAAATTAACTAAAGGAATTAACAAGGAAGAAAACTTGTCCTTTCTTTTCCCTTATGTAGAAATACAGGCTGTAAAATAACATCCAATAGATTGTAATATATGTATATTTGTTTTTTATAAAATTTTACAGAAGGACTGCATGGTCGCTGTACAGTTATGACTGACTTAATACAGATATTGTACAGAAAAAGACATGAAGGGTAAACCATTGCAGTAGTCACTCTTGGGCTTGGGATCTTTTTCTCTCTTAGAATACCCAGACAGCTCTAGGACATCTGGCTGAAAGATTAGAAGAGCAATCAGTTTATACAGCCTGTTTGCTAAACAAACATTTGTTTAAACGTGTACAGTTTCATATATTTACGTTTACAAATAGTGTAAATACTTTCAAAAGATTAATTTAAGATGCTTTATATTATCTGAGTAGAAACTTGCTGGTTTTAATTTTTTAAAATAAAAATGTTGCCTCCTATTTTGGTCCAAGAGTAAAGCTTTATTCTGTAATCTGAGGCTTGTCTGTCAAGATAACTGTAATACAAAGACAATAAACATCCTGTAAGCACAAGCGGTGCACTGCTAAGAAGAAATGTTCTTTTTTAGCAGTAAGAGGATTGACTTTATTTGGCACAGATGTATACCTGAGTGCTGAATGTACAGCTAATTGTTAAAGAAATGTCTCTTTATGGTTATAATAAAGGTAAATTTGTATTTTCTTTACTGACAAATGAGCTCATGTGACTGAATGGTCTCATTGCTTGCAGTTTTGTTAGGGGGAAGAAGCTCCTAAAAAATGTGTGACACACATTTAACTCATTGTCTTTTACTAAGAGAAAACTTGGGAGCTGTGGCAGAAATCGCAAGTATTATTGCGTTTGATAGCTGTTGTTGCCTGGTTACTCACAGACTCACCTGTACTTCATTGCCACATACTATTCTTCTGGCCCTTGGTATTGTAGGAGCCCATCATCCAGAGCCTTGACTTGTCCCCTCTAATGTCAATGTGCAGCTTCTCTTTGCCCTCTGGCTTTGACATCGTCATGTGAATGAACTAACCTAAGGAAAACCGCTGCCTTTGCTGTGGAACGCAGCTTCTGTCTGACTGATGTGAAGCAGTGATGTGTGACTGTTGCTTCCTGGGCACTTGGAGCCTCCTTAAAGACGTTTGGCCCTTTGGAAGGGGCTGGAGAAAAAGCCTTAGGAGAGGCAGCTGTGTGAACCGGAGTTGTTTAGCCTAAAGGAGGCTGAGGGGAGATATCACTGCCTTCAACTACCTGAAAGGAGGTTGTGGTGAGGTGGGTGTTGGTCTGTTCTCCCATGTAGCAAGTGATAGAACAATAAGAAATGGTCAAGTTGCACCAAGGGAGGTTCAGATTGGAAGTCAGAAAAAATTTCTTCACAGAAAAGGTTATCAGGCACTGGACCTGGCTGCCCAGTGAGGTGGTGGAGTCACCATTGCTGGAGGGATTTAAGACAGGTAGATGAGGTGCTCAGAGATATGGTTTAGTAGCGGACAGGTACAGTTGGACTCAATGATATCAAAGGTCTTTTCCAACCAAACAATTCTATGATTTGATGATTGTATCTTACAAATAAAGGGAATTTCAAAGTGGCTGGCAAGGCATTCACACTTCCTTTTGTGCAACAGTGATGCTCACAGCATAGTTTATGCTGTGCTGGGTGTTTTCCAAGCAAAACCAGCAGTCCTTTCCTCAGACTCTAGATGTTTGCCATTGACAAAGTGATGTGGGTAGGAAAAGGAGGGGAAAAAATGTGCTGCTGAAGCAGCTCATGTTGTGGCTGTAGGCAAATTCAGCCCTCTGTCAACAAACGCTGCTTTCTCCTCCCCTTGTGCATTTTTATGCTCATTGAATACACCAAGCCAATACTGTGGAGCAAATCAGATCTTTGATACAAAGACCTATGAATAAACAAAAAAAGGAAAAAAGAACCATCTACTATCAGCTGGAACCCTGACACCAACAGGACCCTCATCTTCCCTCTTGGTCCCTGTACCCAAGCTGCTGTTCATCATTCCACTCTGCCAGCATCTGAGTGTCTGGTGTCTCCAACTGTTAGAAGGAAGCCATCTCCTTCAAAGCACAGTACACACGGTGTATAACCCCACTGATCATATGATCATCCATCAAATGAGATGAGCTTGGTGTTACAAGGACTTGATGTACAGGAAGATAGCTTGAAAAACAGAGCTTTATTTTCATCAGAGAGTTACTGTTATCACCTTGATGAAGGAAACGTTGATCTGAAACACTGATCTAATTGCTTACTGTGAGTCTTAATATCTTCATTTCAGTATTTCATGCGGATACAAGGTGATTAAACACAAAGAGTGATATCACTGAGAGAGGGGTTGCCAGAAGTACTGCACCATTGTCTGGACAGCAGGCTCCTGAGATGAATCTTTAGACTGAAGGAACAGACAACTGAACATGAGCTAGCAGTGTGCCCAGGTGGCCAAGAAGGCCAATGGCATCTTGGCTTGTATCAGAAACAGTGTGACCAGCAGGTCTAGGGAGGTTATTCTCCCTCTGCACCGGTGAGACTGCTTCTTGAATCCTGTGTTCAGTTCTGGGCCCCTCACCACAAGAAGGATGTTGAGGCTCTGGAGCAAGTCCAGAGAACAGCAACAAAGCTGGTGAAGGGGCTGGAGAACAGGCCTTATGAGGAGTGGCTGAGAGAGCTGGGGTTGTTTAGCCTGGAGAAGAGGAGACTCAGGGGAGACCTTATTGCTCTCTACAAGTACCTGAAAGGAGGTTGTGGAGGGGAGGGAACTGGCCTCTTCTCCCAAGTGACAGGGGACAGGACAAGAGGGAATGGCCTCAAGCTCCGCCAGGGGAGGTTTAGGGTGAACATTAGGAAAAAAATTCACAGAAAGGATCACTGGACACTGGAACAGGCTGCCCAGGGAGGTAGTTGAGTCACCTTCCCTGGAGGTGTTTAAGGTCAATGAGTGGACAAGATGCTGAGGGGCATGGTTTAGTGTGTGATAGGAATGGTTGGGCTCGATGATCTAGTGGGTCTTTTCCAACCTGGTGATTCTATGATTCTATGATTCTTCGCTTGAGTAGGTGACGTCTCTGGGTGTTTCACCTGCAAGAACGGCCTGTGCAAAGTGAAAGGTATCAATGCTGAACTCCACAAAGGGAAGCTGAGTGCGACAGCATCCCTTGTAACCCAACATTTTACATTTACTCATGTAGTGTGTCCTGGGTGCCCTTTCCCTCCATGCTAATGAAGGACGCTCCTTGTTTGAGGTGATCCTCTTCCAGCACACATACAAGGGGAATGAAGAGCTAAGCTCACAGCCCTGTGTTCTTTTGGTGGGAGTGAGCTGCCCAGAAGTAGTGGGGCAAGGAAGAGCAAGAAGAGCTACTCCAGATGTCTGTTTCCATTACCAATACATATGTGGCCATGTATAAGCTACTGCTTATGAAAGCTCCCAATATTTGGTTTGTGCCTGCACCAAGGGAGACAGCTTGAATCCTTCACCCTGAGGACACAACCCCTAACCAAGCATGAGCTCCTGGTGACTGGGACCAGCGTTTCAGAGCTGACTGATTGTGTTTGTATCGTGTGGAGGACAGGAAAGCAGACCACTAGGCTGTGACAGTCACACTAGCAGTGAGCACGACTGAGCCCCAGCAAAATCATCGCAGCCACCTCCAGGGAAGGATTGGACATGGGAAACTTGAGTAACAACAGATACTGAAGGATTTTGGTGCTCTCCTCCCCAGATGCCTGTTTCAAGATAAGTAAAATGCTGTTTAGATAAAATCAGGAGCTTTGTATTGACATTTAATATAAATGTTTTGAAAAGAAATAGTGTTTCAGAATGAATTTGTGACAGTGCTGTTCTTGGCCTTTACAACAGCATTTCAATCTTATCTAAGTGCTTTTCAGAAAGGGAATTTCATTAAGATTCGTACAAGCAGGAAATTTGCTTTTGAATGAAATGTTGATTTTTCCATCTGAATATTTGTGACCAGTCCCATGCAGCAGCCCCAGATTATCTCGACCTGGCAATTTCATAGAAACATAGAATCATAGAATAACCAGGTTGGAAGAGACCCACCGGATCATCGAGTCCAACCATTCCTATCAAACACTAAACCATGACCCTTAGCACCTCATCCACATGTGCCTTAAACACCTCCAGGGAAGGTGACTCAACCACCTCCCTGGGCAGCCTCTTCCAGTGTCCAGTGATCCTTTCTGTGATTTTTTTTTCCCTAATGTTAAGCCTAAACCTCCCCTGGTGGAGCTTGAGGCCATTCCCTCTCATCCTGTCCCCTGTCACTTGGGAGAAGAGGCCAGCTCCCTCCTCTCCACAATCTCTCTTCAGGTAGTTATAGAGAGCAATGAGGTCTCGCCTCAACCTCCTCTTCTCCAGGCTAAACAACCCCAGCTCTCTCAGTCGTTCCTCATAATAAGGCCAATGGCATCTTGGCTTGTATCAGAAACAGCGTTACGAGCAGGTCCAGGGAGGTTATTCTCCCTCTGTACTCAGCACTGGTGAGGCTGCTCCTTGAATCCTGTGTTCAGTTCTGGGCCCCTCACCACAAGAAGGATGTTGAGGATCTGGAGCGAGTCCAGAGAAGAGCAACGAAGCTGGTGAAGGGGCTGGAGAACAGGCCTTATGAGACTGAGGGGAGACTTCATTGCTCTCTACAACTACCTGAAAGAAAGTTATGGAGAGGAGGATGCTGGCCTCTTCTCCCAGGTAACAGGGGATGGGATGAGAGAGAATGGCCTCAAGCTCCACCAGGGGGGATTTAGGATGAACATTATGAAAATTTTTTTCACGGAAAGGGTCATTTGGCACTGGAACAGGCTGCCCAGGGAGGTGGTTGATTCATCTTCCCCGGAGGTGTTTAAGGGATGGCTGGATGTGGTGCTGAAGGTCATGGTTTAGTGTTTGATAGGAATGGTTGGACTCAATGATCTGGTGGGTCTTTCCCAACCTGATGCTTCTATGATTCTATGATTCCCACGGCTGCCCCTCTTCCCTCAGCATCACTGCTGTTGGATATTAATCCTGATCACTTCCATCTAGGAACAGGACAAAACCACCTGTCCATCAGGATAATGCCATCTCACAGGCTCAGGAGAACAGCAGCACTGCAGAAGCCAAACCAAGGAGGTGAGAGGCAGGTGGGGGAGCACTGAGGATGTGCCTGCCTTGGACACAGGTGACAGGGATGCTCTGCCCCAGGCCTTCTTCTCCCTGCACCAGTACCAACCCCAGAGCACTGGCATAAGCCAGACTCTCACATTTTGTGCTTTCCACCAAGCCTTGGGGTTTTTGTTTGCTTACTTTTTAATTAAAACGATTTTAATACCAGAAAAAAAATTCCTTCACATTTTGTGTTTTCACATTCCATGTACAAAGCTCAGCTCTTCTTATTTTATGTTATTAGCTGCTCTCTAATGATATAATTTGCCAAGAGCCCTCTTTCCACCAGACACACAAATAATTTATCCTGCAATGTACTGACAAGCAAAATAGAAACATTCCTTTGCTAAGGGCTTAGCTCCAAACATTACAAGGGGGCTGCGTTTAATGCTTTCTAGCAGAAATAAGCAGAATTACTCCAGAACAGAGAGCAGCTTGGAGAGGGAGGAAGCAGGGAAATCTTCCTGTTGCCTTTTAACATCATCGTTAAAAGCAGCGGCTAATTCTCATGTGCAGAAAGGGGTCATGCTCAGGTTTTGTCTGTTGTGGTGACTTCAGAGACTTATCCGCAGCATCTCCCAGGTCTTTCATACACATGAAGTGTCTTACTCAGCCTGAGCTGCTGCACTGGATTATAACCTGATGCACATTTTGACTCTGCAGGATAGCTAAGAGTTACTTTCTGGTGTAAGGGATGGAGTGGAACAAAAAAAGCAACAAGCTGACAATACTGCTCCTGCTTTAATTTTTTTCAGGCCTTTTATGATGCTAAAAAGGCAGACAGTCCCAGGCAGGAGGATTTGCTACCTCTATATAATGCGCTTCTATGTCAAAAATAAAAAAGACAACAAAATTACTGATTGTGTGAGAAATCACAGGTAATTTTCTCGCATGCCTGCAGAAACTGCAAAGCCATCTGGTTTGGGAAGGGAGAATCAGGGGAGAGAAGAGAGGAGCCGTGCCACAAATGGCTGAGCTGGCATGAGGGTCTCATCCAGACCCTGGTTGATGGAGCAGACCCCCAGTCTCTGCTTCCCCTCTCAGAATCACTGACGCTGGTACAACAGGCACTGGAGAGCTGCTTCGCATGGTAGGTGAGGTGGATTAGACACCCTACCCCTTGTTGGACACAGTGGTGACATCCCTATTGATGAGTTCAAGTCTGCCTGGACCCTAAAAACCTTTTGCCTGTGCTGTGAAACTGTTGTACTGGGGCTTGGCTTGGAACCAGCAGTACTACTTCTAGTGATTACCAGCTGAAGAGCCTGGATCTGACCCCACTAGGCAATTTGCAAAGGGCAGCCTGTTCTGTGGTATGGGAGTGACTAGAGAAGGGCCTGAGTATTCAGTATGGGTCACAATCACTGGTTTGGGGAGAGGTCCTCCCTCTTCCTCTCCCCTCCCCTCCCCTCCCCTTCCCTTAGCAGGTTTGCAGATGACACAAAACTGTGTGGAAGTGTCGATCTGCTGGAGGGTAGGGAGGTTCTGCAAAGGGACCTAAACAGGCTGGACCGCTGGGCAGTGTCCAACGGCATGAGGTTTAACACGGCCAAAGGCCGGGTCCTGCACTTGGGGCACAACAACCCTATGCAGATCTACAGACTGGGAGAAGCCTGGCTGGAAAACTGCCAGGAGGAGAGGGACCTGGGGGTGTTGGTCGACAGTCGACTGAACATGACCCAGCAGTGTGCCCAGGTGGCCAAGAAGGCCAATGGCATCCTGGCTTGTATCAGAAACGGTGTGACCAGCAGGTCCAGGGAGGTGATTCTCCCTCTGTACTCAGCACTGGTGAGACCGCTCCTTGAATATTGTGTCCAGTTCTGGGCCCCTCACCACAAGAAGGATGTTGAGGCTCTGGAGCAAGTCCAGAGAAGAGCAACGAGGCTGGTGAAGGCCCTATGAGGAGCAGCTGAGAGAGCTGGGATTGTTTAGCCTGGAGAAGAGGAGGCTGAGATGAGACCTCATTGCTCTCTACAACTACTTGAAGGGAGGTTGTAGAGAGGAGGGAGCTGGCCTCTTCTCCCAAGTGACAGGGGACAGGACAAGAGGGAATGGCCTCAAACTCCACCACAGGAGATTTAGGCTGGAGATTAGGAGGAAGTTTTTCACACAGAGGGTCATTGGGCATTGGAATAGGCTGCCCAGGGAGGTGGTTGATTCATCTTCCCTGGAGGTGTTTAAGGCACGGGTGGATGAGGTCTTGAGGGACTTGGTTTAGTGTTTGATAGGAATGGTTGGACTAGAAGATCCGATGGGTCCCTTCCAACCTGGTTGTTCTATGATTCTATGTTCTATGATTCCCTCCTCTTCCCTCTAGGTTGTAACTACATGAAGATGGTCTCTTTCAACCCTAACTGTTCCATGATTCTGTAAAATATGGCTTTGTGTAACTTGGTGTATAAGTGACAGTGACAAACCCCATGTGTGCATGATTTCAGGGAAAAAAGTCTCCAAGCACGCAAGGTTTGTACAAACCTGAATAAACAAAGTCTCTCAGTGATGTAGTTATTGGGTTATCCTGTGCACCCTTTGGGGTCAGAATGCAATGCTCTGTTCACCCAGCACTGGCCCCTGTTGTAGCACAGAGTGGCACCAGGGAGAGTCCATCTCTTGCCCACAAGCACTGCCTGGCATCAGGACCCCCCTTGGCAGCCTTGCTTGGGGTGTCTGGGCACTGTCCTTGACCCCACCACACATCCCTCACAAGCCTTCTCTGGCTGTAGTGGGATGAGCCAGCTGAACTGCTGCCACCACTCCAGCCGAGTTCCTCCCAGAGCTGGGGACACAGCAGCACAACCAGACCCACAGCAGCCTCCTTTCTCATGTCCAGTGCTGTCGGCTTCATGGGGTTGAGCCTAACCCCATGAAGCGCCCACCCATCCCAGCGTCACCCAGGCCTTTATTGTGCCAGCGCATGCAGGTGACCAAGGGCCATGTGATGAGAAAGAAGGACCTCTTCCTCTTCAGGGATGCCTTGGCCATCGCCAAGCCTGGTAGGACACTTGGAACCCAGCTGCCTTTCCTCCCCAGATGTGGCCCTGGCACCAGGGCAGGGACAGCCAGGGAGCCGTCCCTGGCCATGCCCATGGAAGGTGGACACCAGAGGAGAGCCAGAAGGCTTTGCCAACTCTAGCTCACTCCCTGTTGCTCCCCTCTGCAAATGTAGCAGCAACTCATGCATGAAGCTCTGCCTGGCCCTGGACCACCTGCAGGTGCTGAGCAGTGGAAAGAGGGGCATGGTTCCGAGGGGTAGGAAGACAAGGCCAACAACTCTCTTGTCTTTGTCTGGCCTTGTGGCTCCTGCGTGGTCACTTTCTGGTGAGTCTCAGTGCCAAGTCCCACAGCAGGGCTGGGCAGCACCTCTGGGCTCCATCCCAGCTCCGTGGCTCTCTTCGCAGGCAGGGCTGTGCTGGCATCTGTCCCTGCCTGCTGGCTGGGGAGCACAAGGCATCAGGCTGTTTCTCCTCTCCATCTGCAGCTCCTGGGAGGTGAAGCTGTGGGTCAGCACACTCCATGGGAAAGCCCTGTCTGGCAGTGCAGCCTGAGGGCTGCGCTCACATCTCAGGAGGATGCTCCATGGGCAGCCCCGTGATGCAGAAACACCACTTCTTAGCTGGGGAGAGGTGCTCCCATGGCTGTGGGCAGCTCTTGAGCAAGAAATGCAAGCGGAGCTGCTTTGCCCAGATGTGGCCAGTCAACACCTGCCCAGTCCCATCCTTCCCACTGCCACCACTTTCCACTTGACTACCAGGCAGCTTGGATATGCTGGCAGGAGAGGAAAAAGGCGACTTGGGTTTCACACAACTCTTTTCTGCCCCTTCCCTCTGCACAGGCCACCAGAAGGAGTGGAGGGAGCTGCTGTGATCCATCTGCCTTCCATCAAGCTCCTGCTGAAGGAGCTGAGTGGCTGCAAAATGGTGAGTGCCCTTCCTGTGTGCACTCTGCCCCCAGACGCTGCTCCAGGCCAGCACCAGGTGCATAGTTTTTCACCCTCTGCTCTTTTCCCCTTGTCCAGGTGACCACGCTATTTGCCAGGAGCCTGGAGAGGCTCACTGAGGACCAGGCAGAGGTGACGGTTGTGGGGGGTGCAATCTTGGCCATCCCCACCTCTCAGACATGACCAGGAGCTGATGCAGCTCGCTGAAGGCTCTTTCAGTGGGGCTACTTAGTGAGTACAGCATGTTTCTTGGAGGCTGGTCTAGAGTAGCTACCACCTCTTGTTCCCTCTGGAGCAAAGGCGGACTTGGCCTCTTGGCTGGTGAGTCTGAAGAAGATAGGGGCAGGACAAACCTTCTCTTCTCTTGCAGGAGGATACTGGTGCTGCACTGGGACTGCTGCTGCCCTTCGCACAGGGCACATCATTCCCCATCACTCTGTGGTGGGAGAGAGTTGAGTCCTGGCACCTCTTGTTCCCAAATGATGCCTTGCCTATGTGCTTGGTGGTGGTGGGACATCACTGAGAGAGCCTGGGAGTGCCCCCCTGGTGCTTACCAGACAAGCAACTGTCCTCCTCTGTCCCCTGCAGGACCTGCACAGGCTATCCACAGAGGGATCTTCTGCTGGTGGCAAGCAAGCATGCTTCCCAGGAGCTCAGGGAGGCTCTTGACATCAGAGTCGAGGTCCACCTTGAAAGCTAGCCTGTGAACCTGCTGGCCATCATCTTGAAGGTGAACCCTGCTGACCTGTAACCCATGAGCTCTGGGCTTTGCTGGGAGCAGGATCTGAAACCCAGGAGCAGAAGCAGCAGTGGTCAAAGCCTCACTTGGAGCCCTTGGCATTCCAGGACTTCCTCTGTGAGATACCCTCCATGCCCCTTGAGGCTCTATGAGGAGTGAATGAGCAGACTGCAGAAGACCAGCAGGCAGGACCAGCTGGCAGGACTGAAAGAGTAGGAGTGGTGAGCAGACTGCCATCTCCACGGGGTGTGGAAGAGGTTGGGACTTGACTACAAGTCCCTACAAGCTGTGTTTTCTGCCAGCCACCTCTTGCTTCTGGGTGGGGTTTTGGGAGAAATGGTACAGAAAAACATTTCTCACCTTGGAGCATTCCCAAAGACTTCACCAAGCACCTCTTGCTGTTAGGGTCCAATAGATTTTGCTAAGACAACAAGGCATTAGGGTCCAATAGATCTTGCTAAGATGACGAGGCAGAGTTGCTAGCGACATAAATGTTTATTAAACTTAGATGTGCATCAGAAATAAAAAAAACCCAAAAAAATGGTCAACCAGGATCCTTGCTAACAAAGGGCGAGAATGAGGGGCTAACACATTGGGGAATATTTATAGCCCCATAGATACATGTAATAAGCTAGATAGTACAAGCCTTAGACCAGTACTCTTCAAGGCTGCGGATCATAGTGCTCTGTTTTTCGTCCAAACAGTTTCAAGCTGCCCCGGATCCTCCTTTTTTTCTCTTATCTCTGTACCTCCTGGCTGTAACAGTTCACATAATGTCCCATTCTTTGGCCTAACAAGGGAGGCTGAGGACTCCTGGGGGAATTTCTGCAGCCTTGGAAGGGGCCTCTTCAGGGGGTCTCTTACAGTCACTAGATTCTGCAGTAATTTCAGGTGTTATGGTAATACTGGGTTGTCCTGTGTACCCTACACTTGCCAGAAGAGAAGGGAGGGAGGTGGCCACATCCCAGGGAAGTCAGTCCCTCTGCTGTACAC
Source organism: Coccyzus lansbergi (assembly GCA_033558105.1). NCBI lineage: Eukaryota > Metazoa > Chordata > Aves > Cuculiformes > Coccyzidae > Coccyzus > Coccyzus lansbergi. The sequence continues at coordinate 209,761 of JAUMJK010001536.1, read as the reverse complement.
CAGGATTGGCCAGGGAGACTTCCCTCAAGTGGTCTTGGGTGCAATCAGCTTGGGCAACTGACAATGACAATATCAACTTTATTAACAGCGTTCCTGCCTCCTTAGGCTGGCCAGCAAGTTGCTCAAGGCCAACTGACTGCTCCTCAAGATGTGGCTGTCCCTGCTGGCTACCAGTCATCCGACTGCTGGCAACCTGGCCATCTGCATGAGGCCAAACCTCCTGAGCCCACACGAGGAGGGTGTGCGCCCCATGGACATCCTGATGCAGGTGACGGCAGTGTTTACCAGCCTGCTACAGTCTTCTGGGCCCACCTGAGCTTTGCTGTTCAGAGGTACCTGGCTGCCTGCTCTTTCCAGCACACGCTGGTCGGGGAGCTGCCAGGAGGAGCAGCCTCACAGCCAGAGTTTTTTGTGCACAAGCAAGGGTCAGAAGTGGGAAAGGCTGGTCGACTCATGCTCAGCCACCTCAGTGGAAACCAGTGGCTTGTTGTGTGCAGTTGATGTGGCTGGTGGAGCTCCTCATTGAGTGCCACAGTGAACTCTTTGAGTAGGAGGTGCCTGGGCTTGCCAGCGCATGGCCCCAGGAGTTGGCAGCACCAGAAGTACAAGCAGATCCACCAGAGGGATGTCAGGGCCACAAAAAGCGTGACAACAAAAGCCTCCTCCTTCAGAAAGTGGGACTGCGGCTACTGCAGGCCATTCACTAGCTAACAGCTCTGCAGAAGCTCAGAGTAAGCCTGATGCAGGTTGGCTATCACTCTTCGAGTGCTGATCCCACCAGAACTGTTGCAGTTGAACTGCACAAACCCATCCAGTGGATCTGCCTTTCATAGTTAAGGTAGCAAGTGGGCAGGTAGGTCCTTGCTACCTGTGAACTTCCACGCTTCCACTGCAGGTACCTCCAGTTGCTCTGGAAAGCAAAGACCTGAACAGCTCATCCAAGGAGCTAGCATTAAAATGAGGTAGCATTGATTAAGAGCAGAATTAGTTCCAGTTCATCATGGCTTTCCTGTCTAGCAATTTGATTGAATGGAAAGCCTGACAGGCTCTTCACTAGAAAAGAGAAAGAGAAAATTCATGTGGCAAAGAGGGGAGTGATGGGCAAGCAGATAGGAAAGCCGAGAATTGGAAGAAGAGCTCTCAGTGATGGACAACTGAGCAAATCCAAGCAGGCAGGAAGATAAGGGGCTTCGCTGTGTAGCAGACAGACCCTGCTGCCCAACTTTCTGCTTGCCCATCTTTCAAAACTCTGAACACTGCTCTGAATAAAGGAAATTTTTCTGAGGTGCACAGCGATGGCCCCAGACAGGAGACAAGAACCTGCCCTAGGGAGAACAGCTACGTCAGCAGAAACGTTCCATTCCAGTACTGGCAATTTTCATTTTGCACTTGCTGAAGTTCTGCTTGAGCAAATGTTCCTGCAAGGCCACCAGACTCACAATTTTGATCTCTTTGACCACTACCCATGTAACAAGGCCAAGCCCCACTTTTCTGTTGGTGCCACTGCAGACACTGCCAGTGAGGATCCTCTCTCCCATGCCAGGAACAACCCCACACCACTGAACTTCCCAAAGAATGCAGGACAAAGTCATGCCTGAGCCTGCTTCCATTGCTTCATCAGTGCTTATCTCTGTTTGCTGCTCAGATTCCCTGTATGAGCTCTGATGCTTGAGCTTCAGGAGGGACAATGCAGCTCCAATACCACCTTGAAGGCAACAAAGACAGAGGCAGCCATGCTCTTCTGCTCTGGCCAGAGAGATTTCATTCACTCATTACCCAGCCGAAGCAGCTTTGCACTGCCCTTGGACTCATCCCACGGTTCTCAGGAGACCTTGATGACTCCTCATCAGCTCTGTGAGCAAATACTCACCAACTAGCCCATCTGCCCAGGTGGGGAGCTGGTACGTTTTAAGGAATAAGCCCTATGGTGAGGCCAGAGGTCCTGCCTCAAGGTGTGTCTCAGGCAGCTGGAGTTGAGAGAGCGTTCCAGAATGTTCCTTGGGAGACAGCTGCTGTTACTTCTTGACCACATTTTTGTGGTGCCTTAGCCACTCCTGATCTGGAGAAGAGAGCATTTCAGGGTGTTACAGGGAGGAGCCTGATGTCATGTTGGTGTCTCAGCCCCTCCCATGCTGGAGAGAGAAGTTCCAGAGTGTTCTGAGGAATCATCTGGTGATATGGGTGGTGTCTCAGCCACTCCTGCAGCTGAAGGGGGGAAGAACATTCCAGGATGTTACAGGGAGGAGCTTGGTGTTACTGCTCTTGACATGACTGGTGTCTCAGCCACTCGTGCAGCCCTCCCTGAGGGTTCTCTACACCAAGTACCTCCACTAGCATGTCCAACACTGGATCAGGGGCTGGTGATGTTTCTCTATCTCTTTTCCTATCTCTCTTTCCCCTTCAAAGTTGTTAAGTAACACAGGATTTACCTTGAGCTCCCATAAAGCTGTAGAGCCAAGATAGATTTGCAGGATGGTCGGTGCATTCCAGGTTTGTTTTTCCATGCATATGCACTTCCCCCCCCAGGAGACACAGGTCTTTCCACAGCTCAAAAGATACTTTGTGCCTGAGTCACTGACATAAAACAAATCCTGTTTTTCTCATGGTTAAGCTTAGGTCTCTTAGGAGAAACTCTTCCCTTTGGAGCAATTTTTATTGCACTCTTAGAGAAGTGGCGCTATCTTCCTTTCTCCTTCAACACCTGCAGGAGTATCAAATCATCTTCCCAGCATATTTTACTGGAAGCTGTGTGCCTTTTCCAGAAGGTGTCTTGCCAGATTGCTGGCAAATCCTTTACTGCTTGGCTCTAAAGGATGCAACAAGAAATTACCTGGGTTGGAGAGGAGCAGGAAAGATGCTTAGGGTGATCCCATGGCTCCAACATGCAGTGCTGGACAGGGATGAGGAACACTCCATTGAAGTGGTTCACTTTCTTCTCTGAATTAATTTCACCCTCATGTTCAGAGCCAAAGTGATGCTCAGCCCAACTACTTTTGCTTACAAATAGCAGCAGCAACTCTCCAGGTTCTTCCCCTAGACAAGGATATCCGCAGCAGAAAGAAGTGTCCCTCATTTTTGTCCTCATGCCACTGACCCCCCACAGGGCACTGATGCAAGGTGTTACTGTCTGGGGTAAAAAAAAACACCACCAAAAAAGTGCAAGTCAAGGTAATTCCTGGTTCCTCTTGCTAACTGGCCGTCTGGGTCTCACTTTGCTCAGGCTGAGGTCAGTTGCAATCCCAGCATCCTCACACTTTCCTCCCATGGACAACAGCTCTTCTTCTGATTCCAGACTTGGACTCGCCTGGGCAAGCTCAGCAGGGTCACATGTGACTTTTGTCAGGGAAGAGTACCCAGACAGCTGCTATTTGTTCAAAGTGGCATCTCACAGTTTTGTGTGCAGAGATTTTCTCAGAGAAATGCTTTACCATCCATTGCTTCCTCTCTGTCTCCTGTCCTGGGGTCCCAGAACTTCAACATGCCTCTTTGTGCCAGGTCCCAGCTACAGTAGGAGAAAGGGCCACCATAACACTCTCCATCTAACACTAACCTTGCATAGTCTGGTGGAGCAGGCAGACATTCCAGCAAGTGTATCACCCCTGCATCTATTAGTGCAAGGGAAGAGGTAGATATGTTGGTTAAGTACAATGCAGTCTATTCCCAGAAATGCGAACTGATCTCCAGTGGCATCCTAAGAGCTTGGAAAACCACATTTCTTCCATCTTCTTGGGACCTGACACTTCAAATTTGAGAGGGAAGGCTGCTAAATTAGCCTAAACATTTGTCCTGTGCTTTTGAAATATTCATAAATAATCTGAAAATAACAGTAAGAAGGGAGAGGAGAAGTTTACTGATGATATTCAGAGTGATTGAGGCAAAGGGATGACTGAGAAGAGTTGCAGAAAGACCCTCATGGCACTGCATAAAAGGGTAATAAAATCACAGATGAAACCTGATGTAGATAAATGTAAAGTGATGCGCACGGGGAAAGACAATCCTAGCTTTATGTTTGAAATAATGGGCTCTGAGCTGGTTATTTCCACTTGGGAGTGAAATCTTCAGGTTATAATAGATAGCTCTATGCAAATGTCAGCTCAACACTCAGTTGCAATCAAAAAAGCAAACAGAAGGCTAGGAATTATTAGGAAAGATAGAGCAAAACAGAGGAAATCATTATGCTGCTGTATAAATCCATGGGCTCCCATCTCTTGAATACTATTGTGCAGTCCTGATTCACCAATCTCAGATATGATACAGAAGAAATGGAAAAGTTACAGAGGAAGGCAATTGACGATGATCAAAGGCATTAAAGGACCTCCATTCAGGGAATGACTGAATAGATTAAGACTTTTTATCTTGGAAGAAAAAAAGATTGAAGAACAAATATGACTGAGTTTTGTGATGGGAAGAGTAGCATGGCTGGGGAACAGCTGTTCATATTTTTCAGTGCTCTTCAAAGGAAGAAAATGATCATCAAAGGAAACTATTAAGTGACAAGTTCAAAATAAACAAAAGAGATTTTGAGCTGTGACACTCCTTGCCATAGGGTACAGTGGATCTTTAAAGCCTGAGTTGGTTCAACAGGGTGTAAACTAATCTATGGAACAAGAATCTATCAAGGGCTATTAAATGCAGAGATGGTTCCTACAGTTCAGGAGGCTCCTGAGTCACAGACCAATAGGGAAATGGAGAGTATTCTGGTAAGTAAAAAGAAATGATTGTTCTATTTTTGTATTGCTTCCTGAGCATCTGCTGGCTCTTATCTAGGGCAGGATGCTGGGCCAGGCACACTTTGGGGATGACTTTGCAGTCATCCCTGTGTTCTACATTTCACACCAGGCTATGTATCCCACTAAGGCAAAGCAACTTGAATGTAGCCAAAGGTGTCTGATGATGCTTCTGTCACTGTTTCTGACACAGCCCCTTGAATCACAGAGATAGAGCTGCTTGGTGGCATACCAGCCTGAACACACCAGGTGCGATTTTTAGATTAAAAACCCTTCCAACAGGACCCACAGACAGGTGCATCTCTTTTTCCTTTAGGTCCAAAAGCAAAAGCCTTTGTAGGCCTGACACTTCAGAGCACGGACCACTTCTCATTGGTTACCTGTAATGCAGAAATAAAAAACATGACCTCTATGCCTCCTGGTGGCAGCCCTGAAACAGACCTTAGGGGCCGAGGCAAAGCACCAGGACACATGAGTGTTGACTATCCCCTGTGAGCACAATGATGTACAGCAAAAGGCACATGCTGCTGCAGGAGCCAAGCTCACACTGCCTCCTGTCATTGCCATGTCTGGGACCTGAGAATCATAGAATCATAGAATCATAGAACAACCAGGTTGGAAGGGACCCATCGGATCTTCTAGTCCAACCATTCCTATCAAACGCTAAACCAAGTCCCTCGAGACCTCATCCACCCGTGCCTTAAACACCTCCAGGGAAGGTGAATCATCCACCTCCCTGGGTAGCCTATTCCAATGCCCAATGACCCTTTCTGTGAAAAACTTCCTCCTAATCTCTAGCCTAAATCTCCCCTGGTGGAGCTTGAGGCCATTCCCTCTTGTCCTGTCCCCTGTCACTTGGGAGAAGAGGCCAGATCCCTCCTCTCCACAACCTCCCTTCAGGTAGTTGTAGAGAGTAATGAGGTCTCATCTCAGCCTCCTCTTCTCCAGGCTAAACAACCCCAGCTCTCTCAGACGCTCCTCATAGGGCCTGTTCTCCAGCCCCTTCACCAGCCTTGTCGCTCTTCTCTGGACTTGCTCCAGAGCCTCAACATCCTTCTTGTGGTGAGGGGCCCAGAACTGGACACAGTATTCAAGGAGCGGCTTCACCAGTGCTGAGTACAGAGGGAGAATCACCTCCCTGGACCTGCTGGTCACACTGTTTCTGATACAAGCCAAGATGCCATTGGCCTTCTTGGCCACCTGGGCACACTGCTGGCTCATGGTCAGTCGGCTGTCGACCAACACCCCCAGGTCCCTCTCCTCCTGGCAGTTTTCCAGCCAGGCTTCTCCCAGTCTGTAGTTCTGCATAGGGTTGTTGTGCCCCAAGTGCAGGACCTGGCATTTCGCTATGTTAAACCTCATGCCATTGGACACTGTCCAGCCGTCCAGCCTGTTTAGGTCCCTTTGCAGAGCCTCCCTACCCTCCAGCAGATCGACACTTGCACACAGCTTTGTGTCATCTGCAAACTTGCTAAGGGTACCCTCAATGCCTTCATCCAGGTCATTGATGAAGACATTGAACAGGACTGGACCTAGCACTGAGCCCTGGGGGACACCACTTGTCACTGACCTCCAGCTGGACTTAACACCATTTCCCACCACTCTCTGGGCCCGGCCATCCAGCCAGTTTTCTACCCAGGAGAGTGTGCGTCTGTCCAGGCCAGAGGCTGACAGTTTCCGCAGCAGAATGCTGTGAGAAACTGTGTCAAAGACCACATCCACAGTCTTTCCCTCATCCAGCAGCCGAGTCACCGAGGATGCACATATCACCATGTGGTAGAAACGTGACCTGGCAGTGGCTGTGTCTCACAACAAGGATGTTTTATGGCAGTCAGCTCAACTTCCCACAGCCTGACCTGGATCATCTTGGTTTTTATTCTAAGACACCACTGAGAGAGAGAGGCTTCTGTTCAGCTTGTGATGCAAGGTTATGACTGATAGGAAAGCAAAAAAAAAAAAAAAAGGAAAATGTACAGCAGCGGCTTGAATGATCAGTCCAAATCTGAGTGACTCACTCAATTTTTCCCCATTTCAATTAGAAAAAAACACTTGGATGCTCTAATGACACAATACATAACTGTCTTTTCTGGCTGAAAACTCACCACCTTAATGACAGGGACATTTGTGTCCCTATGCGCTTTCCTAAGATTGCCTTAAAAGCCATGCCTTGGCTTTTTACCAGCTGATGGATACAAACAAGGAGCTTCACTTTGTGCCTCCTTTCCAGCTAGAAATGAGAATGAGGGGTAGTAGCTATTACAAGGTAATCACACCCCAGGGGGAAATTCCTGAGCTGGAGTATCTCTGTTCCCCAGATCAGAGTAATCTCCTTGTGCTCTACTAGCCATTGGCAAAGATTGTTAAACCAGGCTGGCTTGTCTGTCTCAGCATTTAGGAGCCTGCCCTATTTCTGGAGGTTGCTGCATCTCCCAAGCATCCTCATGTTGACATTGCGTGCTCAGTAATGTGGGGGAAAGGTTTATTTTCTGAAAACCTAGCATTCTCATCCATAAAGCCTAATTTAAAGCAAATCTAAGGCCAAGTTCTATTCTTATTGACACTTGTGCTATTTTGCAGCAGCTCTGAAGGAGTAATGGTGGTATAAGTTGAAACAGGAAGACAATCAGACATCCATCTGGTCGAATGATCTGCAAGAGGAGAAGCACAAAACCTGCTACTACACACACTGAAGCGAATAATACGATAGTGATTATTATGGGGGAAAAAAAAGCACCCGCATTTCTTGCCCCTAGGTTTCCATAAGGAAGGAGTCCCCGGTGTATTTGGCTCTGTAGGATAGCGAGGAAGACGAGGACTGTATGAACTGATAGTACGGTATGAACTGCAGATGGGCAAGGGCTGGGAACCCCAGCTTTTAGCTGAAACCCAGGGAAACCAGATGGATTCCTTTTCTTCTTCTTTTCTGTTGTGGCTACCCCTCTCACCCACTCCTCCTCCTTGGGTCACCCCATCTGTCACTGGCTGGGGGTCCTGCTACTCCCGGGGTGCCCTGTGGCACCACAGCTGAGCAGATGAGCCAGAGCAAACTCCAACCCAGTTCCCCACATGTGGGCTGACCCCATCTAGCTGGGGCTGGAGGGAGTTTTTAGTCACAGAAAGGCAGTGTGGCACTTCAAGGCCACAGCCTTCGTGCATGGGCTTCTGGTGCAGCATCACTGACTTAGGCTCGTCACTCCCGCAGTGGCCTTGTTTTAATGTATTTACACTGAATAATACATATTTCTTGTAAAGAAAGGCAAGTATTTCTGTGCAGCGGAAACTTGGCAGCTCTGAATACTGAGCAGCTATTTCCTCAAAGCAGTAGGATTCAACATGGTAATAAACCCATTAGCATTAAAAGGAACTGTCTAAATGTCAAGCCAGGTTCAATAAATAAGCACTAACACATTTAGAAATAGCTTAGAAAGGGGAATTAAAAGTTTTGCTGCTAATTATTTTTCTTATTTTAGATTTTCTGTCAATTCTAGCTCTTCCATTCAAATGAGACAATCATTTGCTGCCAAGATGAAGGAAATGAGATGACCTGAAAGCTGAGGGTGAGCAAAGCTTACATAACAGAGAACTAATGCGGACCTCAGTTCCTCTCACAAGCTTCTGGAAGTTCCCTAAGGATGGCGTCAGCAAAACATTTGGTCAAGCACCCTACAACTTTTTGTTACAGTGCGTCCCAACTCCTCTTATACCTCTTGGTCCCACCAGAGTTGGGAAATACCAGGGGATGATTCAGTTTTTTGTAGGCCATAGCTTCCTCTCTGACTGCAAAGTATCAGAATGGTGATGAGGAGCCCCAAGAATCCAAGTGTGAATTTGGCTCCTGAAAAACCATGTCATAGGATGATGTTTTATGGGACAGCAGCCTATATATTACACTAGCAGCAGGGAGGGCTGTGTCTGGCCGTAAGAGGATAAGAAAGGAAAGGATTGGCTCATCTTTTGAGCTGAAGGCATGCAGCATGCTGTTTAGGAGGTGGGTGAGCAGAACCAGGGAGTACAGCTTGTTTGAGGTGCATTCTATAAGCACATTCAGAAATCTGTGCCAATTTTAACAACCAGCTCTACTCCTCCAGACTCAACCACCTCCAGCGTTGCCTGAATGGAGTCGGCTGGTGCTTTGATGCAGTAATGACATATAACTGATACTGATGGCAAAGGCTAATCCGCTCTGCCCTGTAATGTCCCCAGTCAATCATGCAATATTCTGTTATTGGAAAAACTCATTTTTGCCCCTTCAATGGTAATCAGTGTATCCCCTGAAGCACAAGGCTTGATAGCCCGTGTAATTTGCAACCAAGCTAAGTGTAACTGCAGATGTTAATCCTATTTATACAAACGCCTGACAAGCAAAGTAGGGATGGAGGGATGGGCAATAAAGTGTTAGAAAGTTCAGAGCATGGTTTCCAGGAGTTCTCCTCCTGTAGATTTCAAGCCATTGCACCCCAGTGATGGGTGGCCAAGAGGTTTGGAGTAGGCAGAGGGAGGTGGCACAGGTAGTGACTCTGCAGTTGTGCCCCTCAGTTTACCTGGTATCTGTTCTGGGAAATGCTGGAACAGACTTCACTGTGAGGCATGCCCCCTGCTCCGTGCTTCCACTCTCTACCTATACAAATGTGTGCCAAAGCTTGTTGTGAAAATAAATAACTTCAAAAAATGGAAGGAAAAAAAAAGAAAGAACTTTCTTTCTGCCCTTTCCTCTTTTGTCCCAAGAATGAGCACTTTTTATGGCATCTCTGGAAAACATAATTATAGACCACACTGAGTTTGTTGTGCTTTGTTTTCCTGCTGTTCATCTCTAGGGATGTCTTCCACTTGGGCAAGAACTGAAAGCCCACACTTACGGGTGTACACCAGTGCATACAGTCTGCCTGGTTACACTGAATCTTGTTTGCCTTTTAGAGCAAGACATGTTTCCTTAGCTCCAGAAGCCCTATCTGTGGCCAAGAGTCCGCACTTGCTGTGGATTTAGCTGCTAAGGATAGCAGGGAGGGTGGGCTGGCAGTGAACGGTATTATAGTTGGAAAAGAGCAGACAAGCATTTGGACACTTCTTTCTTTCAGACCTGAGAAAGAGTTGATACAGCCAAGAACGTTTTTCCACCCTAACTGTGTACTACAATTTGTCTAATAATAATGTATTTAATTTGCCTACAAAATTCACTCTCTGGGCACTTTACAGCTGTAAAGCTTGCTGTTTCCTATTCCTGGCTTGTTTTCAAAGGCCAGGTCTTGTTGTTTATATCAGTGGATGCACCAGACACGTTACAGCCAAGTGAGCAGTGCTGTAGGAGTCTTCACATTACAGTTTTCTAGATTCAATCCTCCATGGGCTTAAATTGATTTTACAGTGATGGCACTCCTGGGACACCTAGGGAGATGCTTCAGGTTTTCACCAGTGTAAGTAAGATTAGGATCAGACCTGGGAGCTTGTGTGCCTTGCAACAGCCTACATGTCACAGGGAATTCTATCTCAGTGAGCTCCTATCTGAGTTTCCAGAGGACAAAGAGTAGGACTGGAATCTGTGACTGGGATGCATGCAGAACAGATCGTTAGCTAAGGGAATGGGCAAGAAAACGCAAGTGAAAATAGACAAAACCGTTTTAGGATCTGGTTGTGATATACATGCCAGCAAGTAGCATTTGGTCCTTTTGGCATCCCTGAGACCATGGCTGAGAATGGGTCAGTCAGAAAAGGTGTATTAAAACCAGAAACACAGTGCCACTCATCTTGATCTTTTGGAGGTTTAATGCTGCTCCTGCCACCTGCAGCCTCATAGCATTTCTTCTAGTTTTCTATTACTGAAACAGCCTAAACATCATGTCTTAGTTATAGAGTGAGTTTAGTGGGTGGAAGGGTGGGAGAGAGAGGGGGATTAAATTTACTGCCTCAGTGGCTACAGATCTGAAATAAATCTCCAATTCAATGATAGATCAATAACACCAAGATTGGGTTTAAATTATTAATAAACTACGAGAAACAAGATAATTATTCTGAGTCACAGCTCTCTAATGCATTGCACATTTTTTTCCCCGAGACATCTGCATTGAAGCACAGCCTGCTTATCTCTTGGCAGAAAACTGTAGCCAAGAAGCAAATGCTTTTTGTTTTGCTAGCTAAGCATTTCATAAAACCTCATAGGCTGATACAGTCTAGTGACAAAGTTGTGCTTCTCTCACAGAGAAACCCTTAGGCAAGGATCCCCTAAAACTTCTCAGTGTCTAATTTATTTGGATCACATTTGTGAATGGTTCAGAAGGCCCTCAAATGTCCTTCTGTAACTGGATGGCTGGAGATGGAGGAATTGCATTAGCCTAAAAGGAAACGCTGGCCTTGAAAAGTGACCTTGGGTGGTTGCAGAGGCCTGTACTGTTGATGGCAATTTGGAGGGTCAACCTCAGGATTGCAGGAGGCAGGGAAGAAAAGGAACAGCTTTCACACATTGTTGGTAGCCTACAGTGACAGCACCGTAGAAGCACTTGTGAACTTCAAATGAAGTTCACTTCACTACCTCTCTTTGAGCAGTAAGAGGAGAATTCGTCATTCTGAGGAGGCCTAGTAAAATCAAGAAGATGAAAACTAAAATATTCCTCCATTGTGGTTTGTGACCACCTATGTTGACTGAGACAAACTGTGCCGGTGCAGCCTTGGCTGCAGGTGCTGAGCACCGCTAGGCATCCTCCCACCCCAGGAGGGTCAATGGTTAGGGCGGTGATGGAGAGCAAGTCTGATTTCAAGGGACAGGTCACTGCAAAATCAGCTCATCCCTGCGCCTTGACACAGTGGGCTTGGACCATATGGGTTCAGAGTGCTCTTGATGATGCTCATCTGCTGCTGGGCTATCAGGTGAGGTGCTCAGTTTCACCCTGGCTTACCCAGAGAGTACCTTAATAGGAGAGGAACAGGACTCATGATATTGGGAACAAGAGGCATTTATCCTTGTCAAAGTGCTTCAACCGAACCAAAATTTCTTCTGAATAAAGTCTACCTTGTGAGCATTTTTTTTTTGTAAAAAAATCCACTTTCAAAAAGAAATCTGCAATTCTGAGTACTTGGGATGTTCGACAGGGCTGCTTGAAATGAACTTACCATCCTCCCTGGCAGCCAGGTACTTGTCTGAATAACTCCACTGTGTCTCAGTCATCTTGTCCTTGCTACTGTGCCTTCTGTTGTGGCAGGAGATGGGAAGGCCCTCTACGTGCCATCTGCCAGGAGGCAATGCTGGGTATGATCCTCAGAGTTCGATTCATGGCCACGCAAATTTTCCCAGCTGTTTCCAGTGATTCTTGGTGGTATTATTTTGGTCAAGGAGCACCAGTGACCTTATCTGAGTTCTGGCTCAAAAGATGTGAAGGTTAGGTTTTGCAGCATGCAGAAGGGAGAGATGTACTCGTGAAGCTCAGGGCAGCAAGATGCAGAGAGGTAACTGGGGCTTTCCAGACCCCTTCCCATTCTGTATGTCCAGTTGTCTGGCAGGGTATGAAATCACTCTCAGCCTGTGACATGGAGTTATCAAGGTTACCATTTGTTTCTGTCTGTGTAATACAGGGAGAATTTTTTGATTGTTCCTGTGATATACTAATTTAAAGATGCCCATGGCCTTGGCAAATGAAAAAAAGGCATGAAATAAAAAGACGCTGAACAAACTGTGGTTAGAGTTTGACTTGATCTGACTCAAGGGAAGGAGTGAAGGGTTTTTGATTATTAGTTTAGGGGGTTTTTGTTTATCTTCAGTTGTAATTCAACCGGACCTTTACACTTCACTGCTTTTTTATTAGTTGCCTATGAATTTTAAAGGATCCTGGACACAGTGCACACAAATTAATGCATCTGTGGATGCAAACCTTTAAGGAATAGGAGTAGCAGCAATGTTCTGGTGCCTCCATCATGTATTTGCTCTGCCAGCTCTGCTGAGGTAGCAAAATGCCTTCATCTCTATCTTACACATGAGGAGCAAAACCCAGTAAAGGACTGTGTGCAGGTCAACTGGAACTGGTATTGAACCCAAATGTTACAGGAGTTCCTGGGACTGGGCTGCTGTTCGGCAACTCAGGTGGTGGGCAATGGTCAAACTGGTTTTTGTTCAGGATGTGTGACGTGCTTGGACCAAGCAACTTGCCTGTGAAGAGTCTGGGTGCTGCCCCAGCAATGTGCAGGCAGCAGGCTGCTTGAAGTATTCACTTAAGGAAGGTTTAAGACATCCCTGTGAGGAACTAGGTCTCCTCCAGCTCCTACAATGGCAGCTCCACACCTTTCAGGAAGGCACAAACCTCTCAGGCAGGTTGGAAATCTCATTTTTCTCGCATTTGTGTAGTGACTTTCTGTTAGCCTAAAAACCATAAGACCAATTTCCCTTGATACTGCAAAATCAGACCACATTTTCATAATCTGGGGAAGAAATAGAGCCTATGCTCTTTCTCAGGCTGCAAGTTATGAATTTATAACCCTGTAATGAAAAAAAAACACCTTGCTCCATGTACACATATCACTGCAACAGCCTTCCCTTAAACAGGTGCTTATATCTGTTTTCCTTGGTGCCAAGTGCATGTGGTAACATCTTTAAGGAAAAAAATAAAAAATCCTTTTGGATATTCACATAAGGAATGTTATCAATGAACTGAGTGGCATTTAAAGTATACTGTGGAAGAATGTAGTCTTCATTTGTCTCTTGAACAGGAGCTGCTACGCGATTTCTCTTCTCTTCCCTTCTCACTGTGTGCAAGGAAAATTAGTTATGTACGTCTAATGTTTATATCACAGGAGTGAGCAACATCTTCGGTCACTGTAAATCCATGTTGCTGCAGCAGCATTGGTGGTGTGAAAGGTGGCGTTACGCTGATTTACCATGGATGGGGAATGGGACCTCCCTTTCCTCTCCAGCTGGAGGAGCAGACTGCAAAATAAAAATCATACATTGCAGCTGCTTTGAGAGATGCTGCATGGTATTTATCTGTCTAATAACAACAAAGAAAAATTTAAAAAAAACCCCAAATCTGCAGAGGCCGGCAGCATTCCTTGTAATACAGCAAATGTTGAGTGGTCAAAAGACAACCCCTCGGACAGACATAACTTCCAGTTTATTAACGGCAGGGGGGCAGCAGCGGCTGTCAGGCTGTGGCTCTCTCAGGCATACCATAAATTTCCAGTTGTTAGGTGTTCCTGCTGCTCACCTGCTTATGGCATAAATACAGCCTAACGTGACTGAATTATATAGAAAAATGTTACCAATTACTCTCCTTACTTGGATTCCTTCAGCTTAGAGCCAGGGGCTGAGCTGATGGGGAATCTATCACTGGTGCTGGAGGAAAGAGAAAAAGCTTTCTGTAAAAAAAAAAAAAATCCTTTTTTTTTTTTTTTTGTGTGTGTGTAGAACAGTGGGGTTTTTTTCCCCTTGCCTTGTGATTTCTTGCCATTTCATTATTTTATATTTCAGATAAAACCTTCCCACCTTAACGAGGAACATTTTTTCCCATTGGTTTTAATGGTATAATAAATTGTGGGAGAGCGAAAAGAAAGCTCCTAAAAAATGAACTGTAAAAAAGTTGCTGGTGACCGAGAGCGAGATTTGCAGAGGAAGAAACAAGAGTTACAAGCTAATTTGTTTTGTCTTTCCGCTGAGGTTTCATCTGTAAACATCTTGGGTCTCTTCATTTTACTGACTCTTTGGGAGGGCTTAATTCCCAAGCGTGTTTCACCTTCACTGCCTGTGCCAGTGTGGCTGCACCGGGCAACAGGGTGATAGGGACTGGGTCTGCCCCTCTATGACATGATGCCACAAAAATAGGGAGGAAACCAGGAATTTTGACCCAAACACCTTTTACAGGCAGATGAAGTGCCATGAGAGGTTTTGCCAGAGCAGTATCCTTCTCCTCCGGGTTTGCCTTAGTGGCCACAGGCTGCATGTTTCCCTCTGCACACAGAACACAGCAAACTTGGTGTCTGTTGCAGCCCCCATCTACTGGGTTAATTGTACATCTCAGCTCAAATGCACTATCAGATAAACTGCTGCTTATGCGACTGACCTCAGTGCCAACATCCCAAATGGCATTATTTCCGGAAGAATTAGAGACAACAGAAGGGGAGCTTTAGGGTGTGCGGAGGTCTGGGGAAAGAACATGGACAGGGGGTCTTTTGGGGAGGACAGTAGGGTGGGGGGAAAGAAAATGTAAAAGAGTAAGAGACATGGAAAAAGAGAGGGGTGGCTGTGACAGGGAGATAGGAAAAGAATTGAAATGAAGGTTACCGTTCAGATTACATAAGACAGTCATGTAAAAAAAGAAAAGAAAAGCAATTGAAAAAGGTCAAAAAAGCCCTGTGAATCAGTGTTCCGTTCAAATTCTTGAAGACATTAACTGTGCACTCTGGGTCCCTAATGAGGCATTCCCATATTTGATTTTTCTTGATTCATCTACTTGTGCCTAAATACCAGCCATCTACTGAAACAGATTGAAAGAAACTTCATACTTCATCTGAATTTTAAATTGTGATGTGGAAATCCAACAAGTGATTGCCTGGGATAATACCGAGTGAGGTTTCTGCATGCATTTTCTTCCAGTCACTAGTGGCTGTTTCAGATCCTCAGCCTCCTGCATGAGCATATTTGTCCTCAAGGATGCAGCTCACGTGTATGTCTGCTAAGAATACTTGATTTCCACATGGAAAGCTCTTCAAAATAAACCTTACATGTGCAAACAGTCAATTTTTCTTATTCCTGGGAGCTGGCAAATTTGCATTGAGAAAAATGTGAAGTGAGAACAAAACACTTCTGTTGCCTCCCAAGGAGGACCAGTACATGAATTCTCTAGGAAATAGGTAGCCCTTTGCTTCAAGGGTTAGCGTGGGTTTTTCACAACAGCTGTGCACTTCTGGTTGTGCCAAGGCAGGTTGCGAAAAGGGCTTTCCTATAGCAGCTGTAATGCATGTTCATAGCACATTCAAACTGAAAAAAACTGTAAAAGTCCAATCTTTCCTCTAAAAAACCGATATATAGGATAAAGCCAAGTTGTCCCACTTAGATCCCAGTTTGGGATCCAGTCTCTGTTGTAGAAAGCTGCACTCTCCCTATGCTGGGAGCCAGCCAGTTGCTGTTCCCCACAGCTGCTGTGTGGTTTGCTTCCTATGGCTTTCGAGGGGGCTAGTTGTTCCCTCCTCACCCACTCACAGGGGACAGCTGTGACCCTGTCCTGCATATAATCACAAGCCACATCCTGGTTTACAGGCGGAGGAGATGGGCTGTGCCACCACAGGCAGCCAGATCTGAAATGGGTCAAGTTCTCAAGTTCTCAGCATCCTTAAAAAAGTGGATTTTTTTTTCCCCGCAATTCAGAGAGTTTTCCTTTCCGTGCATTAACTACATTTTTGTCCCTGCTGTCTGCCTCCAGACATTGGCTGGATTACTTGGTGAACTGCAAAATATTATTAAAAACAGGATGCATAAATGCATAAAAAAGATAAACATATCTTGAGATATCTAATAAGACACATCATTGTCTGATATTAATTCACTGTTATTTACATGCAACAGAGCAGCTTTGCTCCAGGACAAACTAAACCACAGTGTTTCAACTCAGAACACCTTAGTAAGTCAGAAGTGGTGCCTAAAATGGATGTGTGGGTTTCCCATGTTTTTTTTTTTTTTTTGTTCCAGCTGGGGCATTTGGAGTAGCACCTTGCATTAGTGATGAGCTCTCTGACAAACTTCATGGCTGGTGTTCAGCTCTGGGTGCTGGTGTTCCTCTTTGCGCTCTCACAGCTAAATACCTTTGTCTAAAACACAATACAAACCAGTCCAGTGGCCCACACTTCTGCAGCCCATGCTGGCAGACAGGGAAGGGCAGGCACACATTGCTCCTCAAAATCCATCGCCGTTCTAGGTGCCCGTGCACGGTACTCACATTTACCATATGCAAATGGAAACATAGAAAAGATCAAGGGTAGCTGTCTGAATTGTCTTTCCTTCCCACTAACAGATTGCTGAAAAAAACCTATTAATAGCTTATCATTCCTTGAAATTTCTTCAGAGGTCTTCCAGCACATGTCTTTGCTGGTTTTGCTCAACTTCATGGGAAAGGATGAGGAGGTTTCTTCAGTTTCTGCATCCCAGACAATCTCTGTGCTGCTTTTCCTAGTCATCGCTTTGTTGAGGAGAGCAAGATTAGTCTGCTTAATATAATCCCATATTCTCTGCTTACTGAAGGCTTCCTTGAGAAGCTGTGTATGTCTTTTCCAGACATTTCACATTTTCTACTGTGAGAGCGGAGTTGGAATCTGATGAACCAGTCCCAGAGGGAAATATTTTTGGTTGGATGTGGTTACTGCCAAAACTTGACAGCTTGCATCCATTAAACATATCTGCAATGCATTAAGGAGATGAGAATCTTCAGCAACAGGCAAAGTCAATTCATCATTCTGGTAACAAAGAAAGGAAGAAAAGAGAAATCCCATTAGTCATTTACTCTTGACGGGCATATTGATTGATGTAGTTAAAATGTTCACACTAAGATAACCTTATTAGATTGAAAATCACTTTCTTTTCAAGAGGATCTACTAGGCTCCAATTCAACAAAGCACTTAAACAAATACCTGATACTAAGGGCATGCCCGAGTCCCATTGGTGGGATTTTCTTAAACAGTTTCCACCTAACACTTAAATGCTAAATCTTGAGATAGCTAAAAAATCCCTTATAATGTCTCTGTGCTTAGATAGGCTCAAAGTTATGCAACAAAATACCTCGTATTGTAACATGCAATGGTACCCTTGTCCCCACGAAGGATGTAGTAAAGATTGCATCTGTGATTTTATTATTAAACCAGTTTGCTTTGGCTGTAAACTTGCTGTGTGCAGGCTGGGACAAAGTGCTGGTTTTCTATTCATTACTAGTACTCAAACAAATTATTCTGGACATATTATGCTATATGCTGATGAAGAAAAAAAATGTACAGTGTAATCTATTGAATCTGTTTAATTGGACTTGCTGGTAGCCATCCAACCATGCCAATTAAATAAAGACAAACAATAGCAGCTCTCAAAGGACTTATAATGAATAAATCCAGGGTAAATGCCGTATGATTTTTATTATTTCATTATTCTGTATAGTTGTGTGTCTGAAACATAAACTAGCCATAAAAGCAACTTGCCCTCCTGTTTGCAATATCTGGTTAAGTGTGTCTGCATCGTCCACTCAGCCTGTTTAATGTCAAAAGAGAATGGGGGGAAAACCAAAAGGTTAGTTTGGCAGAACTAGTGATTTGCAACATCCTCTTCTAACTGCTCCTCCTTACCAGTTCCCATCAGGCATGATGCTCCTCTGCTCTGACAGACTGCAAACTGAGACAGCTATTTCCAGGTGTTTTTCTGGTGCAGGAGACCCAAGGACTACTATTGTCCTGTTTCCATGTACACACGTGCAGGCATGATGGATGTGCAAGGAACCACTCAGTGGGACAAGCTCCTCACCCCTCAGCTGGGCTTCTCCAGTGGGACAATTTCTGAGAACAGGGTAGGCAAATGTCAATCAGGAACAGCACTGTCCTTTTTGAAGACACTGAGAAGGTGAGGTCCTAGTCAGCACTGTTTTTCTGATACTCTGGCAATGGTCATCTGAAATGATTTGGTGTGTACTAAAGACCATAGAATCATAGAATGGTTTGGATTGGAAGGGACCTTAAAGGTTATCTAGTTCCAAGCCTGCTGCCAGGGACAGGGACATCTCCCACTAGACCAAGCTGCCCAAGGCTCCATCCAACATGACCTTGAACACCTCCAGGGCTGGGGCGGCCACAGCTTCTCTGGGCAACCTGTGCCAGTGCCTCATCACCCTGTTAGTGAAGAAATTCCTTCTTATGTCTAGTCTAAATCTGCCCCTCCCCAGTTTATATCCATTGCCCCTAGTCCTATCACCACAAGCCTTTATAAAAAGTCCCTCTCCAGCTTTCTTGTAGCCCCTTCAGGTACTGGAAGGTCACTATAAGGTCTACCCAGAACCTTCTCTTCTCCAGGCTGAACAACTCCAACAATCTCAGCTTGTCCTCATATGGGAAGTGCTCCAGCCCTGCTGGTCTAAGACCTGCTCGTTAGTGCATTTTAATCCATAAATGTAACATAGATTAGTTTCTTAATGCATGTGCTTGGCAGAATCAACTGAAATGCTACAGAGAAGAACATGTGTAGGGTATCTATACTTTTGCCATTGTCAATTGAACTTCTGAATCTTATTAAAAGAAATCACTGACCTGGTTTGGCAAAAACCACATTCCCTAACTCTGTGTTGATTCACATTAAGGACTATCTTTATTTCTTCTCTTATGCTTCTTTCAGGGTTATTTTTGTTTCCAGTTCCCTAGAACTTTCCTTCTGATCCAGGACTTTTGAAATCCAGTACCAATGGGCCAGAGAGATGCCAAAGGTTTCCCTTTTACTACTATTTGGTTTATGCCATCTGATTTTAAAGTTTATCACTGGCAGTCTACCTCTGTGTCCTTCATTGCTGAGACAAAAATTATCTCATAATACAATCTAATTACATCATTCAGTTGTCATCTCCTTAGAGAATTTTTTTCCGCTTTGGAAAAGTCTGTAATTTCTGCCTTTCATGAATAATTCTGTAATTTCTCTTTTAAGAAATCCATGTTAAGATTTCTTTCCTTCTTCATCATTCTTTAAAGCGTCTCTGATGTCATTGACCCTGTTGATCATTGTACTGCTGTCCTTTAGCTTCCTGTGTCAAGTTTTCATGCTCGTGGACCTTTAGAACAAGCCAGGTTGGAAGGTGCCTCTGCAGGTCATCTGGTCCAGGCCCCTCCTCAAAGCAAGTCAACTAGATCAGGGGCCTCGGGGTCTTTCCAGTCAAATTTTAAGTATCTCCAAAGACTGAGATCCTACAGCTTTTCTGACTCCAGTATTTAACCTCCTTCATGCTGAAAATATTCTTGCTAATATTTAATTGGGATTTCCCATGCTCCAGTGCATGCCTGTTGCCTCTCCTCCTACAGCCACACAGCTCTGCGAAGACTCAGACTGTCTTCTCTTCACCCTCTCATTTGGCAGCTATACACAGGAATGAGATGTCCCTGAGCCTTTTCTCCTCCAGGCTGAACAGTCTCAATGCTTTCAACCTCCTCCTGTTTCACATAGGCTCCAGCCCCTACATGTCTTGGTGACCCTTTGCTCCAGTACATCCATGTCTCTCATACGGGGTGTCCCAAAATGTACAAAACAGTCCAGATGTATCTCTCCAGTGTCAGGCAGAAGGTAATAATCATGTCCCTCCACTGATCATAGAATCACCAGGTTGGAGAAGACCCACTGGAACATCGAGTCCAACCATTCCTATCAAACACTAAGCCATGCCCCTCAGCACCTCGTCCACCCATCCCTTAAACACCTGTTTTGGTGTTTAAATACCTGTTTTGGTGTTTGGTATTTGGAGAACTGATGTTTGGAAGTCAAGTCTCACTCAACCATTTTGGTTGCTGCTTCCTCCAACCCAATGTTACCTTTGTCTCCCCACTCTAATGCCCTGTAATTGCCATTTTCCTTGGATTGCATGGTACAGACTCAGGCAAGGTGAGAGGCTGCTCTGTGACAAGTCACTTTGACAATGTCTGCATGGCAGGGAACTGTCCTAGCCCTATGTCTGTGCATGGTGCTTCTCTTCGCCTCCAGCCAGGTACCACTTTTCATGTAGGCAAGTCCCTGTGCACCATCACCACTAAAAACTGACTGCCACCTGTGAACCTTTCCTTTGCTCAATGTCCTTTTCACATATGCTTTAAAGGACATTTCATAGTGTATGCTTAGAAAGGTTTTTTAAACATTTTCTTTCGCAACTGCAAAACCAGGGAATTTGGATTAATAAAAGCACAAATAAAACAAGCATATGGACATGTTGGTTTTGCTCACTTGCCTGGCTCCATGCCCCAGCAGCACCTAGGCACGGGTCTCATCATTAATATAGTTTGTCACCCTTCCTACCCTAATTTTCCCCTTAAACAAAAGAGAAAATTCAGCTTATACTGCAAGCGTGGAGAATTTCCAGCACTGGAAAGTAATTTCAAATGGATTTTCACATTCTCCCAACACAAATCCGCACAAAACCATATAGCTGACCCTGTGGGAACTGTATATCCAGGAGGGTAGAGTCTCCAGGACAGGTGGCCTCTGACTCTGTGCTCATACTGTATCTGCCAAGCTGAGCTTTCATGCTCATTGGGACAGTCCTACTGAATAATATGATTTTCAGTAGGTTTTAGAGGACCCTCTCTTGGTACTTGGCACAGCAAAGCTGCCCAACCAACAGATCAGCAGTTTCCCTACAATTTGAAGAAATGCAGTACTTGAATGTTCATGTTGAACTTTTCCAGGAAAGAGAAGAGGATCAAATGAAGCGTATTATTGAATTCTAAATAGGATTTTTTTGCTGTTTGCATGCTTGCTTTCATCAAAAGAAGTGTTTGAAACAAAAAGCCTATGGCAAATTAGAGAGATGAATTGCCACATTTTGAAAGTGCCAAAATTAAAGATTTCTGCTTTGGAAGTTCACCTCCCCCTCTCCATCACAAGCTGTTCTGGGATTTTCATATTAAACGATCACATTTTCACTTGACCTGATATGTATTTTTATTACAAAGCCCAACATCTTTTGCAAATGCAAATGAAAATTTTGCTAATCTGGCCAGATAGAATCGCCACACAAAGAAGAGTGCTCTTGCTTTTGTAAGCTTACGGTTTGTGGGGTGTGGTATTAAATAGAAAAATCAGTCCCGTCAAAATGACAGGCTTAAAAATTTGATAGATAATGGTAAGCTGCCCATTACAATGTCACAGGATACTGCCCACAAAGTATTCACAAACACATCTGCAGCACAGCAGTGCATCTTCTCCAAAGCCATATCTGTCCCTGACATCAGAGCTTGCCATAAAAAGCAAGTGAATTCAACGCAACATTTATTGGCTATTTCCTCTGTGAAGCTTCACTTTTTCTATAGCTTTTCTGTTCTCATAATAATATGCTGAGATCTAGTCAGAGTATTTGAATCTTAGGGAAACAAAACACAGCTGAAGTAGCTGGAAGGCAAATGGCTCAGGAGGCAATTTCCTCTGATTCATCAGGGGACAAAGGCAGGGTGATGACTGTATTTGTGTTAATAATAGTGGAATTGCCTGCCTGTGCCATTGCCCCCATATTTCTTTGGCTCTTGCTGTCATGCCCCATCTTGCATGCCCCTCCAGTCCTCTACTTGCAGCTACAACCAGGCTGGATGTGTCCATGGGAAGTCATGGCAGGACGTCTTGCCACCTGTCCTGGTTTTGGCTGGGATAGAGTTAATTTTCTTCCTAGTATCTGGTATAGTGCTATGTTTTTGATTTAGTATGAGAATAATGTTGATAACACACCAATGTTTTAGTTGTTGCTAAGTAGCATTTATATTATGTCAAGAATTGTTCAGCTTCCCATGCTCTGTCAGCTAGGAGGTGCATAAGAAGCTGGGAAGGGGCAAAGCCAGGACAGTTGACCCAAGCTGGTCAAAGGTATATTCTATCCAATATAACATCATGTTCAGTACATAAACCGGGGAGTTGACTGGGGAGGGAGGGTGGTTACTGCTTGGGGACAGGCTAGGCATCAGTCATTGAGTGATGAGCAATTGTTTGGTGCATCACTTGCTTATTATCGTTATTTTTATCATAATCATCATCATCTCTCTCTTTTGCTATCCTATTAAATTGTCTTTATCTCAGCCCATAAGGTTTTGCTTTTTTTAACTCTCTTCCCCATCCCACTGGGGGTGGGGAGGTAAGCAAGTGGTTGCATGGACCTTGGGCTGGGGTTAAACCACAACACATTGCTGTCCTGGGGCACTGCCTGAAGCTGGCAACCTGAGCTGCTGGGCCCTACGTGGGTACTCCCATCACAGCTGCCTGCTTCACTCAAAACCTTGTTTTCCTTACTTTGAGAAGTCCTATCATCCTCCATTAAAAATTAAACAGAATTCACCATTTCTATGCCTATGGATCTTGTGTCCCCTGTTAGGTGCATGAATGGCCTGGAAAACGTTGGCTGGGTTGGAGATGATGTCTTACCCCCAGGATCAGCTGAGGGGAGATGGTATTATTTGCGGGGCTATAACTCCCCAAGCGTTGCAGAAGACAAAGAGTACAGTGCCATCAAATGAGCATTAAACTCCGTGCTGTTCCATAAAATGTCAACTAAATTAATTCCAGTTGTAAGCTCTTTGCACATATCCCAAAAGGTAGAGGAGTGCTACGTACACAATGATAGAGAGACTTTCATACATCAACACTGTAGGGTAATTTCCACACTGCAATGGGTCTGGAGACAATGCAATGTAAATATGAGTTTAGTCAACCTCTGCTTTTCTTTGCTATTTTTGAGATATTTGTGATTGTTCAGGGAATCTCTCCCTCTAAGCAACACCTACTTGATCCTACGGGATTTATAGTCTCCTGCTCTACAGTCCACCGCAAGGAAAGTCTTCTGATGGTCTCTCTGTTTTACTTAGATGTGATTCGGTAGCAGGACTTTACAATGCAATATCTGATCTTAGGAGTTTTTGGACCCACAGCCCAGTAGGGACTGAAGCTCCCAGTGAAGCACTCCCATCGTGGTATTCATCCCATTTTGTTGTAGTGGAGGGACCAGCTCACACCACTGGTGCTGCGATGTGCAGATCTACAGCTTAATTCTACCTACCAAGAACAGGTTGGGCTGGTGTGAGTCTACACTTCCTTAAATGCTAAAGAAACAGCTATATATGTAAAGATATATGTATATACACAGGCATATAGGTTTATATGTATCTATTTACAGATCCAAGGAGAGTAGGTGACTACTTGCCTAATAGTGTGTACATTATATACTCACAATTATTATTATTATACACATGGTATCATTTTTATGTGTAATGTAATACAATATAATATTACATATATTTTTAAAGTGTTTATGGGCTTTAATTGCAGAACAAACCCATTAAAAACAAGCAGGATATTTCCTGTATTTCTGCCTTTGCAGCTGTGTCTAGACTAGATCTTCAAATTCTGAGTTATAACGATTGCACTTTTAGAGAAAATAATCTCCCAAAATAACTCTGTTTCTGCACTTCACACTTTCAAATACATCCAGAGAGCAATTGGTCACTGTAAATTACACAGAAAACTCTTCAGTGATCTTGGGTTGTGCAGACCTTCTGCCTGTTGCATCTCACCAGTCCCATAAGCACCAGCAGAGCCACTAACAGTCATCTCAGCAGTGTCCTTCAGTTTGCAGCACTGCATCTCAAAGCCTGGATCTCACCATTGTGGCAAACATCTCTGACCAGGGGGCTGCCTACCTCTCTGTAGGCAGTCAGGAAATACAAATATAGCAAATATTCATTGATCCAGGGCCTGGTGAATTCACTCAGCATCCAGGTTACAGAGACTATGCTATTTCTGCAGGTCTATGAATGAGAAACAGCTGCCTCTGCCTGCAATAACTAACTCCTGCGAATTAAGAGTTAAAACCCTTTATTATGGTAAATCAGAAAATAATTATAACTTCTCTTCCCTTGTGTTTGTAATACATAGGCATAAGCAGCAATCCTGCTTAGGAGGGGCAAGTAGAATCAGACTATCAACTTTTACCACTGGGATTTTAAAGTAAATCTGATTTTAGCAGTTCCCATTGTCTGGGCTATGAAGCACACAGCACACACCCTCTACTCACAGCTACAGTCCATGAATATTCTTCAGAAAGCCTGTCTCTTCGATAGGATAGCAGTTATACCACACAGTAAAACAAAGCAGCTCAAGCTGTGAATCGTGGTTATTAGTGTGTGTTCTGGGATTTGTGTTGTGGGAGACAAGAAGTAAACTGAAGTTAGATTGTCTGAAAACACAGAAGTCTCTGATTAATGTTACCAATGGTTCTGGCTCTTCCTTGCCCTGGAAGTGCAAAGGACTTGTCCGATGGCACTGCTGGAGATATACTGTGTTTTACTCTGGGTAATACAGAGCTGAAGTTAGGGTAATACAGAACCAAAGTTACTGCCAGCTGTGGTTTTGATTTCTAACACTGCAGTGAACTGTAAAAACATTTTGTGATCATTTTGGCAGAAGCTGATCCTCTCATACATGCAAAGTTCTTTCAGTAGAAGAGTCCCTCCTGCTTCACACCCAGCAGTGTAAAAAGTAAGCCCAGTGCCACTGCCTTTCATCCAACTCTCCACAGAAGCCAAATATTTTAGCAGAAATCAGAACAGCATTTGTTACAGGTGGCAAATAATGCTTAATTGATCCATTAGTCCCTAAACACAGAGCTAAAAGTTGCAGTCATGATGCACCCAGTGAAACACTAGTGGTGTAAATTTGCAGCAATATCTGGCATTACTCTTGATTTGGAGCAGCATACATCACAAAATCACAGTCACACTGAGAAAGAGCTAAGAAGCTCTCTGATGTCTTTCCTGTCTTCTCCTTCCCCTGAAGGAATAAACTATACTTCTGCTATTCGACTGAAACACTCTTTTACACTATGCTTGTTAAAGTATCCATACAGAAATAAAAACGTTACGGTAAATCTCAATTAAAAATACATATATTCACGGACATGACTATTAAAACTACAGATTCTGACACAGAAATTTATGATGGCATAATCGGAAAAAAGATAAAAAGATAAATTAATGTGAACGTTGTTTATGAGAATGAAGCAAAGAGCATCGACCCAGCTGAGTCATGATCCTACAAAATGCCCTAATAACCACCCAGATGCACACTATGCATAGGCACCTTGGCAAGAGGTTGCCTGCAAGGCTGTGCTGTTCCCATGTTCCATTTGGAAGGCCTGCCAACCTGAGTTTTTCTGTTTTTCCTGTTTTGTGTTTTATTAAGGTACGTTACAGGGAGGTCTAGCCTACTGTTGCTCCTACATTGCAGGGAAGTCTGATTTCAGGGAGGGTTGGGAGGGCTAAAAGAGGAGGTTGATTCTATATCACTTCCCTCTTCCATCACCCACTCTTGTGTTTCCACCTCTGCCTGCTGCAGGGAAGATAAAACCCCTCTGGACCACCTGCAGCTTCCTCCTCTTCCCTCCGTTTCATGCAGGGGATTGGTTTTCATCTCCCAGGGAAAATGGGAAAGGAGAGCAACAAGCGAACAGGGAGGAAATGGTAAAGCAGCATCTGACAGCCACAAAAGGGCTCCAAGATGCTTCCTCCATGCCTAAAACTCTGGACAGGCATCCAAAGACAGGCTTACCTCTCTCCAGGAAAGCAGGAGGAGAAGCAACCCCTCCAGGCAGAGACCTGCTTGTGGGGAGGTGCCTAGGACACCCTCTTGGTCCTCAGTGGTCCTGAGGGTTGGTGGATTTCTTCTTGATTTTGCCTTGACCCATTGTTACTCCATTCTGTCCTGCCACTGGTGTTATGGTTCCCAGGTCTGTAGGAGCAGTGCAGACAGGGAGCTGGGAGCTTCTGCCAGCTTACAACCCTCCCTGGAAATTTCAGCAGGGCTATGGGAGACTAGTGCAGGGCTGGGAGATGGAGGGGACAGGGACTTGCTGTAGTGGAGGATGTGCAAGACCGTGTCCAGAGAAGTTGGGGATGCCTGGCTCGCTGGAAACGGGATGCCAATCAGCAAGCTTATCCCAGTAGAAGGTCAGCATCACTAAGGCATCTTGCCCCAGGCAAGCCCTGAGAAGAGACAGGTGAATTGTCCTTGTGTTTTTCTCCATAAGGAGAGCCTGGGCATCTCATGCTTGGACCCATCCATCCCAGTCATGGTGGATGATTTCCACCAAAGAGCTCCCTCACTGTTTTTAAACCGTGTCCTGCATCCTGAGAACTCTGGCATGAGCTGCTCCCACAGTCCCTGCACACCCTTCTCTTTGCGATGTCTTCTCCAGCTGTTGATGCTGGAGCGTGGAGTGAATTGCAGAGAAGAGCAACGAAGCTGGTGAAGGGGCTGGAGAACAGGTGTCATGCGGAGCAGCTGAGAGAGCTGGGGTTGTTCAGCCTGGAGAAGAGGAGGCTGAGGGGAGACCTCATTGCTCTCTACAACTACCTGAAAGGAGGTTGTAGAGAGGAGAGTGCTGGCCTCTTCTCCCAAGTGACAGGGGACAGGACAAGAGGGAATGGCCTCAACATCCACTAGAGGAGGTTCAGGCTGGATATATAAAAAAAAAAAAATTCATGTAAAGGGTCACTGGGCAGTGGCAGAGGCTGCCCAGGGAGGTGGTTGAGTCACCGTTCCTGGAGGTGTTTAAGTGATGGGTGGACAAGGTGCTAGGGGCCATGGTTTAGTGACTGATAGGATGGTCCTCAAAAAAAGATTCTTCAGCACTTTGGGGTATGAGTCTTTTGCATATATGCTTCTTTCATCCCCCCAATCCAGAGTTGAAATAAGGTTGTTTCCAATTCTGGCAGTCAAGTGTCTGAGCAGAAAGGGCTTGGGGTCCTGGGGAAGTTGCAAAGGACAATGATTCAGGCAAAAACTGCTTCTTCATTTCATTCAGAGATTTCTTGAAAGGAAAGTCAGGTTTAAAGAGACCACTTTCTAAAATCAGCTTTGAGATGTACTGGTGTCATCAGGAAGTTGGTGGGGCTGCAGCTTGAATTCTGTGTTCAGTTTTGGGCCCCTCACTACAAGGAGGACGTTGAGATGCTGGAGTACGTCCAGAGAAGGGCAACAAAGCTGGTGTGAAGGGTTTAGAGCACAAGCCTTATGAAGAGTGGTTTAGGGATCTGGGGTCATTTAGTCTGGAGAAAAGGAAACTGAGAGGAGACATTATTGCTGTCTGCAATGACCTAAAAGGAAGTTGTAGTGAGATGGGGGTTTGTTTCTTCTGCCTGGTAGCTACTGACAGGGCAAGGGGAAATGGCCTCTGTCCCTGGAAATGTACAGAAGAAGAATAGTTGTCATACTTGGGGACGTGGTCTAGTGGTGGACCTTGGAGGGCTGGACCAATGTTTGGACTCAGTGATCTTAAAGGTCTTTTCCAACTCAAACCGTTCTGTGATTCTGTGAAACAAAACAAAACATGACAAGGTCAGTGGGCACACAGCTGGGTTGCCTGCAGAACCCTTCATCTCAGCACTGCAGCCTGGTTTTCCTCTTTTGTGGGACCAATGGTGAAAATTGATGAAAATGTCAGTGGGTTTGACCTTTGCATATGGTCTGAGAAGTTACAATTGTTAAACTGGCAACTGGAGGGCTGGTGGGGCTGCTTGAGCTTCCCTCCTCCTGTTTTGTGCTGCATAGAGTGGGGAGAAACTGTCAGATGATGGTCAGACATGCTGTTTGGGGCTAGGGACTCACCCCATCTCCTGGACAGCTATGATTTAGATTTTCACCTTGTGTCCTCAGAATTTTCCTAAGGGTACCCAGATGTGGGCACTGGGTCATACAATGGGGGCTGGGGCTCATCTTCCCATTGCGAAATGATGAGTGGTTTTGTGGAGGCAGGAGACATTCCCTAATATATAGTAATTTAAATCAAAATAATGTATTGTGTAGTAAATACTTCTAATATACTATAAATATTATAATTGACTTGAATTTCTCACTAGGAAAAAGTGAATTCCTGCATGGCATGGCAGCCAGAGGAAAGAATGCTTTAGTCTGCTCAGCAAACAAGGACCTATTTTTAATCCAAAGGCCCTCTGTTAGCTCTTACCTATTAAATGTAAAAGCAAGATTTACTACACATACAACTTAATCCCCTTTTTATATTTGCACAGAGATCCCAGAGCATGTGTACGAACAGTTTTAGAGATAAGAGAGGGAAGGCCTCGGGAGTCAAATTCATTATGTTTGCATGAAGTATTTAATGCTAAACATAAATATTGAGAAGACTGAATTCCCTTGCACTTGCAGACTTCTTTCTTGTGCTCCTGAGGATTTTTGTTTTACATCCAGTTATTAAGCACATGATTGTAAGTGAATGAAAAAAAACTTACAGGAAGCCTTTGTAGCAAAGACTTGTAGCAAGCTTCATTTCCCAGTTAAGAGGAGAGACAGGTAACAGGCAAAACAAAAGGAAAGGTAGTATCCTTCTCATCTGACCAAGAAGAGCATGATTATTAGTGGATGTGCCAGGCAGTAGAAACACAGCCCTAGGAAAGGAATTTCTCCAGTGATGACCTGAAAGCAGATTGAAACCAGGGTTTCTATAGTGCACATTCATCAACAGCTTGTTGTAATCTGCATGATTTGTGGGAGAAATGGTATGTCAGGAGAAAAGTTTCACTCCAGTACTGGCAGTTTTCATTTTGCATCTGCTGAAATTCTGCTTGTGTGAGACTGAGCAGACATCCCAGCAAGGCCACGAGACTCACAATTTTGATCTCTTTGGCCACTACCCACATAACAAGGCCAAGCCTCACCTTTCTGTTGGTGTCGCTGCAGTCACTGCCGGTGAGGATTCTCTCTCTCATGCCAGGAACAACCCCACATCACTGAACATCCCAAAGAACAGGGGGGAAAGTCATGCCTGAACCTGCTTCCTTGATTTCATCATTGCTTGTTTATGTTTACTGCTCGGATTCCCCATATGATCTCTGATGCTTGAGCTTCAAGGAGGACAATGCAGCTCCAATACCACCTTGAAGGCAACAAAGACAGAGGCAGCCATGCTCTTCTGCTCTGGCCAGCAGATTTCATTCATTCATCACCAAGCCGAAGCGGCTCTGCACTGCCCTTGGACTAATCCCATCCTTCTCAGGAGGTCTTGATGGCTCCCTCATCAGCTCTGTGGGCAAATGCCCAGCAGCTATCCCGTCTGCCCAGGTGGGGAGCTGGTATGTTTTAAGGAATGAGCCCTATGGTGAGACCAGAGGTTCTGCCCCAAGGGGTGTCTCAGGCAGTTGGGGAGAGAGAGCATTTCAGAATGTTCTGGGGAGGGCTCTAATATCAGTTCTTTTGACATGGTTGGTGTCAAGGATTATAATCTACATGATTTACATTCTCACAATCATGATTAGGTGGTGAAAAAAAAAATCATGCACATGCTGGTTGACTTAAAAACCTGAAATTCTTCATCCAAATCCAATCAAGCCCTGTGACAGGCAGCCCTTTTGATTTAGCATTAGTTTTAAAATGCGTAGCCCTGAAAATAACCTTCCTAGCTTTGGGAACATTGGAGGTGAAAAGACTATTGGGTAAGTACTGGGTAGAAGATTATCTTCAAGAGCTGTCATTTCTTCCTCCAAAGGCAGTTTTTGCTGGAATGAAGAATAAAATGATGTACTTGTCTGGAATTCACCTCAAAAAATATAACTAAAAGCAACTTGCTGGGGAAATTTCCTTCCTCAAACCTAAAAGATGGTCCAGTGAAACTCCACTAAGAATGGCTCATGGAGTTATGGACTAAACAGTGTGATGAAGTGAAATGTGGACGTATGTCTTACAGGGGTAATGCAATCAGATTGATTTTTGCTGTTTTGCTTTTAATGGCTGTAATAAGACTGGCAGAGTGTCTTTACCTTTGGATGCAAAGTCTCTGATTCACTTGATGTCATGACTTCTATAGCCCAAGATTTTCCTGCTGAAACCCCCTGCTGCTGCTACTCAAAACTTCTCAAGATAGTCGAATAACAACCTGGTTCTTGCCTCCTGATAACTGGGTTCTCCATTACAAATCAAAGAATGGGAACTGGAAAACTGCACAGGCATTTATCTGGTTCTTGCTTCTAAACCAGGGCAAAACAGGAAGGCAAAACCCCAGGCAGCATTTCTCCAGCATGTCATCTCTATCACCTTGCGGTATCAAACTTAAGAAGCAAATCTTGACCAGTGCTAATAAGCAAGAACATTCTGCGACCAGTTGTTCAGGCAGACAGCTTATGGGTATGGGGGAGGAAGAAATCAGAAGAAATGTGCTACTTAGCTACCGCAGGCTGAGAGAATGAGCTTGAACCCAAAATTTGAGTGTGATTCAATCAGACAGACAAATGAACAAGAGCATTTTTATTAGCATGCTACATAAGAAAATTAAGGAACCATTCTCTCTTAATAACATTTTTGAAACCATTAACCAGTTACATTATGCTGGTGACAGCTCTTTCCCATGCTTTTGAGTGGTTCTCCCGCCCTACAATTTTTCTCCTATGAGCAGAAAGCTGTAGTGCTGATTGCAAAGGACAGATACCTAATTATAAGGCTTGTTATAGTAGAGTCTGGCAAATAAAAAGTCTGCGGTTCATATAGTGTAGAGAATGATGAAGCACCTCAAATCACTAATGTAACTGAAAATGGCGTCTGTGGAATTTTTACTTTTTCTCCCATTAAGTCCACGGGAAAGCCTTTTTGCAGCAAGATTTGGAAAGCTTTGCAGTTCTTTTTCTTGACTTTTGCAGAAACTAAACTTAAAATATTTTCCTGAAATGTTTATCCTGTTGATCTATTGGTCAAGCTCACAATGCCTTTCATTCAAACCTGTCAGGGTGTTCTATGATCCAGCATTTAATAGATATCTTGAAGGAAGACAACGTTTGACAACACCTCAGAGGCTTGAGATCCTGCTGCGCTCAGGCACATCCCACTGAGTTTCTGGGACAGAGTATCCTTTTGCTACCCTTGGTGCATGCTCATGGCTGATCACAGTGTTGTAGGCTCATTCTGAGAGGAGACCTCATTACTCTCTACAACTACCTGAAAGGAGGTTGTAGAGATGAGGGAACTGGCCTCTTCTCCCACGTGACAGGGGACAGGACAAGAGGCAATGGCCTCAAGCTCCACCAGGGGAGATTTATGCTAGAGATTAGGAGGAGGTTTTTCACGGAAAGGGTCATTGGGCATTGGAATAGGCTGCCCAGGGAGGTGGTTGATTCACCTTCCCTGGAGGTGTTTAAGACACGGGTGGATGAGGTCCTGAGGGACATGGTTTAGTGTTTGATAGGAATGGTTGGACTCGATGATCCGGTGGGTCTCTTCCTACCTGGTTGTTCTATGATTGTCCTCAGGTGTAGCTAACAGGGAACGACCTTGGGAAGGAACAGAAGCTGGGCTGTTTCCAGTCAGCATGCACCTCTGTCCCTGTTAACAGTCTGCTTTATAGTTGTGCTTAAACCAGATATATTGTTTAGACTAAAGCAGGGGGGGAAGAGGGAGAGGGAGAGAGAAAAGAAAGCATCCAACAGTAAAGATGTGAAGCGAGGGGAAACAGGCACTTCATTCTGTGTTGCTGAAGGCTTTGTAAAGATAACAAGCCATTAAGCTTTATGACAGAGATCTCATGGTAGTGCTGGTTTGGGTTTTTATGCTGCTGTTGTCTGCACAAGTTCTGGACTACTTTTGACCCTTCTCCTTCCTATCTGCATTTTCCTCCCTCCCCCCCCTGCATTTCTGTGAGATATTATGACCTCAGTGGCCTCAAGCTCCGCCAGGGGAGATTTAGGCTAGAGATTCGGAGGAAGTTTTTCACACAGAGGGTGATTGGGCATTGGAATAGACTGCCCAGGGAGGTGGTTGATTCACCTTCCCTGGAGGTGTTTAAGACACGGGTGGATGAGGTCCTGAGGGACTTGGTTTAGTGTTTGATAGGAATGGTTGGACTAGAAGATCCGATGGGTCCCTTCCAACCTGGTTGTTCTATGATTCTATGGTTCTATGATTCTATATTGGGTCCTTTGAATAAATTGTCCTTATTAATTTCTCACGGGCTTGTTGTCAAGTCCAGTGCCTAGCTCTTAAGGTCAGTCCATGAGGCTGAGTTAACCTCATTTGGTGATGGTGTAAAGCACAGCTGGGCTTGTCTCTTTTTAGTGGATGTTCCTAGAATTTTTCTGTGCTGGTACTCACTTGGCTGATGAGCACTGTACCTTTACAGTCTGAAATACCCGACTCCAGTGTCCCTGCTACGTGACACAGGGTATGCATGAAAATAAAACTTGGGACTTCTCCATGATTTCAGTCTGTACAAAAATACAGGGGAAAGAGTTGTTTCTAATCCAGGGCTTTTCAATTTTCACAAGAAAAACTATAGATCCTCCAACCCTTCTTCATTTTCACACCCTCTTTCAGAACCATTATATCTTAGGCTACTTTTAAACTTTGGCCAATATCCAGAAGAGATACAGCTCATAATCAGCAAATTACAACTTGCCAGACCCAGAGGTACCAATGCAAAAGGAAAAAAATGAAGAAAAACAAGAAGAAAGAAAAATGAAACATTCTTGGAGCTGGATGAAAGGAATTAGACTTTAATATAATATGCAAAAGTGTAACAGAGCAACTTATGTTAGAAAGATGTGGAACCTACTTAAATATTGGAAATTTTGGTCCTTGTAAGTTTTGTAGGAAACCCAAGCCAGTCTCCCGGAAGAGGAATAATGTTATCTTGATGTTGCTAATGAGCTGGTGCCTGTCAGATCCTGGAACAACTGCAGTTAATACAAAGAAGCAAAGGAAATCAAAGATGAGAAGAAAGCTTTAAATAGAGAGGCAATGACAAAATTATGTTTCAAGGATTGTGGTTCTCCTTGACATAACACATCAAAAGCTGGAAATATCCAGGCATGAACTGTAAACAGCTTTGACAGTCTGATTGATGTGGGCATTAACTGAAGTTACAACATAAAATATATGATCTTGCAAGTGCTTCTTTTTCCCCATGAAAATGATTACCATGAGCACTTTGCACAGTGACATGTATGTGAACTTGTACCTGTAGTTTCTCAGGCAGGTTACAAAGAGATGTTGGTATAATCAAAAGCCACTATCTCTATCATTTCTATTATACGTATATGGAAGTGACAAGGCATTTAAAACAAGTATATTTTAAATAAATATACTTGTTTTAAGTATATTTATTATATACTTAAATAATAGTCAGATTATTTAAGTGACTATAAATCACTTATAGTCACTTAAATAATAAATGTTATTAAGTCAGATAACACTTATCTGACTTAATAACATAAGTCAGATATGTTATTCTGACTTATGAATAACATAGTCAGATCAGATTTTAATTCTAGTCTCATTACCCATATCTTTTTTTTTTTTTTTTTTTTTTTACTTTAAAAGTTTTTTAGTGATTCTGTCATTTGGAAAAAAAAGAGAAAAAAGTTGTGTGATGTTACTTCTGAGGTACTGCTGTTTTATGAGCATAATTTGGAAGAAAAGTTCTTCAGATTTCTGTAAGGCTTGTATTTCCAGTGCTATGTATTTTTCCTCCCTCAGAAAAAAGGTCTCCCACAGAAGGATGCAGTTTCACTACCGTTCACCTAATTCTCAGAATCAGTTTCTTTATTAGGCCTCCTAGGTGGTCTGCAGCTCAACCCCAGCCATCACCCAGGTATGGCTGTGCTTTGGTGGTAATTTTGAATCAAAGAAGATATGTTTAACCATAGGGCGAGCAATTTCTGGTCTCATGCATGTTTATTGCATCTGAATTTTTGCCTTTAAACAGTACCACCTGGAGCTTCCTCAAAAAGGAAAACCTGAGCATTATATGTAGATGTAAATGGAGGTCATTTGCGGTGGTTTTTAAGGGCTGAGTATTTAGTGGGGTGAGGCTGGTGCAAAGAGAAAGAAATTGAGATAGTGGCAGGTAATAGAATTGATAGGACTATAGAGGCTGCTATAGGACTATAGAGGCTGCTAATTATCCCTCTGGCCAGAGAAGCTGGTAGTAGGAAGCTGTCTCGTCATTTGCTTTCCTCTTCTGAGGTGGAATTGCATGCAGTAGGTGCTCCACAGTGTGGTCTTTTACTTCCTGTATAACAAGGAAACATATTCTGACAAGGAAATCCCAGAGCAAATGTAAATATGGCAAACCAAACATAATTATTAGGCAGATGACTTATTATTGTGTAAGACTCATTATTGTGTAAGACACTGTCATCAGATAGAAAGTTTTCTGTCTCCCAGGGGTGTGAAGGAAATTTGATCTCTAAAATGGCTGAGAACCAAGATGTCAAATAAAATGAATCCTACTTTTTATTTTTTAAACTATCTTTATTTTCAGTAAGTTTTATGATCATCAAAGGTTTGGGGTTAGCAAGGCTGAACCCTGTCAATGAGACTGTAGAGTACAGCAGATAACATCTTTGATCAAGCAGGCAAAGCAGATAAAGATGCACTGCAAAAGAATTGTCCCACAAGCCACAGAAGTATCTTTTTTTCTGTCATTCATCAGTTCTTGGAATGAGACTTGTAGGAATTTATCAGCAGTGAGGTGGAAGGTGAGGGAGATATAGGCTGGTAACATGTACCTTGTCTGTAAGCTTATGACAGGCTTTGGTTCAGTCATTTCAGATGAGGCTTCCCAGGTCACTGGAGTGCACGTTTCTGTCTCAAAAAAGGTAGTGTTGGGATGCTATCTTCTTATTAATGTCAGGTAGAAATCTTTCCTGGAAATAGGACAGTCTCCAGGTACCTTATTAGACACAGAGACATGACAATCACAGCAGCAAATAATACAAAGCATTTCATGGCTTAGAAAAGACTTTACTGTCTCATAAGAAAAGGGTTTGCAGAGATTTTGCAGCCAGGACAACTGTTCTTTTCTATGCAGTTCAAACTTGTGATTAAACATGCATGCAAAAACACATTTAGAGGAGCAGTTATGTAGTTTTCCCCAAGCTACAAAGTGATGACAAATTGGCTTTAGAGAGGAACAACTGACCTATTATTGTCTTTGTATTGTACATATGGGGACCAGTGTCCTTGTCGTTTGTTCATTCAGCAGTGAGAACCATAGTATTTGGTCTGTGATAACCTGCAAAGCACTGAGGAGTATGAACTATAAATCATATTCCTGATACTCTGTCTTTGCAGAAAATGACTTGGGTAAGATAGAGGAGTAACATCAGCATAACGTGTAACCTTAGTGTTTGTATCATGTAAACCGGTATTTCAGTTAATGGGGTAACTGCCACATATTGTATGTTTATATAGGTGACTTATGGTTTCATAGAATCAGTAGGTTGGAAAAGACCCATTGAGTCCAACCATTCTTATCAAATACTAAACCATACCCTCAGCACCTCATCCACCTGTCCCTTATAAACACCTCCAGGGAAGGTGACTCAACTACCTCCCTGGGCAGCTTGTTCCACTGCCCAATGACCCTTTCCATGACAAATGTTTTCCTAATGTTCAGCATGAACCTCCCCTGGCAGTGCTTGAGGCCATTTCCTCTTGTCCTATCCCTTGAGCCTGTTGGACAGTACACACATTACAGTGTTCTGCACTCCATGGCCACCATACCACAAACCTTGTACAAGGGGTCATTGCCATTGCTTGACTGTGCTGGAGAAGATCTTGTTTAAAAGGGACACTGGAGGGGAAACAAGGACATGTGCAAGCTAGTAGCCCACACCTAATGTGCAGCTGCATGGTCACAGAGACTCTCACTTGGCTCCAGGAGTAATCTTACCTCCAATACTCTTCCTATCTGTTGTGGTAGCAATTTGACTGCAGTTGACATTCAGCAACGCAGGACAAGGTTACAGCTGTGTTTGATGAGTGTCTGTCTCCCATCCCATCACACCTTACCCCATCTAAGTCTTTTTCTCAGACTTTGCTCACTGAGTCATTGACATGAAAGCCATGTGACTGTCTTCAGGGAACTTGTCCCTTGACCTAGCTGTGATCTGTGCTTTGACTTTGTAACATACACACTTTCTTTCCTTCTGGGTGGTTAAGAGTGAAAGTGCTGCACCAAGTAAGGAACAACAATAGGAATAAAAATTAGCATAATATTTTTTAAAGCCCAGTAACTCTATATTTGCTCTTCATGAGATACACCTTACTATGAAGCTTATGCCTGTGATGGGACTGTTCCTTTGAGCATGCAAAGCAGCAGGGATGTCATAATTAATAATGCTTAGCAGGAAACAAATTATTGTGCTTAGTGTGAGAAGGGGGAAAACTATTCTCTATTTTTTTTAAGAGTTATTTGGTAGTAGGCAAAGATTTGCTGCGTTGAGCCAGCAGGTGCTGCTTTATGACTACATTAATGTTAATGATATCCTCTGAACACATATGAAAACAGTTTAACCTATTTCTTGCTCATTGCATTTCTCTGTGTGTGCATGTGTGTGTGTGTGTGTTCTGGTTCTAGTTATATTTTGAGTGCCACCACAGAGCACTTGGACAGACAGTAACCCCAAATCTGCACAGATGTTTGCAGGCAGTTTTGTAAGACCAAGTAACTTTTCTAACCTCCAAACACCCTGGGACAGACTTAGCAGATTAAAGGTTGAGGGAAATGGGTAACAAGGGCTGTGTCTCTGGCATAGAATCATTCCTAGGGGTGGTATAATATTTCTAAAATTGCCCATTTAACTGTTCCTAGGTGTGCTTAACAGTAGTACCTGGGACCTAACTGTTTATTCTCATCTTTTATCACTGAAACTTCTCTTCTTCTGGCATACAGTTAAAGCAGCACTCTGGCAGCAGTTTAAACCTTTAAATGAACAGGTGCTAAAATTGTCTTCCTCTAAGCAAAGCATGCTGTGGCTCATCAAAGCATAGTACATACTACAAAAAGTAAACCACAGGCTCCACAGAGCTTGAAATGGTCTCATTTCAGCATGTGAAGCTTATTTGTTAGCCTGTATTCCCTGGTTTGGTTTTTTTCCTGTACTTTTTGCATGCCTAGTTTGGCAAACCTAGCAAAAAGCTTCAGACACTTTTCAAACTATTTATACTTTCAATAAGATGTTTGTTTTGCACATGTCCATCGTGTCCAGTCAAAATCTGAGTGCTAGAGTAGTAGGTAAAAATGTTGTGGGAGGACAATCCTTGGAGCTGGGGGTATGGCTCTCAAAACTTAGATGACAAAGCTGCCATTACTGAAACCCACTGGATAGAAGGTACTTCTGAAAGCCAAACCTGATATTTTAATAAGATTGCTAGATGGGTCCTGTGCCCCATTAGAAGTCTGCCCATGCAGAGCTAAGAAAATGGGAGAACAAATCTTGCAAGTCTACAAAGACCAACAACATTGTACGCAGCTGTGTTTGCCCATCAGGGCAACTCCAAGTAAGTTATTTCATAATTTATTGGAGGGTGAAACATGGGCGTTTGGTGTATGTAATTTTAGAGAGACATGCCAGAAGTATGAAGCAACAAGAGGTGGTACATGGAGTTAAGAGCAGAAATTGGTTAATGAGGAAGAGAGGGAAGAGGCTGCAGAAAATCGTAAGAAAGAGAATGGAGCCCTACATATTCTTTTTTTTTTTTTTTTGGAAATGGAATGTCTCAGATGAAATGCTGTTTTGCAAGCATAGGAATAGGGGAAAGAAACCAAGAACAGCAGTGACTGGGGAAGAAAAAGAAGAGATGCTGAAGGAGCTGGAGAGCTACTAAGAATCATAGAATCATAGAACAACCAGGTTGGAAGAGACCCATCGGATCATCGAGTCCAACGATTCCTATCAAACACTAAACCACGTCCCTCAGGACCTCATCTATCCGTGCCTTAAACACCTCCAGGGAAGGCAAATCAACCACCTCCCTGGGCAGCCTATTCCAATGCCCAATCACCCTTTCCGTGAAAAACTTCCTCCTAATCTCCAGCCTAAATCTCCCCTGGCGGAGTTTGAGGCCATTCCCTCTTGTCCTGTCCCCTGTCACGTGGGAGAAGAGGCCAGTTCCCTCCTCTCTACAACCTCCTTTCAGGTACTTGTAGGGAGCAATGAGCCTCCTCTTCTCTAGGCTAAACAACCCCAGCTCTCTCAACCGTTCCTCATAAGGTCTGTTCTCCAGAACCCTCACCAGCTTCGTGGCTCTTCTCTGGACTCTCTCCAGAGCCTCAACATCCTTCTTGTGGTGAGGGGCCCAGAACTGAACACAGTATTCAAACCCCATACATCCAACAGGTCTGAACCTAGCGTTCTGGGATCTTCAGGTTCTCCAGGTATGTGGTAGTCACCATTTCACATACCTGTGAAATTCATTGAGAGTATAGCTATCTCCTTGCAGCACATATGTTCTGTATAAAAGAATCATTTATTTTTGCTATGGCATATACAACCTCTTCAATTCAAATTGTGGAGATGTTACCAGTCCTACTGGTGACATGTATAGAGATCAATGTGGTTGTATATAATCGAATTTCCTCAGTTAATCTCTTCAAACATGTAAGAAAATGCACAAGCACAGCCACGTTTCAATCAGAAAATTGGTTGTAAAGTCAAACAGTCAAGAGACTGGAAATACCTGAGCTTGCCAGTATTCCTAAATGAGATGTGTCTTTTTTCCCTGGTAGGTTTCCACCATGCTTTGCTACCTAATCATCTGGGTCAGCATCCAAATGGATTTTGTGCATTGCTTTCATGATCCTTTGTATAACATTTTTTTGTAGGATAGCATATAGTAAATCCTAATGCGGTACTCATTTTTTTAGATCTTAACTTCCTTTTCTTTACAGCTTTTAAAGTAAAATGAAATGTTTAGAGTGCAGTTAAACAGATCCTTATTAAGACAGGGGCTAGTCTGATAGTGACTTAAATTGGTGCTATGTGGCCGTCACATGTTATTTGATAAGCATTCCATTATAATTATGAAGTGGCTAATAGACAATTAATATACAGAATTACACACCTAACTAATTAGATGATTTTTGTTGTTGTTGTTGTTAGATTGAAATGTACAGGACCCCATAAATCACTATTAGAGATTGTTTAATAAGCCTGAACCCTCAATTATCTTCCTGTCAATCAGGAATGGAGCTGCTAACTTTTCCTCTCACCCAGTGAGACTTGTCATGTAGAAGAACCACTGTGTTCTAAAGGACTTGGAAAGCCCTTGACTCCCAAACACCCATTCTGAGGACATCACAGCTTGAGTCTGTGCCCTCATGGTGTGCTTGTGGAGACTCTCAGCTCCTGCACTTGCGCATGAAAGGGGACACTCCTTATTGTTCCTCCCACCCCACATCTTTCACAGTTCCTCGCTTGATGCCTGTGAGGGGCAGGGATTTTGCACATGGCACAATGTTTTGAAACCCCTGGGAAGAGGGTGCTTATTTTTCAGGCAGGTCTTTCAGTTCTGCCAGGATGATCCCATTTAGTCATCCCAGGCTACAGAGCAGCCGTGAGCTTGGCAGCACCTTGCAGGACGCATGTGCAAGCCAAGCCGAGCTGCAGTGCTCCTCTGGATGTAAGGCTCTACTTTACCCTTAATCACCTAATAGAGGAGGTTAACCACTGCAGACTCTTCTGCGAGCCAGTGTAGGAGTGACAGCTGCATATTTAGGAAGTGGCACACTGAGTCCGTCAATACTTCAGGCCAGGGAGGGTTCACCTCCAAACTGTAGACACCTACTTTGAGCTCTCTACATGTGCCTAAAGGACAGGGAAGTGTTTAAGCTCTTCTGCAGTCAGCAGAGACCTAATCATAGAATCATAGAATAACCAGGTTGGAAGACACCCGCCGGGTCATTGAGTCCAACCATTCCTATCAAACACTAAACCATGCCCCTTAGCACCTCATCCACCCGTGCCTTAAAAACCTCCAGGGAAGGTGAATCAACCACCTCTCTGGGCAGTCTCTTCCAGTGCCCAATGACCCTTTCTGTGAAATTTTTTTTCCTAATGTTCACCCTAAACCTCCCCTGGTGGAGCTGGAGGACATCCCCTCTCGTCCTGTCCCCTGTCACTTGGGAGAAGAGGCCAGCACTCTCCTCTCTACAACCTCCTTTCAGGTACTTGTAGAGAACAATGAGGTCTCCCCTCAACCTCCTCTTCTCCAGGTTGAACAACCCCAGCTCTCTCAGCTGCTCCACATGAGACCTGTTCTCCAGCCCCCTCACCAGCTTCTTTGCTCTTCTCTGGACTCGCCCCAGAACCTCAACATCCTTCTTGTGGTAATGAGGGCTGGAGCATCACTTGACTGATTAGCCACCAAGGGCTCAAGCCCAGTGCCTATTGCTGTTCAGGGTATGTGGCTATTAAAGATCAGGGCCAGCAGACTGGTCACTACCTGGTGGCATGCTTGCCTCCCAGAGTGGCTCCTGCAACCCACAGTGGGTACCTCACAGTCACACGGAGCATGTTGAAGTAGCTGTAACCCTCCAATTTGTCCCAGTGGAGGGGAAGACCAAAGAGTTTCTTTGGATGCCATGTCAGCTCTGCACCTCTGTCACCCTAGGTGAACATGCCTCTGCCCTCTCAACAAAAACAAGTGCACCTGCAATTATTGTTGCCAGTACTCACTCAGCAATAAACAACTAATGGGCTTTTTCAGCAATGCAGAGTGTGCTGTGAAGTTTGGGCAGACAGAAACACAAGAATGATACAGTAATGGGGCTGTGAGTCTTTTGTTGGCAAGGCTCACGAGCAGTATATCACATAGTCATGGACACAAAGGAATAGCTTTGACAGGGAATGGCTTAGAGTTGACTAAGATATTGTATATAGTTTTGATATAGGGTTTTTTTATTATTATTCATAGCTGAAACAGAATGAAAGCAGTCTAGGAACGAGATCTAAGATGCAACTCCACAAAACCTGACATCTCTGTAAGATGTTGGCTACTGGCGAAAGTGAAATATTTTGTTTCAGCTTATAAACAATGTGTGTATTATGATTTTGGGGATAAATAAGAATGGTGTGTTGGCTTCATGTTCAAAGCGCTTTACAAGTAAAAATTATTTTCCCTTGACAGTTTGCATCCTGAAGTCAATATCCCAAACTGAGGACCCCGTGTCTAAAATGAAATTAGAACCAGAGACCAGGTATAAAGGCAAGTATTTCCACCTCTCATTTCAGCTCTCAACTGATGCAACCATCTTGGCTGGTGTTGACGTAAGCATGTAGAATGGTGTTTTGCACAGCATGGCATGCATGAGGGTTACACTGCAACGCACTGGCGGCAGCACTATGATGCCATTCCTGAAAGGACAATTAGTCTGAATGTATGGTGACAAAGATGCGTCCCTAAAGCTATTTCTCTCTCTGAAAATAACCCACTCTGGAGGTTTTCATAACTGATTTTTACACTTCCAGCCAAGTGCACTCACATCTTCCTGAGAAGAAGACAATGCTGAGGCATCACCACCTCTCCTCCCAGACACTTCATTGCCTCAAAAACTAAGAAAACATAATTTGTACTCCGTATCGAGTTATTCAGGTCATGAGATGATTCAAGATCACTCAGTTATGCAAGAATCTTTTTAGTGACTCAGTGGGATTTGCATCCAGGCTTAATGGCCTGGAGAACAGTAGACAAGTGCAGTGAGACCAACCAGCGCTGACATGAACAAAGTCAGGCATTTCAGAAGCAGAAACCTAAATAGGGTGGTTGAAAGTGGCAGTGGATGCCTTTGTTTTTATCAAATAAAGATTCAGGAGTATAACAGACTTATGAAAAGAGAAAAAAATGGAGAATATGTTCCAAGTTCCAAGTACTATTATGTTTTGGCTGAAATAGACCCAGATTATTCTGATTGCCCAAGACCAAAGGAAGGAAAGGATTCAGATTTGCTGTAGGTACATGACACCACTCCTAATGGTAATGAGGATAGGATGAGATTTCCAGAGTCCTTCATAGCAGCAGTCAGACCTTGCTCTTCCATTTCTAGCCCATCACTGGATGGTGACCTCTTGCAGTTCAACATGGAACTGAGTTTCTAAACTGAGGAATATTGTATATGTGTGTAGGATCACTCACTCTCTCCCATTGGATCCTTTCCAAAAGCAGATAATCTCAAGAGAAGGACAGCAAGGTCACCTGAACAACCTGGTGTAAGGTGTGAGGGTAGGATGTGGGATGTGGCTTTGATTCCAATTAATATTTAATTCTTCATATACTGAAACAGCTTCACCTGGAGATACTGAGAAACTGAAGCTGTGGACAATGCACTCAGTTGGAGAGTAAATTCAAACCCTTCTTACAGAGCAGGGGTCACTTGTGTCTTGGCAGGGAGGGGAGCACACTCAGCATTATTTCTGCCTTTGTAATCTTGTGAATGACGTCTCAGTCCTTTTGAGAGTCCAGCTCAGAATCAGTGTAGCAGCTAAAAAGAATCTGCAGCGAGCTGTTGCACCATTTCCAATTCTGATTTACACCTCTGTGTATGTGTGTACACATCTGATGATATTCACTAAATTTGATCCAGATATATTAGTATATTAAGGTGTAATTTTCAGCAAATATATTCTTCTTACCAAAAGAACTTCATCCAAGTTTAAGGAGAATATTGCAGAAGAAAAAGCAACTTGGTTCTTAATGCCTCTGGATTAAGCAGACTTTTTCTTGCTGCACTTATCTCTATTAAAACAGTTTCCAGTTGGCTTTTCGACCCTAAAATGTTCCTCAAAGGTCAGTTGCAGTGGTCCATAGTTTCAGTTCTTCAGAAGTCAGATTGACCATTTCAGTCACCTCTTCTGAGAGCTGCTGCACCTGGGTAGCACCCTTAAATTTCCATGTAATGGAAGGCCTACCACAAGCACCTTAAGATAAAATCTTTTTCTTTCTCTTTTTGAAGGCATTTTCCTGCTTTCCTTTGCAAGATCCTGGAGTT
The DNA here is from genome assembly GCA_033558105.1 of Coccyzus lansbergi. Lineage (NCBI taxonomy): Eukaryota > Metazoa > Chordata > Aves > Cuculiformes > Coccyzidae > Coccyzus > Coccyzus lansbergi. The sequence continues at coordinate 166,545 of JAUMJK010001536.1, read as the reverse complement.
CAAATAGAGGAGAATGCTCCCTGGGGAGTCACCATAGTAACCTGGGATGTTTTTTTGTTGTCTGAAATTAAACATAAGGAATGGAGAATTCTCAGAGAAGGATTTTATACCTGAGTTTATCATCTTTACATAACACCAAAGCTGACCTGCACCTTGAACTTCCTAAAGAAATAACAGTCACCTTGAGACTGATGTTAAGTCGGTAATTTTCACTGGAAAAGAAATTAACTGCTATATTTATTATTCAAGAACCCTGATTGGAAAATAACAAAATCCACATCTGAAAGATGTGGCAAATAACGAAGGGAATGAGATCATTAGAAATCATAGATGTAAAGACATAGAAGTGGGAATAGCTACTATAATACAAATAATATCTAAACTTGCAATGCATGAATACCCTGCATATTTTCTTCTTAATAAGGTTCAGTGAGAGTCTGCTCTTAACCTTACAGTCAAAGAACAGCTCCAAACCCACATCGTCCTTGGAAAATAACTTTAAGTCTCAGAGTGCATACAAGGAAGTGATTTTTGAAGGTATTGATATTAGTTCAGCAACAAATATGATTTGAAGATTCAGAGTAAAAACAAAACTTCTTTTAAGAGGGTGTGATAAAGAATCCACCCAAACCGCTTTCAGCTGTGAACATCAAAAGCAGATCAGGAAGTCTAGGTTCAGGAAAGGGCATGAGAGCTGAGCTACCAAAAAAAGTAATTTCCATGAGAAATATCTCAGAGACACTGGAAAAAGTCAAAGATGATCCTTGGAGGCCAATGGGGAAGAAATGCAGATGGGGATTGTGTGAGAAGGGTCTGTGGGAGCTCCCAGCCCCTGAGGGAGGGGACAGGGGCTGGTTCTGAGTTGATGCTTGCATCACAGTAGGTCCCTTCTGTGCTCTGCACTCCAGTCCCATGCTAACTTGACAACAGCAGAAGATCACACAGACCTGCTTGGCATGGGAGGCAGAGGGAAGACCGTTGGCCCTGGGGAGCAGGTGAGAACATGTCGGGGCATAATTTAGCACTGCCGAATTATCCAACCTGGCTCAATTTCATGTAGCTTCCCCCATCTGGCTGCCCTGCCTGCCCACACCAGCTGCCCAGCATTTCCCAGGATGATTTAGTTCAGAGATGGGGGGAAATGAATACAGGATGCCGGGGAAGTTGGAGCTCCTCTGTGAAGCCGGAGCGCCTCTGTGAAGCTTGGGCCGATGTCTCCTCTGCAGTGCAAAAGAGCTGACAGAGATGCTGTCAAGTTTAATTTTCCCCAAGATAATGTACTTCTGCACCATATATATTAGATGTTTCTGTTTATCCTGAAAACATGCCATGTGAAACTTCAAATATATGTGTCTTTAACAACTCCAGCTGCCTTCCCAGAGCATCAAGAAGCTGGATGCTTTCTGCTTCTCATCTTGTCACTTAGGGGTTAGTTCTCTCTGAGGCTGATTTATCTCCCTGTCTTGAGGTTGATGGTGGAAACACTGGGACTGGAATATCCAGAGGGGATAGGATGGTTTGGAAAGGCTGGGAGGGAGAGGGTGCAAGCGAAGGAGCGATATATGGCTCTGAGCATGGCATAAGTGGAAACAAAAGACTCCAAAACTGAGAGTTTTGGGGGAAATCCCTTTTAGCAGAGGAATATGTTATGAAAATGCAAATCTAGTGTGAGATAAACCAGATGGTGATGCAGGAGATAGCCCTGGAAGTCAGAATGAGATCCTATTGCATTAAAAGCTAGTGTTACTGCAAACAGACCTGTATTGCAATTGCCCTCTTCTTCATGAAGAGATTTGGATTTTTAATGTGATCACAAATTCTCTGAGGTTTTGGAGAAGCTTGGGAAGGAGGTAAAGGAAGCATGTATAGATGTTTGCTTTCAGAAGTAACCTGGAGGACCCCCAAGCTGCAGTGCTGCATGCTGAAGATGGCAGGGAAAGGAAGGAACAGAAAGTTTTGGAAAAGCGAGTGTGAAAACAGGACGGAAGATGCACAATGTGATAGCTAAGATGGAGGGTATGAGGAGCTTGTGCACAGTTGTAACCTTGTGCCTAATGCTTAGGTCAGAGACATGGGGGCAAAAATCATGAAGGTAAAGCTCTCCTGACTTGCAGAAATCTGGTTTAATAAAGAACAGGAGTGCAGCTGAGGGACCTCAGGATAGGAAAGAGTAGACCTGGGTGAAATTTGGTAACCAACTTCTTTTTTTTTTAAACTAGGAAAAAGTGTATTTGTGCTGTTAGAATCACTGCACAGAAACCTAAGAATTACAACAAATTGGTTACAAAAAATAATTCAACTCCAGTTCACAGGATTTCATTTTGAAAATACCACAAATTTACTCTAGTAAAAACTGCAAAAAGTAAGGTTTTCTTTGTTATGAAATATTTTCTGTGTGTGTGTTTTCTTTTGTTCTTGTAAAAAGACTTAAATCCTCCATTTGACTAGGTTTACTTAGGACTAGATTTAAGCAGCAACATTTTAGGTGGAGGAAAGGAAGGAAGGGTGTTGAACAGATAAATCCAAAGTTTCTGTGATTGAAATGAGAAGCACTGGAGGTGCAGACCAGCAGCATGGATTTTAAAGATGGGGTTTCTAGTAATGAGAAAAAGAGGCAGACAGACTGTTGGAAGAAGATGAGCAATCACCATTGCAAGGCTAAAAAAGCAAGAAAAATAATGGAGCTTTCAAAAGATATAAAGAAAAGAATGACTGGGGAGAAACAAGAAGAAAAGATGGAGAATTGCTTATGAGTTGTGACAGGTTTTGGACCATAGTGTTGGGAACTTGTTAGAAAAATATGTAAAGAAGGACAGAGGTCTCCTGGTCCTGATGTTCTGGGACTGTGGTTTGGATTTTTAAATATTTGTGTGAATTGTATCATTTGCTACTCTTCCTGTGGATTTTAAGATTGAAAGGAACAACTGCCCCAACATTTTTGTGGTGTCTTGTTAACACAGTCTACTGATCATCAATGAGAAAAAGCTGCTCTTGAGGTCAGTATTTCACTATCATCTTTTAAAAATGCTTTCTTTTGAAAAATTGGCTTCAGCCTCACAACAATTTTTCATTTGCTTGCCTGTCACTCAGTTGAGATGAGCTATTCAGAGGTACAAGATACTCCTACCTACTTACATGTTTGTAAAAACAAGGTAAAGATGTGAATGTCAAGTCCAGGTTTTTATATCAAAGCATGTGGTTCTGCCGTATTGCTGCTTTATGTACTAATGGCAGTTTTCTCAGCTTCTATAAACTATGTTTCTGGTTTATTTCTTACCTTCCAGAGTCAAAGGGGCCACATAGTCAACTATGAGAACTGACTTATTTGCTTATTCCTGTTGTTCAATGGACTTTAATTCTGCCCTTGAATTTTGGCAGTAATTCTGTTAATTTGTGTTCCCTGTTCTTTCAGTCCTGATCAAGCTTCTCTAGCTCCACTGTGTCACCTACTCTGCCAGAGGACAGTGGCCTCCTAACTTAAAAGTCCTGCAAGAAGCCTTTTCACACAAATTGCATCCTCCTCAGTTTACTAAAGAAAGGCCATGGCTGCTTTTGATCAAACGAACCAGAGCAGGGAGCATACAGAGCCTGAGACAGACTATACCACCCCACGTATGAAGCTGTGGGATGACGTGTTTGTCTCTGTTGATGGTAAATGGGTGAATGAGATCTACTGCCATCCACCCTTTGCTTCCCACTGGAAACTTTGTGGCAAGAAGGCTCAGAATGAGTGGAGCATCTGGGAGGAGAACAGAGCACTCTGGGAGGAAAACCATGTCCTCTGGATTGAGAATAGAATGCTCCGAGAAGAAATAAGAGCTTTACGATGTCTCAAGTCACAGAAGAAAGCTGTTCAGGTTGTTTACACTGACACCATTCAGCAAAGCCTCCAAAAGGAAAATAAGCCATTCCCATCCTTCCAAGAGATGAGTATATGCTTCCAGGACAGTCCAGGCAACAAAGCTCTCCAGGAAGTCCAAGAAAATAACACAGTCTCAGAGAATATCCAGCAGAAACGCAAAACAGGCCCCATCATCTGTGAAGACAATGAAGCCATCATAGCCCATGAAGAGAGCAAAGATGCCAGCTCAGATCTCCAGATGGACGCTAACACTGTCACAGATGTGGAAGAAATCAACCCTGTCCCAGTGCCCCAGCAGGAACATGAAGATGAAAAGAAGAGCACCACTATAAGCAGGAATAAGATTCAGTGTCCCCTAAGCATTCAGGATGATAGTGAAATCCTCCAGGCTATCCAGGACTTACACAAACTCCTCAATATCTATGTGGAAAAGGATTACCTCCTTGGGAAGAAACAGGATTCCCGCATTCTCTGTGATGTGGACAGGTCCTTCCAAAAAGAATACAATAAATTGAAGATGCATCTAAATGCTGTGAAAAACACTGTGTCAGTCATTACAGCTCAAATGAAAATGTTGGAAACTGAACTCATTAGCATTACTTCCCCAACGAAGGAAGAAGCTGGCTACTAAACATCAGGTTGGAGAGATGCGGAGCTTAGTGCCAAGACTTGCTCGTTCAATCACTTTGAAAGCTTCTCTCCTTGCTTGAAGAAACTTAATAAAATACCAGTAGAACCTGAAGACAGTGTGAGTGACTGTCATTGTCACAGAATCATAGAATGTCTTGAGTTGGAAGGGATCCACAAGGGTCACCAAGCAAAACTCTTTTCCCTGCATAGGACAAATCCAACATGCATATTATGTGTCTGAAGGTGTTATCCAAATACTTCTTGAATATTACCAGGCTTGGTGCCATGATTACTTCCCCGGGGAGACTGTTCCAGTGCTCTACCACCCTCTGAGTGAAGAGCCTTTTCCTAATATCCAACCTAATCCTCCCCTGGCACATCTTCCTGCCATTTCCTTGGGTCCTATCATTGGTAGCCAGAGAGAAGAGACCAGCACCTGCTCCTCCTCCTCCTCCCCTTGTGAGGAAGCAGTAAACTATGATGAGGTCCCCCTCTGTCTCCCCTTCTCCACACTGAACAGAGCACGTGACTTTAGCGACTTCTCATACAGCTTCCTCTGTAAGCCCTTCACCAACTTTTTGGTCCTTCTCTCAACACTCTCCAGCAGCATTATGTCCCTTTTATACTATGGTGTCCAAAACTGCACACAATACTCAAGGTGGGGCCACACCAGGGCAGAGCAGAGTGGGACATTAATTTACCTTGTGTTGGGAAATCGTCTTTTTCAGCATTTTTTATTTTGAAGTCTCTGAATATAAGGCCTAGATGTTTCAAAAGGTAATTCACGCTTTTTGTACTTAATTTGAGTATTTTGTTTTGGCCATACTTTTCAGAGGGATGGGTCCCTCCTGCAAATGAGGCTATCAGCTGTGAGCTGAATTTGATCCCTGGTGGTCTCTTTCTATCTTTATGGCTGTCCAAGTCCAATGGCTGAACTGTGTCTCCTGCCATTCACCAGCCTTCCCTCCCTCATAAAGGGTAAGCAAAGGATCACAGAAAATGCAGCCTCTCAAAGGGGAAGGCTCTTGAAAAACAATGCGACATAGGAAAACACACTATATCTGCCACATAGATACATTCTTGCTGTTTCCTTTTGCCAGTCTCATATTCCTACTTAAACCATTGTCAGTTTCCCTTGAATCATTGAATCATAGAACAACCAGGTTGGAAGAGACCCATCAGATCATCGAGTCCAACCATTCCTATCAAACACTAAAGCATGTCCCTCAGGACCTCATCTACCTGTGCCTTAAACATCTCCAGGGAAGGTGAATCAACCACCTCCCTGGGCAGCCTATTCCAATGCCCAATGACCCTTTCCGTGAAAAACTTCCTCCTAATCTCTAGCCTAAATCTCCCCTGGCGGAGCTTGAGGCCATTGCCTCTTGTCCTGTCCCCTGTCACTTGGGAGAAGAGCCCAGCTCCCTCCTCTCTACACTCCTTTCACAGCTTTGCGCAGTGGCAGTATCATAGCCAATGAGGTTAATCCAAGGCGCGATTATTGCTAGTTGATTATTGCTAGTTGAAAAACTTGTTTAAAGCTCTTCCTTGGAAGAAAATTAAACTTTTGCCTCGGAGTATAACAGGACATAAAGTGAACATTGCCCACCAGAAGAGCACATCCCCTTCTGCTTTGGTTATTTGTAAATCACCTTAAGCATTTTATATCTTAATTAGGTTTAATTCTTCTCAAATTGCCTGATTTTGGTACATTTGAATAGTGCCATTGATTTCAAGTTAGATTATTATTTACTGATAAATGGCATGTCTAGGATGCAGCGTATATAGGAAAGACTACTTAGTGTCCTGTTTATAGCTCACTGCTAAAAGAAAATCTATGTAGACTTTGGTGGATTTTTTGGACCAGCTCTTCTTGGTGGCCAGGAGATGGAGAACCTGTTGATGTGCTCATATTTAAAAATGGAATCGACTCTCAGTTTGTGACCAGAGTGTCTGGAAACATGTTTTCCTCTGTCTTGGACATCCCTGATGCAGTGCAATTTGTCACAGTCTTTCAGACAGAATATATGAGTTTTTAGGTAATCTAACAAGACAGGCACAAGGAGACTTCTGCAGAGCAAGTGTAGGAACATTATTGTAAAGCAAAAGGAAGGTTATGGTGGAGTTTATCTCCTGCAACAAGATCCAAGAAGCAGGTTGTCACTGTAGTTTATAAGTGTCTCAGTGATTTGGCACCAAATTACCCAAAGGACAAATTATCTTTCACCTTGTATTTCACTCAAGACAACAACAGACCAAGTACTAGTAATGACTGTTTACTTTAGAGGTTTAAAGTAAGGACATTTTCTTTGCTGTTAGGGCTTTAAGGTGCTGAGACAAATCTCCTTTCATGGTTGGAGGTAAAGGGCTGCTCTCAGTGTGCAAGGAGGGCTGCGTGTTTAAGGACCAGGCTAGAAGAAGACGAACAATGTCCATTGACAAGAGTATGTGCTGACAGCAAGTTGCTCCTGCATAATGATGGGATTACAAATACTATACATTGATAAATACCTCAGTCCACTGCTGGGGAACATGGTCATGTTTCTGTGCCTTCAGACACACTTCTTTCCTCAGAACTGTCTCCCTCACCATATTTTAATTTGTTAAGAGACAGGAGGGGGCCTATGAAGATCATGGTGCCGAGCTCCACAGGGTAGTAGAGGTAGTGACAACCTTTGCTCATGTGTTCATACTTGGGAGGAAACATCTTACCTAAAATCTGTTGTCCATGCTGGAAATGACATCTAGATCCCAGCTAGTCTTCTTTTCTAGCCCTTAGGAAGAAATAGGAACCTTCAGGTTGTGTTTTATCTCACCTTACTCAGACAAAACTTTTAGGATGGGCTGAGTCAGCAGATGTAGTGACCTGCCTCTCTCTGTTGCCTCTATAATTGTTCTGGGGGCAATCAGCTCCAACTTAGATGTACAGCTTTGAGCCTTCTTAATTAGAGGGGGCATATCCTGCTCTCTGAGTGAGGAGCTTGGCAGTCCTGAGCAAAGAAGATGCTTTACCAGATGGTGAAGTGGCACAAGCTCTTGAGTGTGTGGTGCTGGTCCCTGGTTTTGCTTTGTCCAACATGCCTTTATTAAGCATCTGACTCAGATCTCTCCATTGTATGGGGAAATTATCGCTTTATGAATAAAATTGAGTTACTCTGGGCAGAGCTTAACTGTCAGGAATGCATGTCGTATCCTCAGGGGAATCCAAATGCTAATGATGTTCCTGGAGGGAATTAGACTTTGTGAGCCTTTCGTGCTATGATCACTGCTTTGGATCATTGATCCTCCTGGTTATAAATAGCCTGTACCTGGCATATGCTTTTTGGCATCTCTCATAGAGAAGTTGAATTGACTCATGCCTTAAAGGTTTCTTAAGTCTGTGATGTGCTAACAATGCCCATAACGACTATCCAGTGTCTAATCTTGCAGAGGACTGTGTTTATAAGCAAACTCTCAAAATCCTAGGAGGGACCAAGTCTCCATTCTGTGCTTATTTAGTTACCAGCCGGACAGTTAGTGAGAGTAGTGGAGGTTTGCTTCGGGATGATGGGAGAAAAGCAGGTGATCACGAATATTTCTCAGTCTACATGAGTACTGTTCAATCTGTTGCTTAATGGATGCAACGGGCATGGATGGTGAAACTTGGTTGAGTTGCCTGCAGAGTGTCATAGGACTGCATAGGGACGGTCTTAAGCACTGCTGTTCTCTGATTTGTTCCATGCCCCCAGTAAGTGCCATTAAACTCTTCAGTGGGCCATCCAGGGTTGGTGTTCATGAGGAGAACCGGACCCACTGCTGTTGCAACCCACTTAAAGTACAAATGGGGGAAAAATCCACCAGTAGGTAGGTATTTACAGGAAAAACTTGTTAGTTATTTTAACATTTAGGTAGATTTGGGGAAAAAGTAGAGTAAGCTTATTTTTTTCCTAGGCTGTTTGCTGATTTACAAGTTCCAGAAAATGGGTGGATATTCTGGTTTTAAACAGACGGATGTCATTCTTATATTGTACAATTCACCTTTTCCAGAGAGTCAAACTTTCTGTCCCTCTCCTTCTTACTCTTGCTGATGATCACCTTATTTTTACACTACTCATTCATCAAAACTATTTTTGGAAAGCTGGATTTTTGGCAAGGTCACCAAGAGCCTCTTGCTTCCCTGTAAATTGGATTATTGCCTGTAGCTGGACTCAGTGCAAATGCTGACTTTCCTGTTCTCATTTCTTATTAAGCAGTCTAATACAGCTGGTTTAGTACTGACTCCATATAAAACCCACCCTGGCATTTTGTGCTTGTCTTAGCAGCCCCACCATATCCTCCAACCTCTAAATTGCAATTTAGGACATTTTTCAAAAAGCTTTGAGCTTTCTTGAGCTCTGTCTTGCTCTTGTTAACTGCTTCAGACAGTATCCCTGGGTTTTTTCTTGAGATTTCATGAAGCTGGGGGTGTGTTTCAGAAGCTGTGGCACTCACCAAAACCCACGCTGTCAGTGGTGGCTGTTAGTTAGGGTTCTCAGCAGCCTAGTCTGATTTTCCCAGTGTCGATCTCATTTCAGCACAGAATTAACCATGTGCATATTTTTAAATGCGGGATATAGTGGAAGTAGTTTGCTCAGCCTTTGTGCTGAAAGGGGGTTAGTCACCTTTTTTTGACGTTCAGATTTGAATGTGTACTACTTATGATATTCATTCAGTGAGGTGCAAAGAAGGTGGGGGAACAACTCTCCAAATAAACAGTAAGAAAAAAATATTACCTACAGAGGTCATTCACTGGTTTTAAAGCAGACAAGCCTTATACTTTCACAGTTTCCAAAGTGGTGTTCATCCCATCTGGGTGAAGGAACTTAAATGAAAGCAGTAGTTGAGAGTCATGGCCATATGAGATATCTCCTGCATCTGACAGAGTGAGGTAGGTTTACTGGAAAGACCTTCAGCTCCAAGAGGGTCTGAGCCCCTCTCCAGGAGTCCAGGTCTTTCCCTGCTGGCTGTGGAGAGCCTGGAGTGGCCAAAGTTAGGTGAGAAGAGCGTAGTCCTGAATGATGGTCACATCCATTAATGCATATGCCCTGGCAGCATCTCAGAGGATTGCCCAAAGAAAGGGAAATGGGGGAGCGCTATGTGACTTGGCAGAGGTCACTTGTCTCGCTCTCCTTGTAAGACAACTGTGAAAGTTCATTTGCTGAACCCCAAATCAGCTCCCTGGACTGCTCCCAGTGGCTCACAGCCAGTCACTTATCCTCGGAGTTAGGGATTTAGACACCACACTGGTTTTTTGGCATTTCATCTATTTGCATGGTCCTGCACTCTTTGAAGCCCATGACAAAACTCCATCTGAGCTGAGCTTCATCAGAACAGAGGATCATAGTTACACAGCACAAATAGCACAACCATGTCTCACCAAAGTCATTGTAAATATATGCATGTTAGCTTCTCAGCCTTTCCTTGCCTCTGGGTTTTGTTGCTGTTTGGGGTGCAAAAGATAAAATGGCAGAACTTTCAATTTTTCAGAAAAATATAATTGACAGAAATGTTTTCTAAATGCAAATTTAACATCTTCCTTTTGATTGTGGGCTATGCCAAAGCTCTAACATACATCTTTGATCTTCCGGTAGTGTCTGGAGAAATTGTGGGATTCTAATATGGAATAATAGATTCTCATCAAGACTTCTAGCTTTAGGAAATTGTTTAATCTCCACTCTCAGTAGCTGTTTCTTTGATGCAGCTGTGACTGAGGGGTCCCAAGTGCTGGAAAAAAACAGCTCACCAGCTCAGAACAAAGCTGATTATGTAAATTGTGCATTAAGATTCAGCTTTGATTTAATTTTATTCTGTAAATAAATATCCCATTAACATCCATCTGTTAAAAGTCAGGTAAAACATTTTCAAAATCTCCATTGCTATGGCAGATGTGACTGTACCATAAATAGTGACAAGGTTGGTGTCATGAGGACATCAAAATATAAAGAGCAGAACACATTTTAAGCAAGGAAGATAAAACAAAAGGGACTTTGTCTGATTGTTGGAGGCAGACGGTGCTTCCACTTGTGGTTCTGCTTTTTGCATCATGAAAAATGTTTTCTCTGATCACTGTCTCAGAGATCGATAATAATTATAGATCATTAATTCACTTAAAATACAAAAACATTTCAGCTGATGAAGGTCATTACTGAACAACGTACAAGCCTTTTGCTTAATATCTTTTTAATTCAGCAGCTTACCTCTGAGTACTTATTTTCCCTTGATCTAGCTGGTACACCACCACCAATGTTGTGAAAGATTATACTGATCAGGAATAGAATGATGAACCCTATCAGGTTTCCTAAATTACTCTTCAAAGAGTACGAAAAGTTCAAGTGCTCTTAACCCATAGCTATTTTTAACTGTTCCAAATAATCAGAGATTTCATGGGCACCGCAAAGAGCACTTGACAAAGAAGCTGGTGGGGGACTGGAGGAGATTTCACTTACACTGGAAGGATAAAGTAGTGTGTCTCTGTCAGCTGGAGATCAGAAACAGGTTCTTTATATGTTCTTTAATACCCTAAAGGAAAAAATGTAACAGTAGTAATTTAAATCTATAGTGAGTATGGAAAAGTTATTTTTTATGGGCCACATTGTAGGGTATGGCTAGAGGCAGTGCATTGCTGTTCACCTCCAAGATGGAACAAGCAAGGGAGCAACTGCAATTCTTCAAGGTACTGTCAGACTTAAATGCAACCTCCTTGTCCTCTGCTATTCAATGTAGGCTTCTTGTTTACAGGAAATCTGCACCATATGTGCATACTCTTACTGTTTGGAGGAAGCTAGCCTCAGGCACAAAATTACGTGTCTGTAAATACTAATTGTTGGAACAACAAAATAACATATGACATGCTAAAGCTGATGGTCTATTTCCCAGTAAAACCAGTGTTCATAAATGCTTCACTGAAACCTTTTTACTAGAGCAAATAAAAGCAGAGCCTGGTTTCAAGAATGGTTTACTGCTCCATTTAAATGTGGTTGCAAATCCAGGACAGCTCAGTGGTTCTCCACGTATCACATATTACGAGTTGTGTTCTCATTCCTGTCCAATTTTCTGAAGAAAGTATGAGGTCATAGATACAACTCAAGAATATGGCTGACATTACAGCCTCTCTCCATCCATCAGTATGCAGCAAGCCTGTTTTGACTGTACATTTTCTCAGCTATCTTAAGCTTTCGTCTTCAGCTGACTTTTCCAGTAGTGTGGGTGTAGGGCAATGAATAGAGGACTATGTGGTTTTGATCACCTCCAACCCCCCTAAACTGTCATAGGAGCAGCCAGATTAGAAAAGGGACTTCATCTCACCTGACCAGTCCAGAGCCAGGGCTCTAACTGGGCAAGAGTGACCTCTGCGGAGGACGTGGGAGGAAATGGTCCTGAGTTTTGCTGTATCCATCACTGCCTCCCTGCCCACTACTGGGTGAGGCTAGGAAGGTCAGTGTGGATCCCTCTTCAAATACTGACTCAGCTTTTCCCCCATGTGAGTCGTTTTTTCTGCGACAAGAGCTACGAGCATGTCTTGGACAGAAACAACTTCTTCATCACACATCCTCTAATCCTCCCAGGCTGCAGAGATATGAGCAGTCTGAGGAAACTGGACTGTAACAGAGGAATGTGTATTGAACATTATTACCATAAATAAAGCCTTGCTCAGATGCAATCTGAGATTCCAAGAAGTGTTTCTTGGTTTTAACACCATGTGTGAAATACAACATGCAAATGCAGCCCTCCAAGAGGATGGGACACCTCATTCACAACATTCTTCAGGCTTATGTGTTGTGCCAAGATGGAGCAGAGGAGAGCAGCCAGTGACCCTGTGAAAGAACAACTCATTATCTGAAGCATTGAATTGACCAAGACTGTCCAAGAAAGTACTGCATGCTGGCATGAACACTGACTATTCTGTAAAGCTGAAACTCCTTCTGTCAATAAGTATGGGCAGAATGTGGATGTACACAGTCCATGGAGTTGTTCTTCTCCTGGCAAATGAACAGTCACAAACAAAGTGTGAGCCACACTGTCTGCACTCTTTTGCAAAATGTAATCACAGTTTCATCTGGTCTGGTTTTCAGAGGTTTTAATGCAAAAATTAAATAAGTCTTGAAAAACATATTTACATTTCTCTTCTCTTGACAGCCCATGTCACAGATTCGCTATGTTCCCCAGTCCAGGATGTGACACCATGGTTATCCTTGCCCACTCTCATCTTCTAAACACCAAGAGCCTTTACTGGGACAAGGTACTCAAAGTCATACAACACATGTTGAAATCAGTACCTTTCTGAGGATCTAGTTTCCTTGGGATCCTTAAATGTGTGACTGTTTTTGCCAGGAGCTAAAATTGGGCTTGGGTTTCAAGCCCAAAGCTGATTTCAGGAAATTACTTGAATGTAGGACTGATTATAACTATTTCTGTTTCACTTACTTTTTCACTTACTTTAGGGAAGAAAAAACTTGCCGTAGCTGATGGGCATCTTGTGGCAGAAAGACAGCAGTAGGATTCTGAGGTCTGGGCAGGCTTGGTGAAGCACCCCTTCACCCCATGTTCACTAAGGGGCATTTCTGATTCGTTACATGTTGCCTATCTGGGAAGAAAATCCTTTTAAAAGAGGATTTTTAGAAGATGTTATTCCAATCAGATGCCTCTGTGATCTTTGCAGCAGAGAGGCCAGGGATTGTTGGCAAGCTTTATTGAGTGTGACTTAAATGCATTAGATTAGAAAGCACTCAATTTAGCTGGTTGTTTTTCCTGATTTACTTGGCTACTCCTACCATCTCCCCCTCCCGCTCCTTTATTGTGATGGAGATGCCGCAAGCCTGGCATGCAGAAAAGATTACATGTCAGCATATTCAGGGTCCTAAAGGAGAAATGCATCTATGATTGTAGAGTACATTGATGAACAGAAATCCAGGGCTTCCTAATTAACCTATCTAATTTATCTTCCCACCATATGGTAAATCAGAAGTTAAATACAAGAGAGGAGTAATTCAAGACTTCTTTTTCAGAAGGTCAGCCTTGCGATTTGCATGAACTCTTTCCACACAGGATTGAAAAGCAAGCTCGTGTAAAACTGTTGCCACCTCCATCTCTTTACTGGGGTAAAGGGAAGAGATGCAAGTACACAAGAAAGTGTTTTGCCAGTGCAAACACGGAGGTGCAGTTTTTACAGGTGAAAAACATCATCAGGCAAAAGGGAGGGCCAGACCTTGTCCCATTTAAATGTTTCCTCTAAATAACTTAGCTTTGCGATTAGGGCAGATGTAGCCTGGGGTAAATTTAACTTGGAGTGAAAACGTAGGATGAATGTAGCCTCAAGATTGTTGCTTCAAAATGGTGGGACTTGACATAGCTGTAGTCCGTAGAGGGCTCTAGTGGTAGAGGACTCTGCTAGTAAGACCTCCTTTCTCCTTTGAACCTCTTAGGTTTCAGCACAACAGAATTGCTTAGACATTAAACTGTACTATTTCGTCTGTACAGATGTTTGGGAGAGCCAGGTATGGTTGAAGTCTGTTGTGGTTATTTGTACCCAGCTGAATTCTCCATTAAAAGGGAGATCTTGGTGTAGTGAGATCCCGTGTGGATTGCAAGGAGTCTTTCCTCCTGAAGGCAAAAGGCACATTACTTCTGTTCCTGCAAGAAGCAGCTTGCAGGATGTATGACAGAAGGGGATTTCTGATGACAAGCCCCTTTCCCAGGGCTCACATCCTCCTGGGGTGTCAACCGTCAGTCCTTTACCTCATCCACTCCCTATTTTGAGTCTCCTGATTTTCCCACCATGGCAGTACCTGGTAACAACTCCATGCTGCTCTTCTTCTTTGCTGGATGGGAACAACATTTTCAACAGAGAAAGGGGGCAAAGGAAGGGAGAGGGACGGGGAGAGCCACCTGGGCTGTCACCAGGTTGCGTTCCCTTCATGGTCGCTATGATGGAGAGGCAGGCAGCATCCCCTTGCTCTGAGACAGAAGGGGTGAAGGCAGAGACTAAAAGGCAGCTGCTTGGTAATTTTCTTTTACAGTGATTTAATAAAAGATATCCCCAGGCAGAGTCTCCAGGAAAGGGATCTAAATACATGCAAAACAACCTGAAGACCTGCCCATCTTCTCTTAGAGCTTAACTGGCCCTGGAAGTGGGCCAAGCTTCTTGACAACTGCTTCTTGGTCTTCAGAAAGTGACTCAATTGCCTGCTGCACCCAACCTTGGAGAAATGAATCTTGGGTCTTGGGCTATAACACTGCAACTTGAACTTGAGCATCACAAGAATGACCTTGTTTATTGGCAGATTGTTTATGTAGAGCTATGGCTTCCATTTCTGCCTGGCCTCCAACCCACCTGCTATTAAGCTAATTGATCCATGCACCCAGTAAATACCCCAGGAAACACTATGGTTGGAAATGTCCTGGTCATTTGGGAAGACAGGAACCTTCTTGCTTCCTCAGCATCACTGCTTCACCATCCCACATGTGTTGCAACAAGCTGAGAAGATGCTAACAAGGATGGTCATGGTGGGAAAAAGACACTCATGATATATACATATCAGAGGTAAAAAGGAAGGTGAAGAGGCATAGTTCATGCCTACTTAATTATTTTTCTGGATCACCTATTTCTAGCATAATTCCAAGTTTTCCATATATACATGCCTAATACACATAAGCCATATATATAATATATATAAGCCATATGTACAGATGTGTACATGCACACACATGCACAGATTCAATTAATTTGAATCAATTTCCAGATCCTTCAAAGGTGTCCAAGAATAAACAATAGTGCCCTCTCACAAGATGGATTTCATGGATGTTTACAAAAGACTAATATGCTCAAGTATGCGACAGTAAGGCTGGTGATGGGCAGTCTTGAAAACACAGTCCCAGTAATATTTGCACAGCACTTTGGAGCTTCACGGTGAGCTTAAAACACAAATAAATCCCATGAACTGAACAGCTTGGTAGTGCTACCTGCCTTTTTCAAATAGATTACAAGGGAAGAAATGCTGCCATTATCAGCAAGTGGCTTCATTTTTTTCACTAAGGAAAGAAATCGACAACTTGAGCTCAAAGCTGAAAATGTGGAGTTTCAAGTTTTAAGGAAAAAGTAGGCTTGAGAAAGGCTGTGGAGACCCATTGTGGCCACAGTGAAAGTCTCCATGGGAGGGTCTCCTCTCACTAATGCCCACACAGGTGACCTCCAGCAGCACCCCAGGAGTGTTTATTTCCTTGACTATAATGGAAGCCACAGTAATTGGCTTAGATGTAAGCACCTACGCTTTAAGATATGAAGCTGGGTGAAAGATCTCTGGTTCTTTGTGCTACAAGATTTGCTACTCCCTATTCCAGCTCTCTGCATAAAGAAAAGCTAACGACAGCAAAAATTTTAGAGGTTCCACACTACTGTTCTTTTCTCTTTACTATGGAAAGAGTGAGCTTTAACACAGATACATTTTCCCACCCTGAGAATGTTTACAAATCATTCTACCAATAACCCTTTGAGTATTAAATGTGTATTTAAGTAGTCTGCTGAATCAGGATCTGAAGCAAACAAGCTTAGTACGCTGAAATAGAAAAAAAGAATCATAGAATCATAGAATCACCAGGTTGGAAGAGACCCACTGGATCATTGAGTCCAACCATTCCTATCAAACACTAAACCAGGTTACCCCGCACCTCGTCTACCCGTGCCTTAAACCCCTCCAGGGAAGGTGACTCAACCACCTCCCTGGGCAGTGTGTTCCAATGTTCAATGACCCTTTCTGTGAAAAAATTCCTCCTAATATCCTGTCTAAATCTCCCCTGGCAGAGCCTGAGGCCATTCCCTCTTGTCCTGTCCCCTGTTACTTGGGAGGAGAGGCCAGATCCCTCCTCTCCACAACCTCCTTTCAGGTAGTTGTAGAGAGCAATGAGGTCAACTCATCTATTTTTGTGTTGTCTGCGACAATGGCTAAAATGAAACCCTGTGGGATTACATTTCACTAAAATAAAACTCATAGAAGAGGTGGCAAGAAAATGGTCATGAGTCAATGACGTATTTTGCTTATCCCTTTTGGCTCCATGTGCACTGGCAGCCAAGAGCTCTGCACAGATCCACAACTTCCATGTGCTTCTGGGACTGAGGCTGAAAAATGTTTCTGCATGATCCATGTTCGCAGTCTTAGTTCCTAATGATCAATTTGCTTTTAGGTAGGAAGTGTTGGGGAAATTAAGTAGTGAGAAATAAATCTTGAAGCAGGACTGCAAATGGCACTGAGGGTTCCTTGCAATATGGTACACCTTTCAGAGCAATGCCCTCTGGTTTGAAGGGCAGGGTAAAAAAATACCTGCACTAAAGTTTCCCCTTCTGCATTAGCATCTACGATAAATGATAACATCTCTTGCACTTCTTTCCTCTCAGAGTAGAACTTTAATTTTACATTTCACGGTATACTGAAAAGAAAACAAATAAGAGCAAATGACAGAATAAATCTACTGAGGAAAAGAAAACAATGGAGAGTTGTCCCAGTGACTTCCAAACATTAGAGGTAATCACCTAATTTCACGGGTTTCAAAGTGACCAGAGCAACCTCAGTACATTACATACAGTCACTGCATTTCAGACCTGAAGGTTTGGCCTCTAGTTTTCACTTTAACATTTTTAAATCCCAAATGAATTAAAAAAGGAAACCATTAGAAAAAAAAAATGACAAGCTCAGGTAATCACATATTTTCTGGACTTTGGCCTACCAAAGCATACAGCCCAGGTTGAGGGTTCACATGCCATCGGTCTATGTAAGCAATAACAGTGCGGACAGAGCGTTGAAGACAAAATTATTTTGCTTATACTGAGTGCCTAATTAGCTGCAGATGCTCCTGGAGGACGAGGTTCACTACCTCAGTCAAGACCCTCAGCTCCAGCTCCAAAGCAGGATGGTAGGTAAAGCCGAGGATAGATTGAGAGTCCTGTGAGATGAGGTGTGTCCAGCAGCCAGGGGCTATGTGGTCAGGCTCTAGTGTCTCATCCAGGCAGACAGTAAAACCCCAAACCATGTTTCTTTTCCAGGGCAATCATAGCTGTAGCCTGTAATGCATAATTTGCTGTCTTCACCCCCACACCTTGCAAGAGCATTCCAGCAAAGACAAAGCTATTCAGGCTAGGCAAATCAAGGAAATAATCATTACTTGTAAAATTACTGCAAGATGACTTTCTCATTAAAATTTCATTACTTATTTTTTTTTTCCTGACTGTGCTAAATCCCATACTTTTTAAAGCATCTCATTCTATTATATTTCCATTAACGTTAGCCACCATATTAATAGCTTGAAAACACAAGTTGGGACATTTATACTGCTAATGAGCATCCTCCCTTCTCAAAACATAGTCATGCTGTGCAGAATAAATATTGCCACTAATACTTTGCATTCCTCCCATGGATGTGTTTTAAAGACATCAGCAGGATTTCCAGTTGATCTCAAGGGTCTTGTCTGTGTTTGGTTTGGAAACAAAATTACACCAAGTTATTATTGTCTCCATCTGAACATAGTCAGAGCCCAGCTGACAAAAGAAAAATGTCACATTAATGCAGGCTGCTGCTTTTATCATCTTCTCCAGGCTCTGAGAAGGTTTGTTTCACAAGCAGAGGTGGGTCCCCTGCCCCACGGTGGCTGCACTTCTCCAGAAGTGTTTCTCTACTCTGTCC
Source organism: Coccyzus lansbergi (assembly GCA_033558105.1). Lineage (NCBI taxonomy): Eukaryota > Metazoa > Chordata > Aves > Cuculiformes > Coccyzidae > Coccyzus > Coccyzus lansbergi. The sequence continues at coordinate 148,365 of JAUMJK010001536.1, read as the reverse complement.
ATCCTCTGAAATGGGTGTTTTCCTGATGAAAATCAGCAGCTCTGTATAGAGACACTAATAACACTGTGGCTCGAAAAGGTGAGGGAGGGAAATTAGTCAAGGATGTGTCTCACTGAGGCGAGGAACAATTGGCAATGGTGGGAGCTGGGGAAAAAAAACCCCTCTACTTTCTTCAATCCTTCCCTGGTGGTTGTGCAACAAAGCCTTGCACTGCTGCCTCAGCTTGCAGTGGGGACTCAGCCAGAAAAAAAATGCTCTGGGCCCTTATGGGAGTGGAAGATGTTGGGAGGACACCAGAGTGTTTCACCATGTATGAGTATTGAGCATCTTCTGAATGCTTATCCCACTGGCTTGTCTGAGTTACAGGGCCGTCTCTGTCCCCTTCCCCAGAGGACATCAGCCATCACAGGTCCTGTCGGCTCCTTAGTTCAAAACACCTAAACACACCCCTTCAGCGCGCTGTAGAGAAAGCAGCCTTCACTGCCTGTCCTGCTGACATTAAAGGAGCTTTTAAGGATGGGAAGATTTGGCAGGATCGGGAGTCTTGGAGAGATCAGAATCACCCCCAGTGCGCGCAGATCATGCAGAAACTAATCCCATTAAAAACATATCTCCTGATGACCAGAGGAGCATGCGGGACCTGAGGAGGCAGACGCACCGCGGTGCCCCAGCATGCCAGTGATCTTCCTGGCAGCGCGCCTGCTCGTTGCAAATTTGCACTGGTGTGATGGGAGGAGAAGTTGACAGATTGAATCAGCATGCTGTAGAACACCCGATAACCCTCAAGGGCTGGGAAAGACCCCCTTTGCTCAGCCTCCCTGACTGTGCAGGTGAACTAGGTGTGCTAATAAAGTGATCCGAGAGCTCAGAGCTGACCTGCTCTGCTATGCCAGTTACAGTCAGCACTGTTTACTTTCTTATACTTTACTAATTAGAGGGGAGAGAAAAAGCAATATCCATGCATTTCGCCTCCTGGGAGGAGATTGAACTTTAAGATGTAACGTAAGGGAAAGAGTTATCTTTTTCAGGACCCAGGCTAATCTCCCCTTGCCACGGGGGAGGATTAGGGTTAGGGTTGTAGGATTTGCAGTTTTAATCAGAGGAGCCTTGACAACTTTCATTGTCTGCCTCAGATTACTCTGGCGTCTCCATATCCTCCCATCACTCTGAATAATGAGGAGCCACAGACTGAATCCTATCTTAGTGATACTGCTGGACTTCTACGGCTTTATGGAAATTTGCAGTAACTTAGGCTGCTGCCTCCTTTTTCAGAGAAAAATGAAGGTTTCATTGGTATTTCAGTCTTACCCTACTCCCCTCAATGACCCAAAGGATCAACAGAACTTAATGAAATCTCTTTTTCTGGTGGTGAGGGCAGCAGGTCCAGTCCTACCTGACCTGAGCAATACTTGATAGACGACCCAGAGCAACAGCTACAGAGAAGAGGAGAGGAGTATATCTCTCTGATCTTACCACAGGTTTATGCTTACAGCCTCAGGAAGCCCAGCGGCTTAAGGGGAAATATATAGCTTTCTTGAGGACTGGATGATTCAAGAAATTGATGAATGATTATAGAGGGTTTGATTTGTTTTGTTTTCCTGCAAGAGTAATGTTGCCAGTAGAGGCCAATACATTTTGGAAACCTACTCTTTATTTACACAGGATGGAAATGAATTCCCATTCACCTTACTGAAATATAAGCAAACACTCCTGGCATTTTCCTGGCTCAGAAATTGAATTCTGGTGAGTTCTGTGACCAAAATCTCATCTCTCTCCTTGCACAGCCAACCGACCACTGCTCCACCGACTTACTGCTGCCAGTAACCTCATGGTGAAAATCTAAGGGATCAGCTCTAGCTTGTGCAATCAGAAAACTCCATTACCCACATTAACCAGCAATGACCAGATCCTGAGATGAAGATGATTGTATTGATTGAGGAGCTAACAGTGTTCACCTATCTGACAACAGAGAGAAGCTTAATTTTTACTTCAGCTGGACTGCCTGGGAAGAAACTGTTCTTAGGAGAGTTGCAGAGAGAATAATTTTAAATTTAAAAATATTTTTTTGCTAGCTTTTTTTTTCTTCTGAATAAGATATTTTGTGGTTATATATTTATTTTGACTGTATTTTCCCATTCTGCCTTAGTTGCATTTGAGATGGACAATCTAGTTATATGCTTTAGAGAGGAAAACAAAGGGGGAGAATAGAAAAAGCCCTGAAAGTCCTGACCTTTTTGATCCTCCAAAGGACCTTTTCAATCTGTTTTGACATAATCCCCTGCTGTGGAAACCATCACAAGCTATGGAGTCTCTTCTAATGGGAAATTTAAAGTAGATGTCAGAACTTCAAAAACTCTTGTGACGAGAGCAAAGTGAATTGCTACGTTCCAGCTGTCCTTCATGCCTTGGACAGCCAGATGCTCAACCAGGCCTGCAGCTGACCTTGAGTCATAGCTTGCCTTCTAGCCACCGCTTATCTCTCTCATCCTTATGAAATGAGTCCTTTAGCTTATGTTCAGCGGGTCTATCCCAAAGATGACAAAAAGCAGCTCCAGAAGAACGATGAAGAGAGGTGGTAGGAGCTTCTTCTGTGTGGGAAGTAGAGTGTGTGAAGACTGGCTGGAGCCCTTGGAAGCAGGACACATGCAGATGTGCAACAGGACTTGGCAGCTAAGGACACTCCTGGATCCAGTTATCTACACGCAGACATGGTGAAAAAAACAGCCTTTCACTTTGGGGAGGGTATGAGGGTGCCTGGTGTTCCACATGAGGACCTCTTACATAATAGTCCTGAATGGTTTTTCAGGAGCAGTGGTGATCCACAAAGTGTGAAAACACGCACACAGAAGGTTTGCTAAGGGAAAAAAATAATTACTCCCTAACTGTTGGTGTATTTATATGGACTGTAAACAATTGTGCTTATTCTCTCAGCCTAGGGGTACCAAGATCTCTATACAGTGGTTCTTGGGGGTTGTTCTGTATTCCCTGTAGTACGCTGATACAGCTGAAAAGGGCCCAAAGGGGCTGCCATTGTACTTTCTGGGAGAAACCCAAAATTTGCACAAGACTATCTTGTACCTGTGCAAATTATTTTGGATTAACCTCAGTCATGTCAGTGATCTTAGTAGGATGGTAGTTGACCTCTTTCTAATTCCTCCTGTATTCCTTGATGTAGGACTGATCAGCTTTCAGTCAAAGCTGATATTTTTATAAATAAATCTGGAGGCAAATTGAGTTTATATGCAGTCTCTTTGTCTGTAATGCAGTTTTCATTGATGCAATAAGTTTGCAGAATTAATTTCTTCTGAAAGTCTTTATTATATCTATTAACAAGAACATGGCTATTCCACTGGAGCATTTCTGCCATAGTATTTTAAATACAGAGACATTTTAATCTCTTAGCTTCTTTCATTAAATTTAGTGGCTTAAAAAACGTGACTCCATGTGGACAGTTGCAGGCATGAAGAAGTTATAATTTGTTCAAAAATAAACCCTACTCATACCCTTCCTGAATCTGTCCTTGTTTTGCCTGTAGCTTTGGGAAAACTACTTTTTTTTCTACAAATATCTGCAGCCTCCTGCATTACCCTGTCACTTCCAGAAAATAGGATTTCTCACCTCACATGGTGAGGAGAGAGGAGGATAGCCGTGAACATTAGGCTGAAATTACTTGTCAAGTTTGATCAGCTCATAGAGAGACAAAATCCCTTTTGAAAAGGCACAGTTGATTTTTGAAGATTAGCAGCAGTGTCCTTGCAGCCCCATTGTTTGGGTAAATCATGTAAGGGTGCAGTTTATTACCTAAATGAAAGATACATTTGCATGTAGATGGTACATAAATTATTTCATTCTGTGTTGGACGGTACAATAAACAACCTCTTTCCTATACACACGCACACAAAAATGCACACATGTATTCACTTACCCGGGACTCATAATGCAGGGGATAGGGGTTGTTTTTGTGTGTGCTTTTTTTCCTTTTATTGCCTTGTAAGTAGTATTATTTGATAAAGTACTAAGTAAGGAGTACATTAATCTGTTAAAGATAACAAAGCTCCATTATGACCTGAAACCCAAGAAAGCAGACAAATAAATCTTTCATAACATGGAATAGCTGGTCCCTAGCCCTTCCAGCAAAGGAGGAGTTGATCTTGAAATAAACACTAATCTGAATCCTGCTGCTCTTCTGGTGACTTCCTGTTGCAGCAAATTCTTCTTACAATTTAGTCATGTCTTGATACATTAATTACCATCTGTGTGGTTCTGTTTAATGGGAGCATTAAGAGACAATACCTGTTTTGTTCCCTCTTGGTAGTATTCATAGGAGAGTGTGTGATGTAGAAAACAGCTTCTGATCTGCTGCATCTTTTATGGTCCACTGATGTAGGCTGCTAACAGGCACTCATTTGGCAGTTGGCTGTCGCTAACAGGACCCCCTTCACCCCTGTTCATAAACACTTCTTGCTTCCTGCTCTGATTTTCAGCCTGGTTTCTTTTGGAGATGAGTTTTACACAGCTCTGTGCCATGCGAAGCCTCATTGTGCTTGAGCCACTGGCCAGTTTTGCCTGGGTGCATCAGAGCTGGGGGCAGCTCACCCTCATCACTATCATCCAAGCCTGGATTTCTGTTCTGCTGTGCCTGTGATCTCCATAGGAGCGAGCAAGCCCTTCCCTCTGCCCCATTTCTCTCCCAGGGTGGTTGGACATCTCATTGGCCAGAAAAATCTGTGTATGAGCTGCGTGGGCAGCTGGCAAGTCAGGTGTCTTGTGAAAGTGGATGTCTAAGGATAATTTGGAGATAACAGTTGAGTTTTGACTGGAGGGGTGGCCAAACAGAGGACAGGGAGCTCTGAGCACTGCCTGCAGTGCAAGACAGGCTGCATCATAAGCGCACTCCTGGGGGACAGTGTAGAGCCTGGGAAAGGGCTGCAGGGCTGCAGGAATGTCCCAGGCTTTCAGAAAGGTCCAGCTGGAGCTCAATCTGTCTCTTGCACAAGCCAAATATCTGAGCTTTGGGCTGGAATAAAAAAAAAAAAAAAGTGTGTACGCTTCAGCAAACTGCATCTACAAAGTGGGGAAAATCAAAGTTCTGTGTAAAAAATATCCTAACCCCATCTTGGCCTATGCAGAAGTCCATGTAAGATATTATGAAATCCCTCTCTGATCTACTCTGCTGATCATGTGTGAGCAGCCTCAGAAAAAATAAAGCAATTCTTGCTTCTAGTTGTGTTCTCCTCTGTCCATTAACATTTCATTTTCCTGATATTAAGGAGAAAAAAATTGAAGAACCAATCAGCCTCATGTTCATGAGCACTTTGCAAGAGCAGAAAGAAACAAAATGAAACAACCCCTTAAATTATTGCATTTTTGAAAAGAATTATCTTGTACAGACGTTGTGCGCCAGGCTCTCATTTAGCATCCTGGGCTATTTTTAGCCCCTGTTATTGCTGCACATGAAATTTGGCTGTATGAAAGGAAGTACTACTCTACATTCCCCAAAGATCATTTTGGTCCTCTGAAAGCACTCTGACCTTTCCTGACTTCTCTGCAAACTGGTTTTTCTGCAACCACCAGTGTATTTATTAATGGGGAAGTGGAAGGAAATCACCTGCTAGATCTCCCTCCTCCATCATCAGCTCTTTTTTTTTTTCTGTCTTCCGTGAAGAAATGTGTTAATCCCCAAAGAGGTGGACTCCTCTTCAGTCCTTGTTGAAACATATTCTTGGATTGTGCTGGCATGCCAGAACAAATGAGAACAAGGGAAATTAAATTCTCCATTTCATAGAATCATAGAACAACCAGGTTGGAAGGGACCCATCGGATCATCGAGTCCAACCATGATGAACTGGAGACTGATGCTAACCCACAGCCCAGGATGCTCCTTTGGTAACCTGTCATTATTGGCAGCTGATAAATCAATGAACTCCCCAGGGAATTTTATCATAAAGCAGGAGTGCAAGAACAAGGCACCCTTCACTTCTAGCCTGCAATGTTTGGAGTCGTTTTTACTCTGGTTTTCCAAGAGACTTAAGCCCCTAACAAAGAAGAGTGGTTGATTTATCAACATGATTTTATTACTTTTCTCCCAAAGCAGATGTCTTAAGAGTTGATATTGGTTACATATCCACCTATAGAACAGAAATTATTGGTGACCTGTGCAGGCACATCTTCCAGATGTCTAAAATCAGAGAGGACAACTTCCATGCTTCTTGTCCAAGGGGAGAAACTGGTTCTCGTAGTCCCTTCAAGTCCATTTTCATTTGCACATATGGCAGGAAATTTCAGGTGCCTGGACTCTGGATCACATACAGTTTTCTTCAATTGTTCTGCTGAATTATTTAACACCAGCTCAATGTCCCTCACAGCTATGGTCCAGAGGAAGGCATAGTAATGAGGCAGTAATTTGTATGAGAGACAACAGGTCAGCTGAAGGTACCCTGCTCCGAGAAGAGGGTGGAGTTGCTCCAATAAATCATGAATATTCATCTCGCATATCTGGTCAGTTTTGATCACTCAGCTCTTTTCAAGGCAATTTCTATCAAGCTTCTTCATGAGAGGCTGAAACAGGTTTTGGCAAAGAAGACGACTGATGTTAAAAGAAATTGACAGGCAATACGGTTAGAGATCCTGCCCAATTCTGGTCTTGAAAATAACCAACCTGAAATTAAAGAATTAATCTGTGAAGGTCTTTAACAACTTATGGTGTAGCACTGAAGTATATTCCCTGTTAATTGTCCAGAAGCAAGCAAGCAAACAAAAAAAAAAAAAAAAAATCAACCCCCAAACCCTGAAAGCAATGAGGGACAGCCACACGTTGTTTCTATTTAGTGAAGTGAGAGGAAGATTAGAAAATGTGAAGAACTCCTTTCTTTGTTTACCTGCATCACCTTCTTTGGACCAAAGCTCTGATTTCCATGTGGGCTTTCAAGCTCCCACCACCAAACACAGGTGATACTGAATCCAGCTCATGAAGGCAACTGAGGACAGCCCACCCTGGAAGTACTGGGACCTGTGTTTTGCCTTTGGTGATGGTGAAACTTTTCTTTTCAAACTGGTTGTGACTGTAGAAGATTAAAGGTAGACAAAAACAAATTGTAAGACAAGTTTTAGCAGGCAGTGCACTTTGACAACAGTTCTTTTCTTCCTAATATTTCATTTCTAGCCTTTCATGAAGTGCTACCCTCTTCATAAATGCAGCCCTCCAATCCAAGCAAGTGATACCAGCTTAGAATGCCAAATAGGATTTAATGGCATTTTTTCATGACAGACATTGTGATATGTTTTACAGACACCAATAGAAAGGTTTATTGCTGCTCTTTCATGTAATATATCATCATAAGGATTTCAAGAATATTATATACATTAAGAAATTCTCTCTGAGGTATCATTGCCTGTTAAAGTAGAGCACTTCATACAGTGCAATATATTAAGTTGATGTCAAGTATGGGGGGGGTACAGTGGAAAACGAACGCTAACAAGTACAAGTCTTTATCTGAGAACTTTCAGAAGAAAACTGCTTAGGATTTCTACAGTAATTTTTCTTACTTATTTCTATGCCTCTTTCTTTACTTAAATTCTAATCCAATATACCTCACTTCAGTTCAGGCAGGTTGTCTGTGCTTGTCTTTGAATCTGTGCTTAGTCCTTTCCTGACCAGTGAAATGCTTAAGCATATGTGAAGATCTGCTGATTGAAGTCCTAGGAAAAAATTGCTATGCACTGGTCCCTAAATGAAACAGCTGCCCTAGGAGCTTTGCCATCGTAAGGATCTCAAGTATCACAGTCACTTTTGAACATGCTGTCATTGATGCTTACAGATGGACATGTCTCAGCATGTCAGAGGTTAAGCTAAGCATTTGGATTAAGTGGTCTGATCTATAATTAAATCATGGAGTAGTTAAGTTCCAGAAAACTCTTCTTCATAGTCCTCTGCTGAGCTTCAGGGATGCTCACCTTGCCAGTCTAGCACCAGGCAGTCCTTATTGCAATCCTTGATTCTTTTTTCTGAAAGTGGAAGCCTGTCTCGCAGTTTATTGCTGTTTTCTGCCTGTTGTGTGCTTTGCAATGCCTTGCATTAGTTTGCCTTAGGGTTAAATATGTCTGTCCTGGGAAATGACACTGAGTTATGACATGTGGCGTCTAACACAAGGCTGAAGAGATAGCCAGAATCCCATAACCCTTTGGGAATATAAAGTCCTGTTCAGTTATGTTGACATAACATAGGGGTGGTTTGGATTCACTTTTTCAGATGGAAAGTTTTCTTTTTAGAAGAACTATACTGAGGACCTTTAAGTACGGCAAGGGGTTAGGATTGCTGCCTGTGAAGAAATAAGGATAGTTTTGTGGAGTGTTTAGGCTGGAGGCAATACTGCTTGCCAGGGAAGGAGACTGCTTAAGGATGGGCTGATGAAGGGACAGTCAGTTCTTTTGTCATTGGGGTGATGACCCCAAGCCCCATGATCGTGTTTGAGCTGGAGATGCAGCCTGAAGATTGTGTTCTGAGGGACTGAGGACCATTCTCAGAATAACTCACTGTAGTCACTGTGACAACAATCAAAATCTCCCCAAGATGAAGTTATTGAATGCAGTCATTGCTACTGGAAAAGAACAGTAAGCCATAGGCATTTTAGTGACAATGGAAATGCCTCCCAGCATCATCACTGTTATGTCTACTGTTCCCTAGAGGACTCGAGACCAAACATTTGTGTAACTGAGAAGTCAGAAGGACCTCTCTTGATCACAGCCTCACATGGGAGCTAGTCAAAAGCAGCTTCTAACTAAATAGCTTTTCCCCAACACACTCCCACTCGACAGCAACTAAGTCCCCCGACCAGCTTGGTTAGTGCTTCTCCAGTCAGAGAAGAGTGTCATTGAATCTTTTAACATGTAATTATACTCTGAAAGGTCACTCTGTGAAAATGGTGCTGTGAGGCTCCATGTTTATTGACTCCCTTCCCTGGGCAATTTGCTTACTTTACATGTAATGAACAAACGCTCTTCCTGGCTGCTGCCCAGCCCAATGGGTCTGAAAGCCAAACTGTATCAACTTTCTGCCAGGGCATTATCACCAAAAGCAGAGGTTGCTCTCGACCTGTATCCTAGGAATGTCTTTTCCCCATCACATTTACATTTGAGCACATTGCAATAAACCTCTTTACCAGCATCCCCCACTTCATCTAATTTTCAGCTGCTGTTGAACTCCACCACTCCTTGTATCTGAGTTAGGTTTGGTACCATTTTGTCCCACTGTCAACTTTCACCTGCTGCAGAGCTTCTAACTCACCTATGATGGTTCAGACCTGTCTTTAAAACTGGCTGTTGTGTTTGTTCAAAGGCAGTCAGGAGAGGAAAATGGAATTTGTCACATTAGACAGTATATCAGCCTTATGGATGGCTGCAATGTGTAAGGTTAATTTACCTCCAGGTCAGGCAGCTGACCACTACAAACTAAGCAAGTGACTTGACCAGATTAAGTGGTGGGACTATTTTGTCAGGGTGGCTTCTGATGCTTGTACTAGCTCAGCTGTAGTCAGATCATAGACCTCACAGTAATGCAGTGTGAACATAAGTGCTTGACAGATCTAGGGCTGGAAAGGATCATGCTCACCATGTGGCTAAATGGTGCAGAGGGGGTTTCTGCAGTTACACTGCACCTGGGGAGTATAATCAAGTCTGGAGAAGAGCATCATCAAGTCTGGAGAAGAGCTGCATGGTATCTACGTGCCTACTCAGAAAAGCAGTCATGTCAGTCACTGAGGAACTGAGAGCCAAAGCGTGGCCCATTTGACCCAATAGCTACTGAGTCTGAATGAGAAGTGAAACCATCATTGCACAGGGAAATTTCATGGTCAGTCACGCTAGGGCTTTCACTTCAGCTGCAACTTGAATGAAGATGAAAGAATTTTGCAGAGAGAAATCCTCTGTTTTTTTCTCTGGATAGGATGACCTCTGAAGTTAAGTTTTATATTTGAAGACTTCTCAGTATTTCTGTCAGTGTTGTCTGGAATGTCTCTCTATGTGCAGTGATGGACTTCAGGACTGATATTGCCATGGTGCTTCTGTGCTGGCCTCAATGGGCTGGGCATCTGCATGGCCAGTGATTCCACTTGGCTTCTTCCAGCTTTCCAGCTGAGAGAAGAAGAGCAATCAGGAGGCATGGATGAGATGTGATCCAGCACAGACAGTAAGATAGTCCTCAATATACTCATGTAGAATCCTCAGCATATCTCATGTAGAAATGTTTTTTTCAGCATGACTTCTCAGTGTACACATAACCATCCGTCAACATATGTCAGTCCTGCATAACAGGCTATAATGCTGGAGGGTTTGCCATAACCCAGAGCCTGGCTGTCAACGTTAGCCAGTACAGATGTACACTGCTGGAGGGCCCAGGTTTAATCTCTGCCAGTTTTCAACATGGGAGTTGTGATACGCAATCACTGTACAACAGCAACAACAATTTATAGGCTGTCAAGAATGCACCCAGTCTTCCTCAGACCTGGGGCTGTCCCCATCTTCTGTCAATCCAGGAGAGGAACTGTGTGGAGGATTACCCAGAGGAGACTGGATAAATCTCCTTGGCAGCTCTGATGCTGGTCTACGCTATTCAGTGAATATGTTTTGCAGTCTCAGTTGAGTATTTCTTTGTGAAAACTCTGGAAGAGAGAGAGTAGGGGCTGTGATGTGCTGAAGTTCAACCCTCTCTGCCTACTGGAAATCCTTTTCCAAGGACACGTCACAAGAAACTGCTGCCCAGAGCCAACAGCAATATATTTCTGCTTCACTCAGGACTCTCCTAGCTAATATTTTTCAGTTCATCATTTCTCTGAGTAATCAGTGTAGCCCTGAGACTGTCACTTTTCTGGCTATCCTCTTCTATAACTCAATAAGGCAAAAGCACAGGCATCACCCAAAGCTCATTTTGAGTAATGATACCTTTCAGTATGAGCTGCTACTTTTAAATATGCTATCAGCCCGAAAAGGCCTCCCTGCATTATTATTTTATGTTGGTATGCGATACAATTATTCATTTATATTATTGTAGTTCCCAGAGACCTTTCTGTGGACAGGACCCTAGTATGGCAAGTGCAGTAACACCTAGCCACGTTTTGTAGCCTACTATCATTGTCAGAATCCAGAGAGGAACTCATATGCTAAAACAGGAGCCATCTGATGGAGATATAAATGGGCCTAATGGTTCTATGTGAGATTCGATTTTAATTTTCAAAGCTAGAGGTGGATTGGGTTTGGCTGCTGTTGAACTGAATGTCCGAATGTTGAACTGCAGACATTCAACTGAATGTTGAACTGCAGTCCAGCTGTTTGCCACAGTTTATTAGAAGAGAACCAAACTGATCCCTGCCGGTGTATCTATTTCTCCTTCTGTGATAGGCAGAGGTAAAGATGTAGGGCTTGCCTGCATCCCTCCCCTGAACACACACAGATGAGCCTTGCAGAGTCTCAGTGGAGCCTCACCGTCTCATGCCCTAAAACCATCTGTAATGGAAATGTAAAAGTCAATATTAGTAGGTTTTTAGAGAACAGTCTTAAAGTTGTCAAAGCCAGTTGCTTGACAGCTGTTATCTTCAATAGTTGAAGCAGGAATCGCAACATGAAGACAATATGTTGTGTTTGTGACTCTGGATTAATGATGAACAGGCAGGAGATGCAGTGTGCTCCGCACAGTCTGCTGACCAGGCAGTCAGGTCTGGAAAGAAAGATCCTTTCCAGACTTCTTTGATGCATGAGGGTGTTTGCTTTACATTTTAAAGTGGTTTCCTTTAGTAGAGAAAGGAAGAAAATCTGAGTTTCTCTTAAATTCAAGCCAATAGGACCTGACTGTTGATGAAATGACTCTTGCTGTTCAGATATCCAGTCTGTGGTAATAAGGAAAGTACTTTTAAAATCACCTGAAAACTCTGCTCCAGATCTCACATTTGTATTTGAATGAGTTTATTTCTTTGTCTAAAAGCTCTGATTTTCCAGCCTGTGTCATCTGCACCACTGAAGCATTTCATCACTGTTGCCATGAAAGTTCAAAGCCATTTATCTTCAATAAGGTTACTTGATGCAATTTCTAACAGCAAGAACCCCTCAGTCCTGGACCATTCTACAAGATTAAGTGATGTATTCAAATAGGTGATGTCTCAGGAGGATTTGCAATACCTGGAAGATATAAAGCTCATACTAGTTGAAGAACAGCAAGCTTTGCAATGTTAGTCCTCATCCTTATCTTGGAGATGATAACTGCCTGATAGTGCATGTTCTTGAGGGACAGAACTCAAAGAGGTATAAAAAAGCTTTGTGTTAATCTATTGCCTTTGTGGAGAGAGAAAGAATGAGTGATCATAGTTCTAATCAAGGGTATGAAGCACAGGTTTAACAAATATTTTCCTGCCTTGGTGGGAGCTATGCAGGTGAAAGACAACAAAACTATTGAGTGCCATGACTTGGAGGAACCACTGGCAGCTGTAGGTAGCTGTGTGCCAAACAAAAACAGAAGAGCTATGGAGAGGGACTGGGGCTAGGTGACTGCCCTCACTAGGCAGGGTCAGGGCCATACATATGTAGATCTCCAGTGCCAAAGTCTGATCCTCTCGTTTGTGCTTCTGCCAAGACAAGAGACCTTTTTGTGAAGTGGAAGGTGCATATGTGAAGAGACATGTCTCTGCACAGAGCCTCATCTCCCCGCTGGTTGCTACTCTCAGGAGGTCTGATCATTTTACTGACAGTCCTCACTGTGACCTCACTCCCAGTGATTTCAGTTGAGTAATGTTTCTGTCTGGGGGTTGATCTTTGCCCTCAGTTGTATGTGTAGCCTAAGGAGCCTTGCAGGCACTGCCCTGTGCTACCCTGCTGTGAAGCCCTCGTTTTCTGCAGGGTCATCTGTGCAGAAGATGAATCATCTTTTTGTGTGAATAGTTCTGGTGATACATATGGCAATCTTTGTTTTCCACCCTTCACTCTGTAAGCATACAGATTTATTTGGATCTATTTATTTTTTTAAAAAAAAAAGGTTTAAAAACATGTGCTTATTCCTGAACAGTTCAGAAGCTGCAGCTCCTCCATGTGAAAAGGTGTTTCTGATTCAGCTGGAGCAGAAGTGCATCTCAGAGTCTGTTCTGACAGACTCTTCTCTCATCAAATTGTTTTTCAGGTGTATTATGGACTAGAAAAGCAGATAAATCACCTATATTACAGTATTGTCAATTGGGTTTTATTCATCTGATGCCCAAAGAGAGAGCCATGCAGCAGTATCTGGCAATTTATTGTAAGCCATTCATTTTGTTATAAACCTTTCATTGTCCAGAATTTACCTTCTCTCCTTTCTTCATCAGCGGACAGGCTTATATTTATAAAGGATGGTGTGAAATGGAGGATATGATATCAGAGTCCAGTGGGAAAAGTACTACTACCCTACTTCTCAGCAAGCCCTCTGGCTGGCACTGGCACAGCAAGATCTTTTGTCATCTTCAAAATAGCGATGCTTCAGCTATTTTATAAGGACTCATGGATATATGATGTGAGCTTAATTCATAATGGGATTGAGCTGAAAGCACTAATGCTGTTTTACTGCAGATCTGACATTAACATTCACAGTGTCTGATGAATAGTGCAGAAGACCCAAAGTAGGTTTTCTAGTGAGCCTGGTAGCAATCCATCTGGCTCAGCCTGATGAAATTACTGTTGCGATTTACTAATCTAGGCACAAAAAAAATCCATCTGTGAACACAAATATGTAAAAACTCTAACAAAAAAAATCTATTATTTTGTCTATATAAAAAAAAAAATTAAAATAAAGAGGGAACACTGCTTTTAGGTAGGAAGGAAACCAGAATCTTGCATAACAATTTTACAATATCTCATTTTCTCCTGCACCAAATGAAGGGTACTTACTTCAAAGACATGTAAGACAATGTTCTTCACAATTTTAAAGGAATTTGGACTGACTGAGTATAATACATTATAGAGATGTAAAATGTTAGAGCACAAAAGGAATTCCACAAGCCACAATTCCCATTCAAATTTGGCATGACCAGCTATGGCTGCCTTTGAACCACAGACAGAAAGCTTTAAAAAGTGCTGTATTATGGGCACTGAAAGAATGCATGTAAATTGAATTGAATCGTTGATCCTACTTGCCGGTACTTTAGGATTTATGTCCCACCATGCAGAATATTTGCTTCACCTTTGCTTTATGGCAGTGAAGGGTTGCTCATGGGCTTTAAATTATGACAGAATTAGAATGTCTTCCTTGGTAGAAAGTCCTTAAAGATAACCTTAAATATTTGAGTTTTATGTTGGGATGCTTATGAGGGCTGGACTTAGGCACACATATCTCCTATGTCCCTAGAATGTGTCCTTTTCTGGGAGTCTTAGTGGGCAGGTTTTCAGCAGCACTCCAACATATCTGGATATCTGAAGTTCATGCTAGATCTAGAGCTTTCCAGCTGTGGAGAAAGCCAGGCAAGGAGGTTACTGCAAACCTCCTGCCTGGGTTGGTTGCAAAGAGTAACAAGAACGATTTAAGTAAAGGCACCCAAGAGACAAAACTAGAAGCAGGCAAGAGGCATCATGGACTCTGCAAGGAAAGGGGTGAAACACAAGTTGAGAGCTTGAGAATCGGCTGAGAAGGGTGGCCATATGAGGAGGAGGACTGGGAAGGAAATAGAAAAGGTGAACTGTTGGTGTGGTCATAAGGAAGCTCTGGGAAGAGGACACTTGGGATGTGAGGAGGTCCACAGCAGGTAGGTCATGTTTCCACTGTGGCTCCTGCTCCCAAAACCACCAGAAAACCAGGATGATGGCAAAGGACAGAGATGCTTTTCCCAAACTGTTACTGTCACGCTCATCCTGCCAGAAATACTCTGGTCCTTTGGTGAGGTACATGCCCATAAAAATACCAGTGGTATATAGTTCATTTCAGTAGATATTTCAAAAAGAAAAAGAGCCAAGTAGCAACAAGTAAATAGTCTCGAACCAGTAAATGCTCGAGGAAAATTCTTCTCCCTGGAACTGGCAGCATTAAACCACAGTGTACATAGAACTCAGGAAGTTTAAGCTAGATTAACTGTTTGGTTTGGTTTTTATTTATGGGGGTTTTATTGCTTTTGCCTTGTTTTAATTCAGCAGAAGAATATTTGCCAGAAGAGCTGGAGAAGCCAGTTTCAGTCCACAAAAGTGCCAATGATTTATTTATTGCCATCATTTAAGGAAAGGGCAGCAGTTGCTGGTTCTGAATATTTAACATCACAGGGAAAAAAGCAAGTCACGCTGAAGCCCGTGTGTTCCAATGGAGTACTGCAAACCAGCACACCCTTCTGGCCCCCTAAATTCAGAGGTGGGAGAGCTGCGAAGGTATTCTCCAGAATGCTCTTACAGGTACTGAGGCTTCTTCGGGTCTCAGCTTGTGTAGTCACAAGCAGCCTACTGAAGATACCATAGGTCCTCTCTGAGCAGTGACTCGCTTGGAAATCCCAGGTAAAGAGGAGAGGTGCATCTGCAACTCAGAAGACATCACCTGCATAGCATTCATCTCAGGGAGACTGCAATTTGTTTTACTTCATGCATCATTTATAATAAATCCCAGGAGAGCAGCAGGTGGAAGAGATTAGCATCAGTGTTATTGCCTACCCAAAGCTAGCTACAGCAAGATACATTTTGAAGGACTGCTCTTAGCTTGCTTCCCCCTTTCCCTTGGTTTTCCCAAGAACTTGAGCAATGACCCTCAGTCATTCTAATTACTAAATGACCCAGCCCAACAGTTGTTTCTTAAAAAGAATTTGGGAGCAGCCAGC
Source organism: Coccyzus lansbergi (assembly GCA_033558105.1). Lineage (NCBI taxonomy): Eukaryota > Metazoa > Chordata > Aves > Cuculiformes > Coccyzidae > Coccyzus > Coccyzus lansbergi. The sequence goes on along the minus strand of JAUMJK010001536.1, from coordinate 132,568 downwards.
CCACAGCCACACACACAGACAGAAGGAAATACGGGAATGACAATTTCACATGCTTCTCACATGTCATACTCACTGTAGAGCCCCCTCCTTCAACATGTCACCCACTGTGGTGGGATTTCACTGCTGTTGCTGGTTATGAAGGAAACCTGTCTCACTGCAGGTGGAACCAAGTGTCAAGAGATGGCCAGCACCTGCCTCTGACTCTCCCCAAGGAGACATTCAAGGGAGAAGCTGATAGGTCTTCTCATGACCATGACCATCTGTGGAACATCCTCAGCGGAAGAAAGAGACCATCATCACCCCTTGAGCATACATAAGAAAAAAAATAAGGCTCTTTTTGTAGGAAAGTATTCAAAATTTCATAGTCAATTTACAAACAGATATTCTGGCTGCATTGTTTTAAAACAATATTTAGCAGCACACGATGTGGGACTAAGGGGCACAAAATTCAATAGCAAGAGAATAGGCAACTTAGAACTGTCCTGCTACTTTATTTTCTGAAAATCTCTTTTTGAATACTTAAAGAAATAGCAGCTAAAATGGTGAATATCCCAATGGCTGGTTGTGGTTGTATACATCCTGGAGCCAGACCACCTAGCAAGCATCTCACTGCCCATCATAATTCAAGAATGAAATTTAACCATGCCCACATTGATCATCTCTGATTTAATGTAGGATGAGGCTTCCAGGCCCTGGCTCAGTGGAGGAGGTGACTTTTTCTTTGAAATTTTCATTGTCTGAGTGGTGAATGTTGCTTCCTCAGGAGCTCTGAAACTGCAAGCTCCCCAGGGCTTGGTGTTGACCACAGTGTGTTAAATCACTGCTGCTAGTGTGGTAATTTGGGTGTTTTTATCTTTTAGTGGAATATTTTACCTTTTACTAGGCACGACAACCTCCTCAATACCAGGTAAATAGGCAGGTAGTGAAGGAAACACATTTGCGTAGCATGTTCAGACCAAAGGTTTCTATGAGCCACTCTGGGTGCACTTTCCAGGAGAAACTGTTGTTTCCAGTATTGCTGTAGTGTTACAATAAATTGATTAGCCTCTTTAAAATTTCTCATAAAATTGTATTAACAAAATGGTAAATACATTACACAGAGACCGTTACCACAGGATGTTTACATAATGCCCACTGTGGATGAGTACTAAATACATAAAAGACCTGAGACCCTCCCACCCCCCAAAAAGTCTGCAAGTTCTGGTTCTCACAAGGCAGCTAGAGCACCGTTGTTGTTCCTCCTCTCCTCCTCTTCCCCCTCACATTTCAGCTTCAGCGTTGTGAACTTTGCTGGTGGTTATTGCAATTCCTATAGCTAGGCTTCCGTTGTCAGAAAACAGCTGAGCCAGGGAAGTGTTCAGCACAAGGCAATCCCCATCTGAAATGACAGAGTCAACACACTCCAGTACAGACCTGGGGGTTGCCTCCCACTTGAGGCGCCTCTGGTTCCTGTTGAGCTCGAGCCGGTAGGTAAAGTTGTCAGCTTGGGTTGGTGTGCCGATCAGCATCATCGTAGCGAAGAACTGGGGGTGACCTTCATACTTCTCCTGCTTCCTGAGGACCAGCAAAAACTGGTGGCCAAGGCAAGAGTGCATGATGAACCAGTCTGTGGGTGCTGGCAGGTGCATGTCCGTGGCCAGGAAGACAATCTCTGCCCCCTGAAGGATGTTGATGCAGTGGGTCTGCCTCAGGTGGGACACCACCACCTCCAGGTGCCCTTCCCATGGGCAGGAGTAGAGCGGGCACGTGCAGGGAACCAGCTGGGGGTCATGTACTGCTTCGTGGTGATGGCAGGGAGGAAGGACACCTTGCTCAGCTGAAGTCTGGGCAGCTGCACAGCGGGTTGGTGCATACTATGAGAAGAGAGAAATTACACGTGATAGCAGATGGACCAGGAACCAGTACAGATAAATCTTTTTTCTCCAGGAGAAGACAAAACCCACTCAAACTGTGACAAGTCACTTCAAGTGAAAGTGATGTATGTGCTTAAAGAGAAATTTCATTAGTTTTGGAGGGGGGAAATCTGATTAAAAAGAAAAAAAAACCCAACAAAACAAGGGTGGCATGGGACATTTTATACAGTTACGGCTCTTGCAGCTCAGAACAAGGAAATGAAATATGTATGGCTTTATGATTCTTTAATGAAACACACTGGCAAATACAGGCATTTCTCCTGAAACAATATGCTTTATAACACCCATAATTTGTGAAATAAAAGTCAGTTTTTATTGTAGATGATGCCTTCTTCTTATTTTTTTTTGTCAATGTATTTGTGCTTAATTGATGCGCTTACCTCCATAAATCTTAAATGGCTCTCAAAGGAGGATGGATGGCAAATTAAGGGCATTTTTATACTAAAGTAAATTTCGATTAAGGGAGGGCAGCTACCTGAAAAGGCAGCAACCCTTGCAGAATAATTCCACACGAGGACTGGGAAGCAAAGTGCTCTGCCTCTATCAAGTGGATATTAATCAAGAGAAGTAAGTCTTATTCAACCAAAAGTGTACCCACATGTGATGTTATTCAAGAAGAGTAATGGCACTCCACAATAACTCTGTGCATAGACAAACTGGTATAGGCACGTTGGTCATGATTCATCCTACCCAATTCTAAGCATTTATTTCAGCCACCTGAGATGAAAACCTGGTTACTGCCTCTACAGTCAATAGAAGGAGGCAGCTCTTCATAGTGGAGGATTCAGATCTTAACAGGACTAATTCACCTCCTAAAAGTGGCACCAGCTGCCACCAGAGTGACTAAGGCTCATATCCAATCTGTCTAGTTGTACCTAAAATGTAGATACTTAAATGTAGGAGGACAATTTCTCCCTCTGAACTCCTTTTGAGAGGCTTATAAGGTGTATAAGATTTAAAAGCACATGTATGTATATTTTGTTTTAACATATGTTTTAGGAAGATTCATGTAATTCCTCAGATACTGACCCAAATCTGCTCATTTCAACATAGGTAGACAAAATTGCGGGAACAACGGTATGATTCTAAGATCTAATAGTTGTCCTCCTCCATGCCACATCCAAGGACGCTCTACAAAGGGATCTAAACAGGCTGGACTGCTGGGCTGAGTCCAACTGCATGAGGTTTAACACAGCCGAATGCCGGGTCCTGCACTCGGGGCACAACAACCCCATGCAGAACTACAGACTGGGAGAAGTCTGTCTAGAAAGCTGCCTGGAGGAGAAGGACCTGGGGCTGTTGGTTGACATCCAACTGAACATGAGCCAGCAGTGTGCCCAGGTGGCCAAGAAGGCCAATGGCATCCTGGCTTGTATCAGAAACAGTGTGACCAGCAAGTCCAGGGAGGTTATTCTCCCTCTGTACTCAGCACTGGTGAGACTGCTCCTTGAATCCTGTGTTCAGTTCTGGGCCCTTCACCACAAGAAGGATGTTGAGGCTCTGGAGCGAGTCCAGAGAAGAGCAACGAGGCTGGTGATGGGTCTGGAGAACAGGCCCTATGAGGAATGGCTGAGAGAGCTGGGGTTGTTTAGCCTGGAGAAGAGGAGGCTGAGAGGAGACCTCATTACTCTCTACAACTACCTGAAGGGAGGTTGTGGAGAAGAGGGAGCTGGGCTCTTCTCCCAAGTGACAGGGGACAGGACGAGAGGGAATGGCCTCAAGCTCCGCCAGGGAGATTTAGGCTAGAGATTAGGAGGAAGTTTTTCACACAGAGGGTCACTGGGCACTGGAAGAGGCTGCCCAGGGAGGTGGTTGATTCATCTTCCGTGGAGGTGTTTAAGGTGGATGAGGTGCTGAGGGCCATGGTTTAATGTTTGATAGGAATGGTTGGACTAGAAGATCCGATGGGTCTCTTCCAACCTGGTGATTCTATGATTCTAAGTCATAGCAGATTTGAGCTTTATTAATCTAAATTTGAGCACAGGTTTGTTTTAACCAGGAGCAAGCTATAGTAGGTGCCAGATATGTTACAAATGGTGCATTGCCCCATCTCTTTCTGGATATGATGAAGGTTCTCATTACAGCCTTGATGTGACAGTGAGCATTCTTACTGCATACAGCCTTCCCCCCCAGGAATTGCAATTTTGCTTTCCAGGCAATCTCTTGGATCCACTGCCCCAACTCTCAGATGACCAAGACTTCCTTACCAACCAGGATGACACAGTCCTGGATCCTTGTTGAGGATTTCCACTTTCTCAGTAGCTCCCAAGGGATGTGATGGGCAAAGCAGGGTTGTGATTACTCCTGCTGTGTAATGCATGATTCTTCCCAAGACACTGGGTGTCAAAGGAAGACATTTCATTTTCCTCTGACATTTGATATGAAGAATGATAAGTTCTATTATTGAACCTTGTAGCTTTTTCTTAGGAGAATTATCACTTCAATAGTACAGTTCTAATTTTTCCTTACTCCTTTTTTTTAATTTGTTTTGCTGCCTAAAATCCAAGAATATAAACTTTCCAATAAGATAATGAATTGAGGTCAGATAAATGGCTATCATTCTCTGGGAAATAAAACAGGTCATTATAAACTAATAAAGGTTTGTTGCTTTAGCTGTCTGCTTATCATGGTGGAATTGTTGGAGAGGACTGGTTCACACTTAATTCTACATTAATTTTTGCATCCCATTAAGATGAAAGTTATGGTTAATTTAAACTCTTCTGGTGAAGAAGGCGACTGCAATGGCAGATCATAAGAGCCATTTAAAAAATCCCTGAAATGCTAATTGCCTCGTAAAATGAATTCTAATCCCCCAATCTAATACACTGGGTGTGAGCAATTACTTTCTCTCACCAAACTGTTAATGCAACACTAGTGATTATACTAATTAAAACTAATGAACTCATACTCACATGCTGATAAACCTCTCAACCACTCGACAAGTTCCAACCTTCTATCAGTTTTATTTAACTCCTCTTTAGAAAGATGAATCTTAAATTAACCTCTTGAATAACGTTTAAAATTAGGTTTTGAAATGTGAAGCTTTATAGACTGTGTATAATTCCTCTCCAAAGATTACCAGAGTCAGAGAAACCATTTCCACCGAGGGTGTAATTGAATTTAGAAATGCATTCTCCTAATTTGATAAGCATGGAGAGCAATGGTAGCTCATCCATCTAAACCTTCTCCAAAGTAAGAAAATACAAGTATCTCCAAAGATCACTTTATAATAAACATACTTCTATGGCTCAGAAACTGGAAAAAATAAATGACAATGAGCAATTTATTCACTGCATCTTTCTTCTTTCATTCATATGTGATTTTGTGTGTGTGTATGATAATTGAGAATCCTCTTTCACATCTCACATTTTTAAAATGTTCCCGTGAATCACTTCTGTGAAGGATTTTTTTTTCTGACTTTGTTCTGTTCATGTTTATTGAAAATTCTGGAAATCCAGCACAAACCACATGATCTATTTTTTTTCTCTGACAAGGTGAGAATCATCTTCAAAATCTGATTTTTGAATTATTCAACATTTCTCTTTCTAAATTCTAAATTTTGTAATATTCTGAAAAAATATTTTCAAATTCTCTGTCTCTGTGAAAAAGAATTCTCACAGAAAACTATTATTTCACTTCTACTTTTGAGGTACAAGTATAACTATTGGGGTGCCTATGCCCTTGTTTGTCTTTAAAAGAGCTGTGAATCAAATCTCTAAAATTGAAATGCAAGCCAAGCATTAAATGGTCACCTTGAGTGCATTTAAATGCTTAAATAAATATTTATGAACACTTTTCCCCATGTTTAACCTATTCCAATATTTACTTTCCATTATTTATTACCCAATTTCCTAATAAAGTTAAGTTTATTACATTCTTGTATCAGTTCAGCATTGTTCTCAGTTATCTTTTAGTCTGTTGGCTAATTTCAGTCAAATTTAACTGTGTGATAGAAGTTTCAGAGGCTTTAATTTTCAAATAGTTTTGTGAGAAGAGGCAGTAAGGTACAGAAGAATGACCCTTTTGTGTCTCTGGGGAGGAACAACTTGCCACGTGGGTGATATTACATTGTCGGATAGGAGAGAACGTAAACAAATGCATTTTGATCCCAAATGCATAATAGACGACAGAGAACTCACATGGCATAGTGCCTTTATGAACAGGGAAAAAGCTCTGGCCAGAGTGTTCCTCATTAGACGTGGGATAATCCCACCACGAGACACTGAACTGCAGGATACCAGGCTCTGCTGCTCACAGAAAGATTTATTTTTAATGATGCAGCTTATTACAGTGTAATTCTCTTTGAAAAAATGTCACTTGGCAAAGAACAATTTATAAACACATGGTACTTTTCGTATAGGTGAAGACAAAAAAACAGTTCCATTTGGATTTGGGACACAGGGCTTCTGGGTCCTGTCCACACCTTTCTACAGACTTTCTGCTAAAAAAATCTAAACAAATCACTCCAGGTGTGACTCATCTGTTCTTTTTTCGATGTCTGATGAGTAGGTAACTAACTCTGAAGAACACCACCTCCTTTAACAGTCCATGCAGAGCCCTGGAGTGCAATCAACTTAATCCCAAGACATGCCAAAGGAACATCCCCCCCAAACACTGCTCCCTACATGCAGCCATGACCAAACCCATCCTCAGGGCAGGCCCACTGAGTCTTTACTGGTTTATAGTCAAGGAGCAGAAGGGTATCCCTACTTCGGTCAGGTGAGAGTTATACTATAATAGGCTTCTCCTGCTGCATTTGAGACGACACAGTCCACAGAGAGAGAAGTAGGTGCAGATTCATATGAGTGTGTAAATTTACATCTTCCCACCACCAATACACCTCCAGTTACCTGGGGAATATTGAAAGCTAGATCCAAGTAGTAGAGATCTTCAACATCTCTAAGAGGTAAAGAAGATGTGAGAATATTGCTCAGCCTACAGCGGCAAAGCTGAGACACTCACCCTGGAGAGAGGGTTTTGGTATTGTTCTTCATGGTCTGGGGTACCCTTTGTATTTTACCTGGCAAAGACTTTAGGTAAGCGACAGTAGAAGCAATGGAAACAGACGCAGCAATGCACACTTCACCCTGGCTAGCTGAGCTCCTGGCCCTGAGGTTATGCAGGCACCAGGTACAATGCAGTCCCTGAGCAACCAAGTATCTTGCAATTGAAGTCCTGACGAATTTACTCGCTGCACGCCCCTCAGGGTGAGGGAGGGTTGAATCCAGCCTCCCCACCCTATGGAAGAGAACCCAGACCCTGATGATCTGCAGTAAAAGGAGGGTGAGTAGCACTGCCATATTGTAGAAGACTAAATGTCACTCAGGTCTTCAGAGTGCAGGTTAAATATCACCTTTCTGCACTTTCCAGTGTTACTTAGTGTTATATTGGGAACCTGGATGTCTCACTTATACTTTTACTTACAGTAATCATAGAATCATAGAATCATAGAACAACCAGGTTGGAAGGGACCCATCGGATCTTCTAGTCCAACCATTCCTATCTAACACTAAACCAGGTCCCTCAATACCTCATCCACCTGTGCCTTAAACACCTCCAGGGAAGGGGAATCAACCACCTCCCTGGGCAGCCTATTCCAATGCCCAATGACCCTCTGTGTGAAAAACTTCCTCCTAATCTCTAGCCTAAATCTCCCCTGGCGGAGCTTGAGGCCATTCCCTCTCATCCTGTCCCCTGTCCCTTGGGAGAAGAGCCCAGCTCCCTCCTCTGCACAACATCTTTTCTGGTAGTTGTAGAGAGTAATGAGGTCTCCTCTCAGCCTCCTCTTCTCCAAGATGCAAGGAGAGGAACCACGGGAGAACCTTGCTCCCGTTACACCAGCGGAAAGAGGCAGCAGCTTATTATTATTATATGTTCATAATGTGTGAAAAATGAGCTTTTTACTTGCTCATGAACACTGCAACATGTGCTGAGGAGAACTTCCCGAGGAGTGAGGACAAGGACTCATTTTCTGCCCAGTCAATGAGGGTTTCTGGCGGCAAAGCAGATGCTATGAATAATCAACCCTTTCTGAACACTTCACAACTACGAAACTGCATTTTATCCAGTGGGATTTTATCCAGAAGTACTGTCTGTGCCCACACCCCTTGTTATAAACCCACCACATGTGCTAACGGTGACTTCTGCTGCTGCTGACCACATTCTGAGATTCCTTTTCCTACCATGTATAGCTGTAAAACTTGCATTATTTGGGATAACTCTTGATTCAGGCTGCCTTTAAAATATATATTACATTATATATGCATCTGCACAGACACAGACGTATTCATATATTGACTCATAGCACATGCTGGTCTGTTTAAATTGTGTCTGAATAGGGAAAAACACAGTGGGGAAAAACAGTTTTTTCCAGCTTAAAACATACCAAACCTTTTTTTTTTATTTTAAATAGTTCTCTATGGGTGGGACTTGGAGGATGGAAGCCAAATTATTTTGACTGTGAACTTATTTTTGCTGTCCTCCTGAGAAGAGACCCAAATTTTAGAATGCCTTTTTTTTTCCCCTTGAAAACTGTCTCTAGGAGTTAATTTTATCATGCATTTTTTCTTCTATGAGGTTCAACACTGTGGCTGTGCATAACAGGCATCTGCTAGCTGTTACCTATTCTGTTGAGGTACCGTACAATGGCAGTATTGTTTCCCAGTTTAGGGTCAAGGAATTTATAGATATTAATGATACAAATGCATTGATGCTTTGTTGCCCAGCTTGTATCACACAACACCTGATACCACACAATACATTGTAGAATTACTTCATAGAACACTTGATATTTTCAAAATCCAGCCTCCGTTAACCTCAGATGTAGCTACAAGTGATCAAACTAAGAGCAAATCATAGAATCATAGAATCATAGAACAACCAGGTTGGAAGGGACCCATCAGATCTTCTAGTCCAACCATTCCTATCTAACACTAAACCAAGTCCCTCAAGACCTCATCCACCCATGCCTTAAACACCTCCAGGGAAGGTGAATCAAGCACCTCCCTGGGCAGCCTATTCCAATGCCCAATGACCCTTTCTGTGAAAAACTTCCTCCTAATCTCCAGCCTAAATCTCCCCTGGCAGAGCTTGAGGCCATTCCTTCTTGTCCTGTCCCCTGTCACTTGGGAGAAGAGCCCAGCTCCCTCCTCTCCACAACCTCCTTTCAGGGAGTTGTAGAGAGTAATGAGGTCTCCTCTCAGCCTCCTCTTCTCCAGGCTAAACAACCCCAGCTCTCTCAGCCGCTCCTCATAAGGCCTGTTCTCCAGCCCCTTCGCCAGCTTCGTTGCTTTTCGCTGGACTCACTCCAGAGCCTCAACATCCTTCTTGTGCTGAGGGGCCCAGAACTGAACACAGGATTCAAGGAGCGGCCTCACCAGTGCTGAGTACAGAGGGAGAATCACCTCCCTGGACCTCCTGGTCACACCATTTCTGATACAAGCCTTCTTGGCCACCTGGGCACACTGCTGGCTCATGTTCAGTTGGCTGTCAACCAACACCCCCAGGTCCCTCTCCTCCTGGCAGCTCTCTAGACAGACTTCTCCCAGTCTGTAGCTCTGCATAGGGTTGTTGTGCCCCAAGTGCAGGACCCGGCATTTGGCCGTGTTAAACCTCATGCCATTAGACTCTGCCCAGCGGTCCAGCCTGTTTAGGTCCCTTTGCAGAGCCTCCCAACCCTCCAGCAGATCGACACTTGCACACAGCTTTGTGTCATCTGCAAACTTGCTAAGGGCAGGTCTAAAGCCTTAGGGTGAGCAATTTAGGAGCAGAGATTGTCTGACTAGAAGCTATCTATGAACAGCTTGCTATAAAAGACTGTCCAGTATCAAAGCGCTTTGTAAGCAGAGGCATAGATGGATTCCAGATCTCCAGGGCAATATAGTCTTCCTCCCAGCTACAAGACCTCCTTACTAATCTGCCATCACTTACGGCATCTCCTCCATCATGTGATAATGGACAACAGGAGATGCAGTCAACCTCTAGGTAGGCAGGCAACCTGGAAAAGTGCCGTGAGAACTTGGTGGATTTTTAGCTGTGACATAAAGATTTCTGCAGGCAAGGAAGGACCCAGGCCTGCAGCTTTGGAATGCTTTTAGTGCGAGCTCTGTGGCAACTTTTTTGGAACATGGATTTCTGTTGGAGCAAACTGGCTTTTTTTCCTTGCCAGTGAAATGTGCCATTTATTCAATTTATTCAAATACTGTCTTCCTCCTCTTCCCCAGCATCTCAGGGTCTGATTTCTTCTTCTCATCCGTATGGAAAATGCCTCCAATCATTTTCTAATTCTCAGCTTCTTTCTGCCTCATAAAAGCTTTGCCACCCACCAATGTCTACCTCCACATTACTTACACCCACCACACAGCGGTAGAAGCTCAAAAGAACTATAAAGGTGATATGAAGGAACTAGCAAGTCTTTTAATCCTGGTCTTCATTTAATTTCTCTTCTGCTATTTTTTTAGTATGCTAATGAGATTTTGTAAATCTCTCAGATGAAAGAAAAGGGAAGGAAGGAAAAAAAAACCCTCAACCTATTTTGTTAAAAGCTGTGTTTCCATATCTGAAATTAAGAAGTCCAAGGCAGGGTTCATGTTGGGGACTTATTTAAAATTTTAATTACACAAGATCCTCTTCATTATGAATGCATCAGTTGAATTTCTTAAGTATTGGATATTAGTTGCAGCTTCGCCGGTGGAAGGATTTGTTTTCCCTACTATCACATGGCAGCAAGAGGACAATTTCAAGCTCATTTTGCTAATCTCACTGCGCAACGTAATCAGGCGTGACTTAGTGACATAGCACACAAGATGTGTTAATGGCTGTCCTCACACTAATTACACTCGTCTGAGCGTGCAGAGAAAATAGCGCTTTAATACACATCCACGCTTCTCTGTATCAGATGACCCTGAATTTTAGATGAAACCACATATTTTTAGAGGTATTTCGGAAAGAAAGAAATTTGGTTTTGTGGTAGATGTAGCAAAAATATGTTATGACATTTTGAATGTATCTCAGATGGAAAGAAAGACATTATTCTCAAAATTTGTTTGCTTTTTGAAAATCAGGGATTTCTACGTAAACATGCAGTTTTGAAGTGCTAGCAAAAAATGTCAAAAACCTCGACAATCTTCAATATACTGAAAAAAAATGTAATTATAATGAAATACAAACAGGATCCATACTAAAGCATTTCAGTCTCATGGATACTTTCTGAGAGAGATCTAAGCATGGACACTAGCACAATGGAGAAAGTTCATGCTCTCCAACTGTACTGCTTTAAAACAAAATTTGGTGAACTATTCCCAGCTCAGGTGGGAGGGTGCCAGGACTTCCGTGTTTCAGGCTGAAGAGATATGCATCACCTTGTTGATCATCAGCCAAAACTGCAAATCTGCCACAGATGCCAGACAAATGATCCCAGTTTAGCTGCTGTATTTCGGTACCTTACTTTGTGGCTAACCTGAGATCTCTTCTTGTGCTTTCTCTGAGGAATAAAATATTTTGAGTAGATAAAAGCAAAACCTTTTGCTTTGGGCAATTTGGGCAATTCCTATTAGGCATCTGACACAGCTATTTGTTAGCCAGAAGAAATGAAAAACATGGACTTGAAAGTGATGAAATGGAAGTATCTGGACCAGTGGAGAAATGGTAGGTTGGCAAGTTGATCCACATCACCTGCTTTTTTTTTTTTTTTTGCATCACAATTGCCCTGTGCCTGCCCCAGAGGCTTCACTAAGTATTAATCTCAGCTTTCACAGAATCACACAGAATCACAGAACAACCAGGTTGGAAGGGACCCATCGGATCTTCTAGTCCAACCATTCCTATCTAACACTAAACCAAGTCCCTCAATACCTCATCCACTCGTGCCTTAAACACCTCCAGGGAAGGTGAATCAACCACCTCCCTGGGCAGCCTATTCCAATGCCCAATGACCCTCTGTGTGAAAAACCTCCTCCTAATCTCCAGCCTAAATCTCCCCTGGCGGAGCTTGAGGCCATTCCCTCTTGTCCTGTCCCCTGTCACTTGGGAGAAGAGCCCAGCTCCCTCCTCTCTACAACCTCCTTTCTGGTAGTTGTAGAGAGTAATGAGGTCTCCTCTCAGCCTCCTCTTCTCCAGGCTAAACAACCCCAGATCTGTAACAACAGGAAAATGGCATCCTGGTTTTGAGTAAAGACAATATGAGACCATGACTATGGAAATACATAGGACCAGACATGCTCATAGTATCTGCAGCATCTTTGCTCAGTGCAGGTTTACCCTACACTAATGCTCACTACCCTCACCCATATGGCCTTTCTTCTCTCTGCTACTTGGGCTTGGGACTTCCTAAGAGAAACACTTCCTTCCTGGAAAATTTTAAGGGCTTTCAAAACAAGGAGAGTAATAGAAGACAATGGACTGTTCCTGTTTCTCAAGGAGAAGCCCATAAAGGTGCTCTTGCCAGTATCATTTAGGCCCTTTGCCAAGGCACTGAAGCAAGGAGCTGAACTGAGGTTGTTTAGGCTGTGCAGGAGCCTGTGTCTCCATTGTGACTGTGGAGGGAGCAGAGACAGATTTTGCCTCCACCATGGGGAGATTTCCAGAAGTGCAGATGTCTACTGGGGACAAATTCAGGCACCAGATCCTCATTTACGGCTACCATTAGCAACAGAGGTGGAAAAGGTGGGCAACTGCACATCAGAAACAAAGGTTTCCTCCTCTGCCAGTAGTTTAGAGACAAACAGATCATTTCCCCCTCCATTGTGATTCTGGGGGACTCTGTACCAACTCGTGGCAGACTGCCCAGCTTTGCAGAGGACCTATAGCCACTACTGATATAGAAGAAGCCAGGCTAGAGAGTCAGACATACCCTCAGGACCTGATTCGCTACTTCAATTTCCTTGCATTTTTGGGCTGGGCAAAATATAGTGACAACAAACCGTACTACAGAGTATTTGATGTTACATTGCAACTACTGAGGCACTGGAGGATCTAGAATTTTTCCTTGTCCTTGCATTAGAAGACTTTACACTTTGTTTAAGCAAGGGTGATGCCCCTAAACACCATTCTGTTTGGCCACACAAGGAAGGGGGCATGATTTTGTATTTGATAGGAATGGTTGGACTTGATGATCCAATGGGTCTTTTCCAACCTGGTGATTCTATGATTCTATTATTCTATGAAGTATTGGAAGACAAGGCACATGCTGTCAGCTCTTGCTCCATAAGGGCAGTGTGTAACCACTGCCTATCTCGAGACTGCTTCTGAGGCAATGCTGATTGTGTGGCTCTGGATGATGTAGTGAATGGACTGCATATGTAAAAAGAGATAATCCAAAATGTAGGATTATCTGAAGATTCGCTTCGTCCTTTATCCACTTTGTATTTTGTGTGAAGCCTGCTAACAAAGGGCAAAACCATTCTAGGCTTGAATCAAAAACAAAGCGATAAAGGAGTTCCAGGCTGCATCTGCTCTGTCTGATAGGGGAGGCAGAGTTCACAAGAGCCTTATATCTGACCTGTTGATTTTGTGTTTTACATTCACACCAAGGAATAAATTAATATGGAGAAGAAAAAAAAAGGGAGAAATTATTGCCCACTGTGCTTATCAACTTTCCAGTTCAGACTAGCTCTAATAACTCATCATCCAATATTCATTTACAAGTTACTACAGTAACAGCTTGTCTCCGAGAGGAGCAGATTTGCTAGTGTAATCTGAGATAATTAGAGGAAATCCACCTCAAGACAATTGAAATGCTCCCCTTGCATCAGGCAACCTGCAGCTATCACAATTACATGACATTTCAATTCGCTAACTATTTTTTCAGGAAGGCACCTTGGACATGCCAAAGGGTGCCACAAACACCACTGGCCTGTGGGAGGGAGAGAAGGAACAAGGTAGCGGTGGTTAAATAAGGCCACAATCTCTCTTGGTGGGATCCATGTCTCCAATCCCATTCCCAAATATTTCCTGGACAAGGATTTGCTTTATGGTCTATGTCAGACCATTGCTCCTGCAACTAGTGGTGTCCCTCAGGGGTCCATACTGGGACCAATGCTGTTTAATACCTTCATCAATGATATTGACAGCGAGACTGAATGCACTCTCAGCAAGTTTTCAAATGACACCAAGCTGAATGGTGTAATTGCCACACCAGAAGAACGGAATGTCATCCAGAGGGACCTGGACAGGCTGGAGAAACAGGCCTGCGAGAACCTCATGAGGCAAGTGCAAGGTTCTACACCTTTGTTGGTGCAATCCCCATTTTCAGTATACAATAGGGGATGATGTGATTGAGAGCAACCCTGAACAGAAGTACTTGGGGGTGTTGGTTGATGAGAAGCTCAACGTGAGCTGGCAATGAGCGCTCACAGCCCAGAAGGCCAACTGTATCCTGGGCTGCATTACAAGAAGCGTGGCCAGCAGGTCAAGGGAGGCGATTCTGCCCCTCTATTCCTCTCTTGAGACCTCACCTGGAGTTTTGTGTCTAGTTCTTGAATCCTATCGATATCGAACTGTTGGAATGGGTCCAGAGGAGGGTGAGAAAGATTATCTGAGGGCTAGAGCACTTCCCGTACAAGGACAGGCAGAGAGAGTTGGGCTTGTTCAGCCTGGAGAAGAGAAGACTCTGAGGAGATCTTCTAGTGACTTTCCAGAACCTGAGAGGAGTCTGCAAGAAAGCTGGAGAAGGACTGTTCATAAAGGCTTGTAGTGATAGGACTAGGGGGAATGGATGTAAACTGGAGAGGGGCAGATTTAGATTAGACATTAGGAAGAATTTCTTTACCATGAGAGTAGTGAGGCAATGACACAGGTTACCAAGGGAAGCTGTAGATGCCCCATCCCTGGAGGTGTTGAGGGCCAAGTTGGATAGGGCTTTGGGCAGCCTGGTCTAGTCAGAGGTGTCCCTGCCCATGGCAGAGGGATTAGAACTAGATGATCTTGAAGTTCCCTTCCAACACAAACTATTCTATGATTCTAACTGGCACAGCACAAAGAGCAACCAAACTAAGCCAGGCAGGTCACAGCTGAGTTCAGATCCTGGGCTGGGGCCATATAGGTGGAGCATAGAAGGAACACAGGACACCCTGTGTTCATTGCATTGGCTCCCTGTTGTTTTTTCATCAGCTGTGCCCATGCCCACATCTCTGTAACAATCACTGACCAATGTATCAGCTATAAGATTCTCCTCATTTTTTGTCAGAGCTTTCTCACAAGAACTGTGTCTGGTGGAATGCAAGAGTGGTTTAAAATAAAGTTTACCTCCCTTGTGCTGAGGCACTGCTGGTACCGGCCAGGGGCATTTCAAACACATACACGGTGTCCTGGTGTGGTAAAGGTCATGCTCAGGTTGCAGAAGCATGAAGAAGAGAAGAGAGGAAACCAAATTTTGCTGGCCTCAGAATAACTCTCCTTTCCCCTATGTGTCTTGGCTCCTTCTCCATTAGCGACCTAGTCCTTAGCTTTCTGCTTGCCCTTGCTCTGGGTACCTGCAACATCAGTATGGAGTTTAATGGAAAAAAGAAGAAAACCAAAATTTCCTAATTTTTCTACTGTCAGAGGAAAGTTTGTGGAGTCAGTCTTAAGAAAGGGAAAAATTACAAAATAATCCACAAAGCCAATGTGAGCCATTAGCTTTGAGCATGAAAAACAACCTGCAAGTCTAGGGAAACTGTTTTAGTTTGTGTAATGTATATTGCTGCTTCATTGATATATTCTAAGAAAAAGGACATTTCTGTAGGAACATTTGGCTTGCGTCACAAATGCTTCTTTTAATTTTGTGCAAATCATAGCCTTTTTTCTTTTTCTTCTTCCTCCCCCTTGAGCTCTTAAAGAATAGTTCTTCTAGAAGTTTTCATCACATGAGGATGATGCAGGTGTAAAGAACAGAACAGGAAGGGAGGTTCAGCTTAGTCAGAGAAGACAATGTTCCACCCACAGCAAGAGAATTATCTCTATTAATAAAGTGACAGTTTAAAGGGTTTTGTTGGAAAAAAACCCAAACAAAAACATCCAACAAAAACCTTCTAAGTTTCTTCTTTCTTAGTTATGGAAAGGTACTGTGTGGATAACTGGGATTGTTTAGCCTTGAGAAGAGTAGGCTGAGGGGAGACCTCATTGCTCTCTACAACTACCTAAAGGGAGGTTGTGGAGAGGAGGGTGCTGGCCTCTTCTCCCAGGTGACAGGTGACAGGAGAAGAGGGAATGGCCTCAAGCTCTGCCAGGGGAGGTTTAGGCTTGACATCAGGAAAAAAAATTTCACGGAAAGGGTCATCAGGCAGAGGCTGCCCAGGGAGGTGGTTGACTCACTTTCCCTGGAGGTTTTTAGAAGACAGGTGGAAGAGCTGCTGAGGGACATGGTTTAGTGTTTGATAGGAATGGTTGGACTCGATGATCCAGTGAGTCTTTTCCAACTTAGTTGATTCTGTGATTCTGTGATAACCCCTACGTTTGTACTGCTCTGACTGCAGAAAGAACAGAGTACAGAGAACAGCAGCATTTCCTTTTTTTCCCCCCAGCCTATCCTGCCTCTGATTTGAAACAAAGAAAAGAAGGAGGGGTCAAGTCAGTCTACACGCTGTGCCTCCTGCAGTACTGCCCTTTTAAGGGGAGAGGAATTCCCAGGTACCCCTTAGCCCTGTGGCAATTCCACTCTGACCTCACGTGTTACCAGCAATAAGGATCAGCGAATCACTGAATGAGTTGACTTGGGAGGAACCTTTAAAGATCATCTAGTCCAAATCCCTTGCTATGGGCAGGGAGTATCTGTCATAAGATCAGTTTTCTCAAAGCCTTATTCAAGCTGACCTTAAACACTTCCAGTGATGGGACATCCAGAACTTTTCTGGAAAACCTGTACCAGTGCTTCACCACACTCATTATGAAAAAATTCTTTCTTATGTCCAGTTTAAACCCACTCTCTTAAATTTTAAAACCACTGGTCATTTACCTGTCATTAAAGGCCCTGGTAAAAAAAAAAAAAAATCTCTCCATCTTTCTTGTAATTTCCGTTTATATACTGAAAGACCACAATATGGTCTCCCTAAGCCTTTCTCTTCTACAAGGTGAGCATCCCCAGATCTCAGCTTTTCTTCACAAGAGAAGTGTTCCAGCCCTCTGACCATTTTTGTGGCCCTCCTCTGGATCTGCTCCAACAGGTTCTTGTCTTTCCAGTGCTGAGGATTCTGCAGCTGGATGCAGTGGGTTCCAACTGTGGTGGGGTCTCACCAGAGTGGAGTAGAGTGGCAGAGCCAACTTTCTCATCCTGCTGGCTGTGCTTCTTCTGATGCAGTCTGGGATATGGCTGGCTTTCTGGGCTGCAAGTGCACATTGCTGGCTCATGCCCAATTTTTCATCCACCTGTACACTGAAGTCCTTCTCTTCCAGTCTAGGAAACGTGAGGACGGATGTTTTAGCAGTGTGTGTTGTGACAGAATGAGGAGGAATGGTTTTAAACTAAGGGAGGGGAGGTTTAGACTGACCTGACCTAGTGAGGTGTCTCTGCCTGTGGCAGGGGGATTGGAACTAGATGATCTCTAACGTCCCTTCCAACCCTAACTATTCTATGAGTCTATGAGTCTATGACTGACTGCCCTGACCCCAGCACAAGACCTTGCACTTCATCTTGTTGAACTTCTACCTCCTTCTCAAGCCTGTCAAGGTCCCTCTGGATGGCATCCCTATAGTGAATTAATTGCACTGCTCAACTCTATGTCATCCAAAAACTCACTGCGAGTGCACTCAATCTGACTATCTATGTCATTGATGAAAATGTTAAATAGTATTAGTCCCTCTATGGATCATTGAGGGACATTACTCATTACTGAGTTCCACTTGGATATCGAGCCATTGAATGTAACCCTTTGGATGCTGCAATCTAGTCGATTCCTTATCCATCTAACTGTTCACCATCAAACTCATCTCTCTCCAATTTAGAGGTAAGAATGTGGTGGGGGACTGTATGAAAGGCCTTGCAGAAGTCCAGGTAAATGACATACATAACTCTGTCCTTGTCCATTGATGTCACCAGGGGATGGCAATGTTGTTCATGGACAAACCGTGAACAATCCAGAGGCTAGAGACCTATCATCCAGCAGAGCTTCAGCTTGTGGGGTCTGGTTATTTTTTAAACTGGGGAAGCTTTTGATGGAAATCTATTGGCATAGGCTGTGCAGCTCTGGCTCTGACCTCTCTGGTTCTTCATCCTAAAATTTCCTATTTCATTGCAAGTGCAGCATCGGAGAAAGAGGGCAGAGGTGCAACATTTCTTATTCAAAGTTGCTCTTGCACTTTAATGTTCCCCCTTACACTCTCACTTGTCTTGAGAGAGAAGGTTTTATGTTTTAACTTCAGTCAGGTCCTTCACATGCAGTCAGCTTTATGCATGTTCTTATAAACTTATCTGGCTGTACAATACTCCATACCCTGCACATCATAAAAGTGAATAACTGTACAACTATTCTGTTACAGAATAGGGTTTTGAGGATTTAAGAATGGGATGGATTTTTTTTTATTTTATTTTCAGCTGTTTTATAGAAAGATTTTATAGATTTTTCTGTGTGTTGTGTTATTGAATAAGATGACGGGCCACTCATTTCATCACATCAAAGGCATTTCAGCTTTACTTTCCCAGAATAAACCTCTCTCCTTCCCAAAGGGCTGCCAGTACTGGAGGAAGTGCAGTGCCTTGGGGGTGGGACTCCGAATGAGGATCTGCTCCCTGTCTCTCATGCTGCAGTGTTGGCTACCTCCTGCCTGGGCCAGTGTGCATGTGTGCAAGGGAGGTCAAGGCTGCCCTGCACAGGGCTCAAGCCACTGAGCTCCTGGCTGGACTCCTGGATTCCTGTCAGGATGTAACCCTGGAATGAACAGCATGGCTTTGCTGCAAGGAACTGCACACTCCTGTGACAACCTGAGTCAGTTGGGATGGGCACTACATTGACAAGCTGAGAGAGTTGGGCTTGTTCAGCCTGGAGAAGAGAAGGCTCTGAGGAAACCTTATAGCGACCTTCCGTTACCTAAAGGGGCTACAAGAAAGCTGGGGAGGGACACTTACAAAGGCTTGTAGTGATAGGACAAGGGAGAATGGCTATAAATTAGAGAGGGGAAGATTTAGACAAGACATTAGGAAGAATTTCTTCACCATGAGAGTGGTGAGGCACTGGAATACATTGCCCAGGGAAGTTCTGGATCCTCCATCCCTCGAGGTGTTCAAGACCAGGTTGGATGTGGCCTTGGACAGCCTGATCTAGTGGGAGGTGTCCCTGCCACTGGTAGGAGCGTTGGAACTGGATGATCTTTAAGGTCCCTTCCAACCCAACCCATTCTATGATTCTATCATTCTATGAAAATGGAGATGTGACTTGCAGGTCTGACTTTACAATGCTGACCTCGCAACCTTAGGTGCATTAGAAAGATAAAACAGCTTTGGGGAAAGAGCATTTGTGATGAATGAGTTGGGATTGCAGCAATGGAAAGAGAGCAGGAGATTTCCCGCTGTAACTGCATCAGCACTTTCTGTGGAAACAAGTTCCCCATTGTCCACCCTAAAGCTAACTACTTTCACTAGTACTGACAAGGCCCCAGTGAGTGATGAGATTAATGAACTGTATCCTCAGCTGATGAATACTGGGTCTACTCTGTTTCACAGTGGTGGAGGAGCTGTGGTAATACAGCCTTGTTCTGTGCTGGAGTGCACTAACCTATGTGGCTGTGGATCAAGGAAAGCAGTGAAGGTCTTAAGTCCTTTTTTGATCATTTAACTTCTCGGTTGTAGTCTAAATCTGAAGAAGGTCTTGCCATAGAGCTTCATACAACAACCTTGCAAAGCTTCCTGTTTGTGCTTCCCTGAGTCCATGAAAACAGGACAGCCAGCTCTACTGCTGTGCTGTAAAACAAAGAGTTACAGCTCTGATTTCTTCCATGCAGTGTTAAGCTGAAACTGCAATTGGTAAGAAATAATACAACCTGACTCCACAAAGTAAGGGTAGGATGCTGCTTTGAGTACTTTCTCTGCCGCTGGATGCACTGAACAGACCTCTATGAACTACGAGCAATGGGACAGTTTTCCCTCTTAAGTTTGGGAAGTTTAAGATTGGAAGGAAGAATGACAAGGCAATTAATGACTAGCTGGTAGTTAAGTGGTAGTCAAGTCTTACAATTTTCATGCTTTCAATACATAAGACAATGCCAGGGCACTGTGTCACACGATGGAACGTGACCAGTGTCTTGGCATAGGTTGCAGGGAGGAGCAATGCTGCTAGGTGATTGATGCTTGGCAGACCCAAGGGTCCAGGGTGCAGCTGGAGCACAGAGTCTGACTGGGACGGGTGCTGTGGTGCTGAGTTATATGTGCATGATGTACAACACCATCTCTTTAGGGGCAGGAGGGTCTGAGCAGCAGATTAGTATGTACATCTTTAGCTTGAGGCTCTGAAGGACTGCTAGGGTCTAATTTTGCCTTCATACATCTCAGAGTCAGGTTATCCATTATGTTCTTCAGCATTTCCCTTAAAACTTGAAAGCTCTTTGTTTCCTAGCACTGACGATGCTTTCGAAGGAAACAAGCTTTGTCACCTGGCAGCATTGACTGTTCTGTAATCAGTATCAGGCTAAGTGCACACAAGTGTGCCACAGCAGCTACTGTTGGGAGCAAACTGTCCTGCCCATTTACCCACTTTGGAATCAGAACATCTTTGGTGGGCAATTTAGCTGTAGACAGTGATGGAGAGAAAAGGGCCAAGTACCTGGCTAACTGTTCCTTTGTCTGTATGAAGTCCAATGTGCAGCAGATAGATTGCACTTCCAGGCAGCAATGGGAGGAAACCAGTGCAAACAGAAATTCCTTCTGGGCTCACGATTCAGGCCCATGGCTCAACATCCGCTTGTCACTGATCTTTTCCTGCATGTAATTCTAGAGTGAGTCTCTGGTAAAGGCAGTGTTCATCTCATTATCAATTTAATTTTTGTGACAGCCCTGCTAGGGTTCTTAATTTCTTGTGTTAAACCAACAAATGAGATGACCCAACTGCAATCTCTAATAGGTGTCATGGGTCAGTAATCATTCATTCGTTATAGTGCTTCTCACACGAAGGACAGAGATGAAAATTTGTCCTCCTATTGGCAAGAGCTGTAAATTACTTTTATCTCACCGTTAAATCTAGAGGTCTGAAAATTAGGATTCTGGGAAGAAAATGTGTCAGCTTAAGGGTTTTTCTGCATTAGGCGAATAGGCAGCTCATAATCACCCATTATGCAGTCACAGTGGCTACCTCCTGGAACCCTTTGCTACTCCAAGACGTGACTCTCCTACTGCATTGAACTTGGTGAAACTTTTCAAGTCTGATGTCCAGTTCTGGGCCAGTGACCCCAGGTCCACTTCTAGCTACAGAAGAGAAAAGAACATCTCCTGTAGATGCTGTGCAGTAATTTCATCTTTCCCTAGGGACATCTGAACATAGGGATGTTCAGATAGGGATGATGAATTGCTCTGCAGAGGTACATCTTATCTCCACTATTAAGGGAACTTCAGGGATTGGAACATGTCTATCTTTTAGACATATCCGTTTAGCTGAGACAAATCCCACCCAAAAATTACCTGGTTGTCTGTCACAGGTGTTTCTTCTGCTAAGTAATGAATGCTATCCTTCTCCTTGAAGGCTTTGCAAGCCCTGCGAGTCTAAAAAATGTTATTGCAAGTTAGCATGAACTCTCTGTAGATCTGGACTTTGCAAGGTGAGCCAGCACTGCATGCTCATAGACTGGAAAGGAGGGAAATTAAGACTTTTTAAGACAGATGGAAGCTGTGTTGATAAGTGCCTAACAGCCTTTACTAAACAAGTAGCTGCCTGTGAAGCCTCAGAAACACTTAAGTGGCTCCTCCTGTTAGTGTGGGTCTCTCTCTTTTAGTGGACCTTCTGGGCTGTAAGCGCACATTGCCAGCTGATGGCAAGCTTCTCATCAATCAGTTTAGAGAGGAGGATGTTGTGAGGGACTGCATCAAGGGCTTTAGAGAAGTCCAGATAGATCATATCCATTGGTTTTCCCATGTCCACTGCTGTGGTTACCCCATTGTAGAAAACCACTAAGTTTATCATACGGGATTTGTCCCTGGTGAAGCCATACTGGCTGCCATTCATCACCTCCATGCTCTGCATGTGCTTTAGCAGAGCTTCTAGGAGGATATGTTCCATGATCTTCCCAGGCACAGAGGTGAGACTGACAGGTCAGTAGTTCCCAGGGTTGTCTTTTCTACCCTTTTAAAAAATGCGCACAATGTTACCCTTCTTTTAGTCACCAGGGACTACATTTTCTTCCCATGTGAGCTTTCTCTTCATTTATTCCCTCTGGTTATTTTACACAAACATATCTTTTAGGTTTTGGGCTTGCTCCAGCACCATTCACTAAAATTATATCAAGTATTGATTGGTAACAGATATATTATAGGGGCAACGTTATTGAGGGTGCATTAAGTAAATGGAGGAGCAGGTCCATGTTACTTTCTTCCTTTCACTCTGTTACTGTTTGCCAGAATGGCAATCAGCAGCCACAGAGATGTATAGAATCTGAATGAGCCGTGGCTTAAACCGGTCAAAGATCATCCAAATTAATAGGCTGTGCAGAAGACTCAACGCTGTGCTAAATAGTTGTGAGCCTGGTACTGCTCATACTTTTATAGAGTAGTTACAAGGTAAAGTACACTTAGAATCATAGAATCATAGAACAACCAGGTTGGAAGGGACCCATCGGATCATCAAGTCCAATCATTCCTATCTAACACTAAACCAACTCCCTCAAGACCTCATCCACCCGTGCCTTAAACACCTCCAGGGAAGGTGACCCAACCACCTCCCTGGGCAGCCTATTCCAATGCCCAATGGCCCTCTGTGTGAAAAACCTCCTCCTAATCTCCAGCCTAAATCTCCCCTGGCGGAGCTTGAGGCCATTCCCTCTTGTCCTGTCCCCTGTCACTTGGGAGAAGAGGCCAGCTCCCTCCTCTCTACAACCTCCCTTCAGGTAGTTGTAGAGAGTAATGAGGTCTCCTCTCAGCCTCCTCTTCTCCAGGCTAAACAACCCCAGCTCTCTCAGCCACTCCTCATAGGATCTGTTCTCCAGCCCCTTCACCAGCCTCGTTGCTCTTCTCTGGACTTGCTCCAGAGCCTCAACATCCTTCTTGTGCTGAGGGGCCCAGAACTGGACACAGGATTCAAGGAGCGGCCTCACCAGTGCTGAGTACAGAGGGAGAATCACTTCCCTGGACCTGCTGGTCACACCATTTCTGATACAAGCCAGGATGCCATTGGCCTTCTTGGCCACCTGGGCACACTGCTGGCTCATGTTCAGTTGGCTGTCGACCAACACCCCCAGGTCCCTCTCCTCCAGCTCTTTGAAAGTCTGATGTGAAAATGAGCATCAGTGGTACCAGCATCAACCTGAACTGACTTGGAAAATGTCCTTTTGCTGGAGTTTCTTGCTACTGGCCTCACGCAGGTGACAGTAGTTAAAGGAGCGCAGGCTGAAAAATTAGAGTAGCCCATATATGTAATAACGTTAGGATTAAGTTAAAACATCTGAATCTGTGGAGCAGCAGAGTTATAGCTGAACTTCCTTTCCAAGTCAGGTTGGTTTTGTCCTGATTCTGGCAGCACTTGTCTATTTCTCTCTCCACTGCCTCTAACAGAAGCTGAGGGTGAGTAAGCCAAACTGAGGAGCAGACATCTGGTTTTAAACTCTGACACTCAGGTGAGAAAAATACCACCCTGCTCCACTTTCTGGTTCCCAAGCTTCCCGGTCACTCTCAGTCCTTTGATTCTACCTCTTCCTCGTACATATTCCTGGCCCTGCAGTGGCTTGTCCCCATGTTGCCTCAAACAAGACACTCTTATTTTCCCCAAGTCCTTCAGATTAGTGCTTTCATGTTTTTAGGCTCTCCTAATAATATCTTTACTCTTCCCTGAACTCCGCCCTAACTGAGCCATGAGAAAATACAATCAACGTCCCACTCTAACTCTAGGCTGCTTTCAGGATCTCAGCTAGCCAGCTGGAGCCTTTGCCATGTGAAGATGTACCTCAATAACAACCATCTAGCTGAAAAACTCTATAACTCCTGGTTTCCCACATGAAAGACCCCATGTGGCAAAGCAAGCATCCCTGTTTTCTCCATGGCTTGCAGCCTTTAAAGGACAATGATGCACAGGTCTTATGTGCAAGGCCTGACCTGTCAAATGAAGGAAATCTAGGAACAGATCTCTGGTCCAGAGCTCAGGTGATGTAACCTGGCTTAGAGACCCTTTGTTGAAGGGAGACTGGGCAGCCTGAACCAGTGCCAAGGAATCAGACCTCAAAGCAGACCTCACCTCTAGTTGATCAGCCTTTATACAGGTCAATAAAACCATCTGGGGGCTATTCCTTGGTCCTGAAGACAAGTGACACAACTTGTGTCCATGTGGTTCAACTCACCTCTCACGCAGAGTGACATCTGCATTGTGCCTGGTGGGAATAATCCCTAGTCTCTCTGGGCTCATCAAGTAGAGTGCTTGTTGGCACAGGGCAAAATCGGGGAGAATACTGGCCATACACTGCATGGATGATCAAGTTGATGCTGTAGCCTTGGCCTGCTGCATCTTAGTGTATACAGGCATGCCTGAATTTTCTGCTCACAGAGGTGGCTCAGCTTGTGTAAGCAAGAGGCAAAAAATCACATCGGGGAGTTCATGTCCTGCATCCCAAGCCCTTGAAGGTTAATGGTTGCACAGAGACTGTCAGCCTTCAGAGACATCTTTTGGCACCTTTCCTAAGCACTCGGTCGTTTGGAAGGGAAAATAATAAATGCTTTCCCACAGAAAGCTTTTTCTTTTGACATCTTCTGTCAAGATGCAGTTACATGTCAGGTACGTGTTTGTTTTCATAAGGCAGTATGTAAAAACCATCTCTTCCTTCAAGTGCACATTGTGTCAGCAGCTCTTTTCGACTGATTTCAACTCCTCAGTCGTACCACAGCTCTTCTACAGCTAGAATAGGGCATTCAGGCTTTACCTTCCCTGTCAGCTGAAGAGTCATACTGCTCTGCAAACTGCCCTTGAAATCACTGTAGTAACTGTATTAGAAATACTTAGCACATAAATTGTAGGACATGGAGGTAGTGCATGTTACAAGGCATGATAAGCATGCAGTGAACCTGCTGTACAAGCTCATTTAAAAATCTAGCACAGAATCCTTACTCTCCTTGCTCTCCTGCCTGCTTGGTTCAGAGTTCTAAGGAAGGATGTGCCTGTGAGGCTGCTCCTGTCAGCCAGAAATGGGACCAAGCTTTCTCACACATTATGGGTTTTCTTTTTTCACACTGATATTCCCACACAGCAGGTTTGATGGTAGAATGAACTTTCTCACCTAATTTGTGCACTTTTGCCTGATTCTGGGGATGTTACTGGGTGGGCAGTGGTGGAAGCACAATGAAACAGGTATGGAAGTGGAATGCCCTCATTTCAGTAGGTACCTTCACATGGTTTTATCACATACACACTGATAAATAATTATAAATGGGCACCTTACTATGGAATAGTGAGACAGCAAGGGAAAGTATGGGAACTATCTATGCAAGTTTTCATGTACTTGAACATTTGAAATCCAAGGAAACCACAATCAGGATGTATCCAGAAGGTGTGTTTTTTTCCCCCAAGCCCTCCAAAGAGAGCTATGCCTATGCATGTAACTATTAAAGTTGTATCACTCTCCTGTGTGGAAAACTGGCTGGATGGCCGGGCCCAGTGGGAAATGGTGTTAAATCTAGCTGGAGGCCAGTTACAAGTGGTGTTCCCCAGGGCTCAGTGCTGGGTCCAGCCCTCTTCAATGTCTTTATCAATGACCTGGATGAAGGCATCGAGTGTACCCTTAGCAAGTTTGCAGATGACGCTAACCTAAGTGGAAGTGTCGATCTGCTGGAGGGTAGGGAGGCTCCAAAGGGATCTGAACAGGCTGGACCGCTGGTCCAAGACCATTGGGATGAGGTTTAACAAGGCCAAGTGCTAGGTCCTGCACTTGGGGAACAACAACCCTATGCAGAGCTACAGACTGGTAGAAGTCTGTCTAGAAAGCTGCCTGGAGGAGAGGGACCTGGGGGTGTTGGTTGACAGCGACTGAACATGAGCCAGAAGTGTGCCCAAGTGGCCAAGAAGGCCAATGGCATCCTGGCTTGTATCAGAAACGGTGTGACCAACAAGTCCAAGGAGGTTATTCTCCCTCTGGACTCTGCACTGGTGAGACTGTGCATCAAACAGAGTTCTGGGCCCCTCACCACAAGAAGGATGTTGAGGCTCTGGAGTGAGTCCAGCGAAAAGCAACGAAGCTGGCGAAGGGGCTGGAGAACAGGCCTTATGAGGAACGGCTGAGAGAGCTGGGGTTGTTTAGCCTGGAGAAGAGGAGGCTCAGGGGAGACGTTATTGCTCTCTGCAATTACCTGAAAGGAGGTTGTAGAGATGAGGGAGCTGGGCTCTTCTCCCAAGTGACAGGGGACAGGACAAGAGGGGATGTCCTCAAGCTCCACCAGGGTAGGTTCAGTCTGGACATTAGGAAAAAAAAATTCACAGAAACTGGAACAGGTTGCCCAGGGAGGTGATTGGGTCACCTTCCCTGGAGGTGTTTAAGGTGGATGAGGTGCTGAGGGGCATGGTTTAGTGTTTGATAGGAATGGTTGGACTCGATGACCCAGTGGGTCTCTTCCAACCTGGTTATTCTATGATTCTATGATTTTATCTTTCTGTCTATGAAGTCTATAAAAAGACAGGCTTGCTTACCAAGCTAAGTCTTTCTGTTTTAAAAATCTAAAGGTTCTCTAAAAGTGCGAGATTGATT
Organism: Coccyzus lansbergi; assembly: GCA_033558105.1. Lineage (NCBI taxonomy): Eukaryota > Metazoa > Chordata > Aves > Cuculiformes > Coccyzidae > Coccyzus > Coccyzus lansbergi. Next base: position 105,827 of record JAUMJK010001536.1, on the reverse strand, counting down.
CCTTTGTCTTCAAGCACGAATATCAATTAAGCTGAGGCTGTCCTAGCTTAAAAGCAGGGTGAGATTTATGTGAATAATCAGTTTCAGTTACAGGGAATTAATCTTAAGTGTACAGTATGGGCATAGGAGTGCATTACTTTCCTTTTATGTAATTTGTTTCCTGATACTGGCACTCTGGAGCAAGGGCATTTCAAGTAAATTTGGCTTTTCATTATACATCTAAATCCCATCAGCACAACCACAGACACCTGGCGAAGGGTCACATTCAGTTGAACATGCTCAGCTATGTGCAGGTGACATCATGTTTAAGTGGAGGCACCTCTGGGTTTTGTAGACGTTCCAGTAGAGAAGCAGTGGCTCCAGGGAGAAAAAGCAGATGCTGAGTGGTCAGACAGATCTCATTAGTGCCGGAGTGGTGCATTTCTCACTTGGTTGCTTTACCATTGTGCCACCCTTGTTATTCCTGCTATTATTATTTCTCCAGCACTGAGCATAACAGGTACCTTGAAAGAAAACTACACAGAGAGGACTGCTATAAACCCAAATTAGCTGAACAAAGCCAGCACAGCTCCACTGTAGCTATTGCACCTCTTCTAAGGAGCTGTGCTGCTATGAGCAGGGAGACACAGGGACAGCAGAGGCTTTCACAGCTTGTGTGCTGATGTGAGGGAAGATAAATTTAGGATCCAGTCCTAGTTTTTGTGGATTGTGTTTTACAGGAGGCAGTCAGGAGCTGAAAGAAATCAGGTTGCAATTCACTGTTTCCACAAGAGACATGAATATGGAGTTGTATTTCTTCTAGCCCAAGAAAATGGTGGGTTTCACTGCATGATGCCCTCACTTCAACAGCAAAATTGGAGGGTGATCCCTGCCCTGATCCCTTCCACCATTAGGGCACTCCTGTGGGAACTAGGACGTGTGGCTCCCACTCCATGGGAGAGACTTCATGCTTCTATGTTACTCTGCAAGCTATGAATGAAATGTAGACTGAAAGCTGCTGCCAGAGAGTTGTGTCTTCTCCTGCCCTCAGGGCTGTCACTGTGTGTCGTATATGCTCACAAATTAGGTGTAGGATCCTTGGAGAGTATGGGACTGTGATTTTTCACCCAGAGAGATACAAGTAGGAGATGCTGTGCTAAGCAAGAGGTCAGCCCTTCAGGGGTGCTTAGGCACATTAGCACATTTTCAGTGCCAGCTTTGGTGCCAGCTTTGGTGTACAGGAGCTCTTATAGTGTCTAAGTGATCAGGTCAGTCTTTTGGAGATCAAATAGCATGTGATTGTTTTTCATGAGCTGGATCTCACCCTGAGCCCCCAACAGCTCATATTCATGGACAGGCGAAGCAATGATCATAATACGTCCCTACACTGGCTAAGGCACCATCTGTGATGGGAAATTCTCCATCCTCTAAATATCAAAGGACCACTGAAAAAGAAGAGTTTCTCTGCTCCATGCCACCACATGCAAGCTTGCACCAAATGGTTGTCATACAACCAGCAGACAAAAAAGGAGTACATTCAATGAAGATACAGGGGAAAATGCTTTCCAAAGGAAGGACCAGGTACTGCAGGTTCCTGCTCTGCCAGTGGAAGCTGAGTCTGGTGGTGCAGAAGTGTATGAGAAGAACAAAATTAAGTTCAACCAGACTAGGGGTGTAGGTACCAGAACCCATCGGTTGTAATATTCTTCCTCACCAGTACTGCTGATCCTGCTGCCTAGGAAAAATCACTTTCGGATCTGCACATTCATATATGACTTGTGTCCTGACACACTTTCAATCTCCTCTTTTCCTAGATCTGTATTTGCTTGTGGAATCCAGTCCCTGGCTGTGGTTCAGCACAGCTACACAACCTTGGCTCATACTGCTGAGGAAGAGCTAGGAGAAAGTCTGTAGAGAGGTGACTCATGAGATAAGAAAAGTCAAAAGGCAAACAAAGGTAATATTGCTGGGATGGCGACAAGGAACAACTCAAAGATTCAAGGAGAAAAACTTCAGAATACAATGATATAAAGTTCTACATGGCAACACAGAGGGCTGGAAACTGGAAACTCTGCAGAGTTGAGGACTTGTCACAAATGCAGTAGAAACCAACACTTCCCCACTTGATGGCTGACTGCCTGGCCAGTGAGGACTTTTCAGGTGTCTTACTGGGGACACTGAGCAAACTTAAAGCTTAGCCTGGCAGCACATTACATCCCAGCTATCTCTTGTCTGTGTCAACCAATAAATGACTGTATTAAGTTGTGTATAAGTTGTGTATAACCTGCTTACAAAATCTCTTTGTGCATAGCAAAAATTGCCTGAACAAAGTGACCTGGAAAACAAGGGTTACAGTTTCCCCTCTCCAGCATAGAAAGCCAGCGTGACCAATAGAAGATAATCCGGTTTCTTTGTTCTTGTTCTCCCTTTTAATCTTCATCATCCCTCCAACTAATGAAAACAAAACTCTTTCATTGTGATTTATTGGCGTTGGGTGCTACCACAAAGGCATAGGGGTAAAAAAAACCCAGCAAGAGTTGTATACCCACTTGTATACAAGTGGAAAATGATGTATGTAGTATGTCATAGGACTGACTCTTTTTAAATACAAAAATTCATATTTTAGTAAGAGTCATAGGATAAAATACCTTTGAAGATGTGGACCATTTAGGTAGTGGAAACTGACAGTCTGCTGGGCTAGAGTACTATGATCTAAACAGTGAAATATGTTTAAAATTTAATGCTCTGTGTTTCAAAGTTTTGTGATCACTGAAACACTTCAAAAACAAGTCAAAGAAAAAGTGTGATTTATCTTATCTAACGTCACAGATTCACATGCATCTGCATATGTTGCTCTCCTAACACTCAAAGGCTCTCCTAACACTCAAAGTAAATATCATAGTTCTCTGGGCTCACCTCCTTTTCTGCTTTTGCATCTAGTCTGGGCATTCTTATTTCTCTCCACTGGGTAAAATGGAACCCTCTGTTCAGCCAGGTATCTTCTGTATTTGGCCTCAGAATGGAGGACAGTGCAGAAAAGGAGGAATCACTGAGAGGGTGGAGTGAAATCAAAATAAGGAGCATCACGTCTAGCTGGGAGGGACTTAACTTTCTTCACAATACCTGAAAGGAGCCTGCAAGAAAGCTGGAGAGGGACTGTTCACAAAGTCTTGTGGTGATAGGATGAGGGGGAATGGGTATAAACTGGAGAGGGGCAGATTTAGATTAGACATTAGGAAGAATTTCTTCACCATGAAAGTGGTGAGATACTGGAATGGGTTGCCAAGGGAGGTTGTAGATTCCCCATCCCTGGAGGTGTTCAAGTCTGGGTTGGATGGGACTTTGGGTAACCTAATCTATTGGAATGTCCTTGCCCATGGCAAGGGGGTCAGAACTGGATGATCTGTAAGGTCCCTTCCAATTCAAACTATTCTATGAATCTATGATTTTATACTATCTGTAGTGGAGGAACCACAAGAACTCCTGGTGGTTTGAGAGCATCCTTGTGTTTTCTGACCTTAAGCTAAAATTCCTTAGCACTGCTTTAACTACTTCTTGTCTGCTGTATCAGATATGAAATGCTTAGGAATTCTGGGAGCCAAACATTGTGTCAACACTTTAGCAGCTTGCTGTGCCATGCACTGGGTTTGTTGTGGTCCTCCACCTCACTGAGGTGAAGTTGTGTGATAAATCAGATGTTATGAACACAGCATGATCTGGTGCAACCACACCAATCAAGTTTGGCAGCCCCTTTTTGTATAAAGTGTACTTGTGGAGATGTGGCAGCCCATTGCTTCCAGATAAATGCAAATAAAAGAATGACTAAAGTGGGTCTCTATCCCCTGTGTTTGGATGTGATGAAGGACACTGTATTAACAAGACTCCTAACTGCCACAATAACATTTCTGAGCATGAAGCACCACTGGCACCCTCAGTGTCTCCTTTCCCTGCATTGTCTGAGAGAAATTGACCCTGCCTAAGTAAGAAAGGACTTTCCTAATTACATTAGGACTAGCTTAGATGGCAGAGAGGGTAACAAAATTAGAGCTTTTAAACCATTATCATTTCGTCATGAACATCTGTGTTGATACAAGCCTGTGGAGACTTAAGGAAAGCTGAGCTATTGCTGATCTTATTATAGCTTTAAAAAACAAAATTTGTGATGTAGAACTGGTCCATGACTATAAGAAAACCATCAGTCTTTTTGTAAGAGGCAAGAAAGGGCTCTGCTCAAGCCCAGAGTGGTTATATCCTGATTCTTGTTTTTAAAAACAGAATAATCTCAGATTTCTCAAACCTTTTCCTAAATGTAAACCAATACACACAAAAATACCTAGTCAGGTATTATGCCTATAATTTCATATTATATGTGTCACACCATAGTGGTTTAATCCTGTTGTCTCCATCTTGTCTGCTACAGTAATCTATTATAATATTTTACATAACCAGAGTTGATATATTGTATGGAGAAGCCAGGGAGTGTGCCTGATCGCCTTACTATGACAGCAATAACTGAAGCAGTATGGTTATTGTACTCAGAGAGAAACATGAACTCTGCAGAAAAACTGGACTGGATGAAACAGGGGATAGGGCTGGATTTTGGCTAATGCAAAATAGACACTTATATGGCAGATGATTCATCAGGAGTTTTACTGTGCAATGCGTTTTTCTTAAAAACATTAAATAGGAACTATTCTCATATTTCTTAACACAAATCAGGTCAAAATGGGACTTCCTGTTGACTTATTCAAAGTATAATTTACTGTGAAAAAGCGCCTTCCTTTTATTTATATATCTACATCTATAAATAAAACTAAGATAAGAAATCAAACCAAAATATTCTGAATTTGATCACATCTGACAGATGAGCCGAAAACAAAAAGCCGATATCATAGAATCATAGAATCATAGAATAACCAGGTTGGAAGAGACCCACTGAATCATCGAGTCCGGCCATTTCTATCAAACAATAAACCATGCCCCAATATCTGAGGTTGTGTATGTTCAATGCAGAGGCATATATGTCTATGTCCAGCAGGAGAATATCAAGCAGTGTATCCAAGCACTGGACTCCTGATCACCCACATACCCAAACTATCAGTTCATTTCTTGTCTTTGTTTGCACCACTCCACCTACACCTCTCCGAGGTGGAATTGTTACAGTGAGAGCCAGCCCTAACCTGTTGAAGTCATTGGTATTTAGCTTCAGGCAAGAGATTACTTCCTATCCCTCATTTGTTTTGCAGTATAGACATAACCTGCCAGTCCTGGGCTTTGATACGCTACTTTCTCTGTGCAAACATCACTTCTGCAATGCATTTATGTTGATAGGTATAAATGCACGTGTGCACACACAGACACACACGTCTTCTTCCTTGCTTCAGTTTTGCAAAAACCTGAGCCTAATTTTGAAATGTCACAGCTCAAACATAATTCCCAAAAAGACTTCGCCATGTGGATCACTTCAGCAATCTGGTTCACAGCCCCAAAAATGGTAATATTCATAACAGGCTGAGGTAAGAGAACAGAAACTTTTAAAGCCAGTTTCACCTCTGAGGTCTATTACAAAACTACCCTCTCCATCTACAGACATTTAATTGCTACCTGGCTTTTGGCCTCATTAAATTCCAGATAATTAATCCCCAGGTAATAGATTTTTCACTCTGCTCTGAGACACTTCAACAGGTTTTCTTAGCAGTGGCCCTGAAATGATCGTTTCCTACCCTCAGTGCTGAACATGCTGTGCCAAGCAGTTTGATGCATGCCCATTAATAGTGGACCACTCCGTTATATTAAGGGAGGAAAAAAAAGACAGGAGAAAAGTACAAGCCCTATATTATCATCAGTTTTGCAGTGAAGTCGAGTGAGCAGAGAAATGCAGATCTGACCACTCATGGGACAATTGCCCTGTTGCTCTCCAGGGAGCTCAGTTTGCAGAATGGCCAAAGAGCCCCGCTGAGCTTCAGGGCGGCTGCTGGCAGAGTTCCACTATGCACCATTTCTGCCCCAGGGTCATCACATGTCCAGTGGGGAGATGACCATACCTGTTCAAAGAGATGAGACCAAAACCCACTCACTCCCATTTGGCATTGAAACCACCTCCCAATTCCATTCTCCAATTCTAGTTCAAAGGTGGATGATATCACAAGGACATGAGCGCAATGTGAAACAGGGACATAAAACTTAGCTGTAATTTAGTCCTAAGTAAATTCAATTACAGATTTAATTCAAGGGAAACTTGTCTCTTCCTCTAGGCTGAACATTAGGAAAAAAAATTTCATGGAAAGGGTCATTGGGCACTGGCACAGACTGCTTGGGGATGGGGTTGAGTCACCTTCCCTGGAGGTGTTTAAGGGACGGGTGAACAAGGCACTGAGGGACATGTGTTTGATAGGAATGGTTGGACTCGGTGATCTGATGGGTCTTTTCCAACCTGGTGATTCTGTGATTCTATGATTTGCTATGAGTGTCTCCTCCATGACCATTGCTGTCAGAGGCATAGTTGAAAGGCAGCACCCACATGATGGGTGCTGCCCTCAGGGACAAATAGGAAGCGACTTGCATTAAATTTGTAATTTTGCTCCTGGAGACAACAATATCTTCATTATTTTCTATCACCTGGACAAGAAGTTTGATGTAATCTTGAGAAGATGGGGCACAGACTTGAAAGTAACTTTCTGAATGGTTGGACTCGATGATCTGGTGGGTCTCTTTCAATCTGGTGATTCTATGATTCTATTAATTTATTTTCTAGACTTCTGGGGCTGGCACAACAGCCCTATCAGGAGTTAAAATGTCCTCACAAAGCTCCTGGTTCATATACTTTGTTGTGAGATAGGGAATAGTGTCTGTCCTTCAACGGGCACCTTTTCTGGACTAGAAAACTTATCAGCTTACATTTACTTTTCTTTATCTTTTTAATACTGTATTTCTCTTTGTTGTATGTGGCAGGTGCCTGGACTGATTATCTCTGAAAACAGCATAATTAATGGCTTTCTGTAACTTCAAAAATTAAATATATTTTGATCAACTTCAATAAAAACCTTTCTGCTGCTGGGAGGTGTGAGCCTGTAAGTGCTGAGCCCCTGAGACCTTTTCTGTCTTCAGAAGAGGTTTCATCTCTTATTCTGCAGAATTACTGAGAATGCTTCCTTAATGAAAAGAGAGGAGACTGGGTCTTTCTCCTTTCTATGTTGCAGACCTTGCTTTAACCTCAGAAAGGCCTTCCTTTTTTTCCAGCTTTAAAATGTAGGTGATGGTATTTATAAGCAGACAGGGAGTTTCTACTTAAGGAACATTTTATGGAAGCCTGGCTGTTTGCCAAAGACAAGTGTGATGTATTCCAGACCAATGCACCATGGCATCTTTACTGCAGGGGAGGGGAAAAAAAGGGATCTTGTCCCCTGTTTTGATATTGAATTAGAACAGAAGTGGATCATTAAGGCATTGTAACACTGCCAGGCTGGTACCCGCAAGGCTGAGGGAGCAGAAAGCCCACAGCTGATCTACCTGACTTTGCAGGGATAATGCTCTCTGTCTACTCCTAGATGGGGAAACCAGCTTGATGGGTCAGGGTGGGACTGGGGGAAAATTAAGGAACAATCTGGTAAAATGGAGCAAAGTGGATGCTGCAGCTTCTATGGGAAAACACTGGAGAGACCTGGGACTCTGCTGCAATGGTAAGTGGTGTGTGCAGACCTAGCTGGCTTTTGCAGAGTGCTGAAGCAACAATCAGTGGTTTTGCAAGCTGGGGTCACTTTCATGAAGCCTCAGAGGGCATGAAGTGCTGATCCAGCAGTCAGGATGATCTGTAACCACACCTGGAAAAGCTGGGGGAGAGAGGAGCGCAGGGAAAGCTGCTGTGGAGGGGACAGGCTGATGCAGTTAGTGCCAAGGGAATACTAGGCTGTTGCAAAACTATCCCGATGAAGGAAATCACACCGAATCAATTTAAACCTCTACTGTCAATCAGCTGTAATTGATTTTTCTATTTCATTGCCTCCTCTTTAGCCCCAGCAAAGTTACTATGTTTTTTTCCAACAGACAGTGTTTCTGCGAGGTTATCAACATCTTTCCAAGCAGGAGGGAGGTAATACTTAATTTTCAGGTTTTTGTGTAGAGTCTCAAGTTGCTGCTATTTTGTTAACATTCATGAAAAGTAAAACACTGAACAGCCCCTTACCAGCTTCCCACAAACCCTTCCTAGATAATAAAATATATCTTTTTAATCTCTTGACAGTACCATTTCTAAAAATATAATACTTTTCCCGTAGACATGTTATCTCTATTGATGAAAGTCATTGTGTCCAAACTAGATGTCTTTCCAAAACACATTGAAGAGCTGAAGTCTTAAGCTCCTGAGAAAGGATCTCGGCTTTGGATTTGTGCAGCAGGCATTGTTAAGTTACCATAAAAGTCTCTTCATGCTTTGAAAGACGTGAATTGATGTCTAGGAGGCAAGAAAATCTCACTGTACCCTCATCCTATCTTTACCTTCTGTTATGTCAGGACGTGGGACCCCTCCTTTTCCATGCCCCTACCACTAGCTGCACAAGCTGTCTCCAGATGCTTGTCCTCAGTGACTGATGAACATGCTGTGAGTACACAGTGTCATTAATGAACATTGGAAGACCCTCGGCCTTGCGACTCACACTTCTTTTAGGCCAAACAACACACAAACGTGATGCCACGTGGTCCCTGTGATTTGGGGCTTAGAGGCAGCTCAGTGATCCCCGGGGATGGTGGAATATCCCTCATTTGAGGGACCAATGCTGCACTTCCCAGGAGAGCTGCATCTGTGAGCACGATTCAGAAATGGAAGGGCCATTACTGAGGGGAATGGTTTAGAGATTGCTGGGAATGGTTGGACTCGATGATCCGGTGGGTCTCTTCCAACCTGGTGATTCTGTGATTCTGTGATTCTGTGATTTAACTTGTGTGATTCCCATCTTGTCCAGGGAGCTACAGCAGGAGGAACCTTTGATGGACTGCACTGTTTTTACGTCCCGATGGACACAAATTCCCTTCACAGTTCATGTTTGTTAGTGTATCTATATTGCTTAACTCAGATCTGATGTACAGAAACATGTTTTTCATGGTAACAGTCTCCTCTCCTTTGATCGTGACAGACCAGTATTATGGAAGCCTTTGGTACCTGCTGTGTCTACAGAAGGGTTGATTTATGGTTCTCTTAATTAACATTGTTCTATTGCATATTGATTTTCTGTGTGGTTAATAGCTTAACTTAAAAATGATGTGAAGGCCATAGATGCATTAGGCTTGCATGAAGAGCAAAACACCCTGATGTAATAAAGGAAAAATTGTTGCTGACCTGCAGCTGGTACATCCTCCCTCTGAGAACCTGCTTAAACATTGTAGCTAACACGTTCTCTGGAAAAATTATTATCAGAGGTAAGCTCACAAGCAAGCTAATTAAATATCAAATTGGTTACTGTGGGTGCATTTACTGGGCATGAAACAGTGATGGATCTCTGACATTTCCCTCTGTAAATATGTTTTAAATAAGTCATTAGTAGTTAATTATCATACTGTAAAATTAAGGCAAATAGATACATTTTGGATGTTATAAGGCAGCTGCTTTATGATAATTAAATAACATCAATGGATTATGCTTAGATAAAAATTCTGGAAAATCAGGAGCATCACATTATGGTATGGCACTTATTGTTTCCCCAGGCAGACCTTCTGAATTAGAGGAGGCACAGAGGAAACGTCCCCTTTAGTGATGAGGGCAGCACAGAATAGGAAGGAGGGGGCTGATTTGCAGAGACCTGTTACATTATGAGAATGACCTGTCCACCCCCGTGTTTTCTGGCCGTGAAATCTTGGGGAGCTTCCAATGCTGTGTGTACACCACAGGTTGCTTCCCATCTGGGTAGCATCTCCTCATTTAGGACCTCAGGGTGGGCCTGCACCCTGCTCCTCTGGTCCAGGGAAGTATTTACCTCTCTGAGCACAAGCATTTCTTCCTTTCTTCAACTTTAGGACAAAAGCAGTTTCCCAGGGTTGATGGGCTTTGTGCCTCTTTGCAGATTTGGCCATCATGCTGCATTGCATCCAACACACAGCTCAGCAGGTACCACAGCCTTACCAACATGAGTGATCTCAGCCTAATCTTGCACACTAGAAGTGAAGATAACAAACAAAACCCCCTCCATTTGGGACTGTGATAGCCTCAGTACTCATTTCCTATGGTGACAAGCACGTGGGAAATTAAGGGTAAAGGAACACCTTGCCTTTGACCATGTGGTACCTGTACATCTACAATTGCCTGGCATGCCCCTCCATTCTTGTTTTACCCTGTCCTTGGGCAGCACACAGTACTCCCCTGAATTTGCTGCCAGTTCAGAGCTTCCCAGAGATCACTGAACTGACACATTTTTTTATTTGCTTCATGACATTAAGAGATTTTCTACAATAATTAACCCCTCACTCCCTGAATTAAACCCCCAAGACTGACTGCCTGTTTTGCAGACACTGATTTCTGACTCTGCTTCGGATCTGGAAACTCACAATACTTTGGAATGAACAAGGCACAGTCTGATCACTGTTGTGCAGGGGGAACTGCCAAGAAAACCTGTACTAATGAAGAATATTTTTGTTCACTTCTGAAGATAAGACTGGTAAATACTCCTATACGTTTATTTTTCATCTGGTCATTGGTATGGTGAAGTCTAGTATATTTATGATTGACCTCCCAAGGGTTTTGCTTTTGCTAGGGAAAAACATAGATGTTGCTGCACAGATACACATCTTTCTAAAGCAGTACCTTCAAAACTAGGAGGCTGATTTTTGCTTGGCTTGGGAGCTAAAAGATGGGTACTTTGCTGGTTTTCTTAGGGAAAATATAAAACTGTTGGTGCACATCTGCCCCCAAACCCTATGCACGATGACAAGGGAGGTTGGGGGGTTGCACATGCCTTGTGGTGTCTACCTCAGACCACTGTCTTCAGTCTTCCTATGCCTCCCGCCATGGTCCCAGGTGAAGAGGCATCCTCTGCTTCCCTTTGGAAGGCAGGCAGGGATAGAACACTGTGTAATGCTGAGGTGGCATGACTGCTTCGTTCCCTCTCAGTGGTGGCTGCATATTAACTGTGGATTAATGGGCCCTGTAAGTATTACTTAACACTCCTAAAATTCTTCATATTTTCTACTTACAGTATAATTATCATTAAGGGATTAAGGTATAAGAAATAGTAAACGTAGGTGGCTGCAATTAAATTTCAACATCTTCATTTTCAGTCTTAGATATTTACAGTTAACTGTGAGACTGGAAGAGCATATCACCCCAACTTCATTGACACCAAAAGGGTCAGCACCTTCTCAGTCTTTATGCCAACAGGACCAGTTTTGTGGATGGGTCCCTCACACGCATACAACAACTTAACCAGTTTTGGTTGCAACAACCTACAGCAAAACAACTGTTTTGGCCTCCATCCCAAATCGCCTGATATTAGAGAACATTGCCCCTGCATCTGATTTACAGAGAAAGAAACCAAAGGCATAGGCAGCTGCAGAACATTCCAGCTAACTGATCCTCCCTTGCTGTTTCCACGGCACAATGGATCATGGCAACCCCTGGATGTGCCCCTCATGTTTGAAGGCAGATAAAGCCCAATGCCTCAGCAGGATGCTGCAGTGAACAGATCCTGTCTCCTGCAGGGCTTCTTTGGGCACAGCACCCCTGCTAAGGTAGATATTTAGACGCTAGCCTCGGTCTGCCTTATATCCAGCCTCTGCTGTGTCTCAATTCCATCCTTTCTTGCGCTCCAGCTCACAGGGCAAGGGGATGGGCAGCTTGCCAGTGCTGTTTGTGAGCTCAAAGACTGTGTTTGTACACAGAGGGGAAAAGCAGTTTTGTGTACAAGTGTAAGCATAGAAAACTCTCTGCCATCATTAGCTGTAGCCTGGATTCAGACCATTGGGTCTCATCACTGAGTACTCTACAGGGAGCTCAGTCTGATTTCACCCATCAACTCACGAACAGATGCTCACTGGATGAGTCTTTGGGACATTTGGTGATAACTTCCAAGAGGCAGGTTGTTCCCCACAGGGAAAAAAATTATCCACAAAACCAGACTTAGGCTGTAAGACTTCTCAACTACAGAGAGCTGGGCTAAGTTCTTGCTCATCTTTCAACACTTGGGTCTTTGCAAACACCAGGAGACACAGGTCGTACTGGAGTGCCTGAGCTGTAATTATGGGTCAGTCAGGACTGGAGCTGACTGAACCCTTCTCTGTGTACCTTGTCTGCAGGCAACATTAAGATCCCTCTCCATGAAAAACAACTCAGAATCTACTTAATCTACAAGTTTCTTCTATGTTGTAAAAGTCAAGAAGCGAAAGCTCCTATTACAAAAAAGCGCTGAAAGGCTGGTTTCAGCATCAATTAATTTTTCCCTGTAAATGAGTAAAGAAAAGGTCTTCCCTTCCCCAACATCTGCTTCATCAGACTGAGTTCTCTTGCTATAGGCTGTTGATTGGTCCCTGGCAAATTAAAGTTGCTTTAGTTAAAGCAGCAAATAAGCAAGATACCCAGATGCAGCCCAGATTTATCTGTGAACTGGGATGTTGCTTTCTAATCACTGGCTTATTATTAAAAAATCATTAAAAGCTTAAAATTATTCAGATATACCTCACTAGTAAGCTTGCGCTTTGCTGCAATACTAAATTATCTCCAGTTGCCTTGTGAAGCTCCTGAAGATTAAGCTGGCTTCAGATTTGTGTTCTGATAGAGCCTTCATCTTTTACCAACAGCCTGAAAGAAAATTCAGTCTTTATAATCAGTTATTTACAAACCAGTGGTTATGTTTATGCAGCCTTGCATGACCTTAACATTTTTTGAGTTTCTTTTTTGAAATACTTTCTATGGCAGAAGAAACCCAGTAAAAGTTCTGTTTTATTTTTTAAAGCTGTATTATTTCCTTTATGATTTAGACCCTTGAGATTCCAAGCTTTGTTTCCACTGTGATTGGATGAAAGATTGCAGTCTGGCTGGGAGGCTAGATGAAGTGATGAATTACTGCAAGTATTTGCGTCTGTTTTCCTGCCACACTTTATATCTAGACCTGGGTATAGCCATGAATTGCTGGAAAGTAAAAACCCTGTTTGTAAGGAAGGTGTTCCTGCTGCATTGCTGCCTTCTTTGAGGATGCATTCTGCTGAGGCTGGCATGTGGCTGTGGAAAACATGTCTTCACCCACTCCCAAAAGCACAGATGATGAGAGGTTTAAACCTAGGTACGTATTTTAACACAAATATGGGATACTGCTTGACTCAACAGGAATAAAATGCTAGAATGAGGGCAAAGGGGAAGCTAAATGAGCCAGAGAAGCCCCTGACCATATCACAACTCTGTGAGAATGCAAGGAGCAAAAATGAAATGTGAACATCTCCTCCAGGTCAGCAAACCTTAAATACTAGTGAAACATTTTTCAAGGATTGATGCCTCAGGCTCCTGTCAGATATCCTTTGGTGAAACTTGCTACGGGACATTTCTGATCCCTGTGCCTGCAGGGCCACTGCTAAGTCATATTCCCATGGCCAAGGCAGCATGGAGGAACATGTGCCTGCCTTTCAGCTGCCTCTTCAGTCTGACATACTAATGCAAACTCTTATAATAAACCCACAAAGACCTCTGAAATGGATGGGGGTGGTGTGAGGAGCATGCTTGTGTCCCCCACTCTTGCTCCTGCACCAGGGGCAATGACAGCTTTTAGAGGACTAACAAAGCCATGTGGGATGGCAATATTTTAAGCTGTCCCAATAAAATACAGGTCATCTGCTGACTTCCTCACTGCAAACCATAAGCTGGCCTAAAGAGGCTTGGCAAAGCAGCATTTCCTCACCTCTGTTGATGCTATCTCATCCTAAGTCACCAAAATCTGTTTATCATCTCTAGCTTCCAATGGTCAAAGATAAATAGAAACAAACTCCTTTAAGCCTGGGATCAGACCCAAAATCCAGGCAGGGGACAGAAATGACAGTACCTAAGTAGCCACTCCTTTCCGTACCCCTTTGCACAGCTAATTAACACAGCTCACATGCCAAAACAAAATGAGTCTTAAGCATTAGAAATCCTGCCATATGGAGAGAGTAATCATGAAGCAGTTAATTGAATAAACCCGGGGAAAGTTTGTTCTGTTGACAGTCATCCCGTAAGGAGAACAAAAGGCAGATTTGTCCAAGTGGTTTATTTGCTCCACATGACTGGCTCCACATTATTTGCTTCATTCAGCACTCTTTAGGAACATGTTTACCCTTGTGCCACAGTGCAAAGCCTTTACCGATAGAGATTCAACAGTCTGTCCTCTCCTTTTTGGAGGTATTTTGTATTACTTGTGATTACCAATAAGGGTGTTTACTGCAAAGCACGTTTTGGAGTATGTCTTATTCTTTTTTGCCATCCCGCTCCTGCCACAATGACCTCCTTTCCAATTCAGACTGATTTTATTAGCTGGTAGTAGCTCTGGGCTTTGGACTACCATAAGGGTCTATATTTCTGATGAGTTTAAATTACCAGATACTTGTGTAACTGGTGTATCTCCATACTTTTTCATTACTAGTAATCTACTGTGCTGATCTGTGGATTCCTGAGAGTGTCCCACATGGTTGTCTGTCTGCCTTCTTCCTTCTTTTCAGACTTGTCTTTCAGATATGACTTTGGCTTGGTTGTTGTTCAGTGATTGCTGTTGAGATCCCTTGTACTGCTGCACCGCTCCTTGCACATCAAAACACCAACCCTATTTTTACACAGGATTGCAGAGTCAGAATAACTCAGGTGGGATAGGACCTCTGGACATCATATTGTCCAGCCTCTACTCAAATGACAATCAACTGCGAAGAAAGATCAAGTTGCTCAGAGTTCCATCAAGTTTTCAAAATCTCCAAGGATGCAGATAGCAGAGCCTATCTGGGCAGCCTGTTCTAGTGCCTCACCTCTCCCATGAGAAGGACTTTTTACCTCATATCTACTCAAAACATCCCTTGTTTCAGCTTATGTCTGGCTCTTGTTGTACTTCCAGTGCACATCCGTGGGAAGAATGTGGCTCTGTTTTCCCTACAAAGTCCCATTAATTCATGGTAGACAGCAATTCCCTTCTCTTCTCCAGGATGAGCAAGTGTGGCCCTCAGCCTCTCCTCCACCCTGTGCTCCAGGCTCCTGGCCAGCTTGGTACCCTTCACTGCACCTGCTTCTCAGTGGCAGAGACTTCCCTGTAGCAGGTAGCCCCAGATGGCACTCAGTGCATGGGATGTAGTATCACAAGTCACATTCCTGTTAGTTACAGTCCTGCTAACACAGGCTGGGAAGAGGTTGACCTTTGCCACAAGGGTACATTTCTGGTTAATTTTCAGCTTGTTCACCAGGACCCCCTTGTCCCTCTGTCTTTCCTGGCAATGGTGCATTCACAGTCTATTTGTTTACTTTATCTGAAATTCTCTGTTGTCAATTAGTCCAAAATTATACAACCCTCTCCTCTTTTTTTATTAGAAGTTCTTTCTAGTAGAAATAAATCGAAAGCTTTCACCCTGCAGTTATGTTGCCAGACCCTTTTATTTTTGCTATAACTAAAAACTCCCTCAGTGCTTGTTATTGAGGAATGGAAAGATTGTCTTACCTAAATCTGTACAAAATAGCAGTGAATATAATACTTGGTGTTACTATGCCCAAACTTTCTGGATTTATCTTAAGAAGACAATTATCCTGATTGGGTTTCTCTTGCATAAGTCAAAGGAACTGCAGGGTGTCAGTGGGGTTCAGTTCATCTAACATCAGCTAGATAAAATGACAAGTCCATCCTAAACTAATCTTCTGGACTCCTTGATTGTCAGTGGCAAGAAAGACAGTCTTACTTGGAGGAAGATGACTTCAATCCACCACACATGCCTCAAAAGAGGAGGATAAGCTTCCTGGACTCCAGAAGGTTTTTCATATGGTTTTCTGCTGGATGAAGTAGGATAATTTTTTAGAATAAATATGTCTGAATAAGGGTTTGATCCTGCAAAACATACATATTTTTGAAGCTGTGCACATGCTTGATGCTGAATCCCTGAGTGCTCTTTTTGAGTTCATGGCACTACTGTGATCACTGCACTTGCTGCCATTCTGTCATTTCCATTTCAGTCACTCATTTCCACAAAGCCTGATGGTGACCTTAACACCTCCTTACCCCATCTGCCCTATGTAATCCTTGCATCGTGGCTATTTACTCCATTTTCACACTTATTACTCTGCTTATTTTCCACATGGCAGTCCCTAAGAGTTGAAGAATATTTTCATCCTCTGCTGATGTGGTTTTCTGCTTTGTAGCAGCTACCTACTTGCTTATACATAGTTATTTTCTGCACAAGGGGACATTACTGATTTAATCTTTTTATGTCTCATTTATAGTCCATTTCTCTGTTTCTCTTTCCAGTTTAGCTGGTACTTGATGTGAAAGGGTGTGTGATCTTGTGTTTTAGATATTCACAAGGGCTTGTTTCTCCTCTCTATCATGCATTTTCCAGGGGCTGATGGGCAATTTGCCAACCACTATGGAGCATAATATTTCCATGTGTAAAATAACAGTAACATCACTAAAGCTGTGCAGATGATTTATTTTTTATGGGAGAGGCCAATCTGGAAGGAAAAGGGGTTTCAGTTTGCGTCAGCTCAGACCAAAATTGCTCTAGAAGAAAAGACTATAACTGAAAGCACTGTATCAGTGGAAATAACTGTTTAATTCCAAAGTTGTTTCAAACTTCTAAAAAAAGTATACCAAGATAAGCACACAAAGTACTTGGAAGTCTCTGCCATTTTCCCCTAGTGATGCTTTCATGTTTTGCTGGAACTAAGGAGGAGAGCTAAAGATAAATCCATTAATGTTATATAAGATACTCAGAAATGGCTCTAAATAAATAAAAACTGCTTCAAATTGTATACTGTATATGTGTCAGGCACTTCATCAGCAGTGCCAGGATGCTCTTCCCTCTTTGGACGAGAGCACTGTGGGAGAGCTGAGCAGGAATATTACAGGTGGCTATTAGCAGCAGGTCACCCAGTGCAATTTTCAGCAGATCTCCATGCATCACTGAAGTTTTGCCATTCAGCACAGCTGTCAATAATCCCTAGGGGAAAGAGCTTTGTGGGAGGCTGTGAGAGCCAGCTGAGGCCACTAGCCCACCCAGCTGTTCGCTCCTGCAGCGTGGAAGCAGAAGGGATGTGTGTCTAATTTGGCCATGCACACAGCAGACAATCAGCTTAAAACCCTGCTGCAAGTGGATATATGCTGCCACACTGAAGTAGAAGGAAGATATTCACTGTCACTGGTGAATGATCATGGTCATGGCTCACTCTGTTGGGTGGACAATGGATGAACATGGAACTTCCGGCAGGACTTGCCTTCTCAAACCATGATTACCTGATGGAAATAAGGTTTTGCAGGCACGTAAGGCACTTGGATTCCTCACCAGCTACATCAGCAAATGGCAACATCAATACTTCACTGCCTTTTGTACCTCTCCTCATCTTGCTGACAATCATTTTAAAGCAGGTCTTCATCTGCCAATAGGTGAATTGGTGGCACCAAACAAGCTGAGGACTGAATTATTGCAATTTCTTCTGAAGGAACTTAGAGGAAAATAAGAGATCCAGAGTTGTAGTGAAATTTTTTGCGGCTTTCCTTTCAGCAGGAGTAAACTAAAGGCCAGAATTAGGTTGTTGGATGACAGATGAGGTGAATCTTTTGCTTTAAGACTTTGGTATAGCAGGGAAAGGGCAGAATGAGGAGGAGCAATAACACAGAAGAAATGATACATAATGAAGAAAGAAAAAGAAAGAAAGAAAGAAAGAAAGAAAGAAAGAAAGAAAGAAAGAAAGAAAGAAAGAAAGAAAGAAAGAAAGAAAGAAAGAAAGAAAGAAAGAAAGAAAGAAAGAAAGAAAGAAAGAAAGAAAGAAAGAAAGAAAGAAAGAAAGAAAGAAAGAAAGAAAGAAAGAAAGAAAGAAAGAAAGAAAGAAAGAAAGAAAGAAAGAAAGAAAGAAAGAAAGAAAGAAAGAAAGAAAGAAAGAAAGAAAGAAAGAAAGAAAGAAAGAAAGAAAGAAAGAAAGAAAGAAAGAAAGAAAATGCAGCCTGATAAGATGTTAAATGTCTCAACATTTGGGCTTTTTATTTCCAAATAAAGCATGTGTATACAGAAGTGGGCTGGGAAGTTGCTGCTGTGTTCAGCCAGACCCAAGTGGAGCATTCAGGACCTGGATCTCCCTGTCTCATAGAATCACTAGGTTGGAAAAGACCCACTGGATCATTAAGTCCAACCATTCCTATCAAACACTAAACCATGTATCAGAAACTGAATGTGGCAGCATGGCTCAGCTTGCCTTACAGCCTCTGTTGCAAAAAGTTCACACCAAGAGCGGGCCCAGCTAACTGAAATTTTGTTCAGTTTGCCAAAGGAATTAATTTTTTTTTCAGCAGTGTTTGCCTCCTGTCTCACACCTCCAACAGCTCCAAAGAGGACAGTAGCTCTGCATCACACTATACCACACCGTATAAGGCCACGTGCACCAGCGCTGATGCCAGTGAGGGGTGATAAGGACAGCCCATCACTATCATTGCTCTCCCAGTCAGCACTCCCACCATCGTGGGAGAGCAGCCATCCTTGCCACAACAGGCTCCTGATTGCCTGTTGTAATGAGAAGGCTTTGGAGGGGCTGAAGCAGGGGCAGGGGACCCAAAGTCTCAGGTCTGAGTCAGACAGAACAAGGATTATGGGCTTTCTATTCGCAGGAAACACCAAAACCCCAGAGATACAGGGCATAACCACAGCAGCTCCTTTCTCTCAGTTTACTGGAGCTCTCAGGATCTGATGTGCTTTGTTTAAACTCAGTTTTTTAGATTACTCAAGAACCTCAGATTGAGTGAAAAAAAAAAGGAAGTTTCTAAGTGTCCCCAAGCTAAGGGCCCTGGGAGGTCTTTGGCACTGGAAAGACTCTTAATGATTAAATGAGAATTTGTACTATCTGTAAATTGTGACTTGGAGGCACCACTCACAGTGCTTGGGAGCCTGGCTTGGGACTTCTTAGCATCTGGGGCTTGCAGGACCATGTTTAATGTTTGGCTTCTCTACTGAGGCAATCAGCAACATGTGCTAATTAATACCAGTCCTGAAGAGACTTACATCTCCTGGGAAGCAGACTGAGACCTCACCACTCATTTAATGTAATCAAAGCTTACAGTAAAACGTCCCTTTCTGCTCTACACCCTGTGTGCTAGTCACAGCAATTATTTTGGGGCAGTATTTCTCCTGAGGGATGAGTCTAGGCTGCTATGTCTCACACAAAGGGCGGCACTGAAAAATTCTTGATATGCTGAGCTGTACCAGAGTGGGTGGATCAGACTGTGATATGTGATGGTGTTGGCTGGCTACTCCTCATCCTGCTGTCAAACATCCTGCTGAGGGGAGAGGCACTTCTCTAATATTATAATAATGGCACTATCTCCCCTTGATAACATCTGAGTTGAAATTTCCTGCAACCAGGTTGGGTTTATTATTGAATTTCACCCTCAAAATCAGATGTAAGTGTGAAAGGACTCAATGCTTACCCACTCTATCCCATGTCCAGAGCTGCAGGATGGCAAGCAAGGCCATTTAGTAGCGGTAATTAATTTCCTGCAGTGCTCGTAGGGTGGGAGGTGGGGAAAATGAAGCCAGTGCATAGTAACACAGAAACTTCTGAGACAGGAGCTTTTCCTTTCCCTCTGTCTCCTCTGAGCAGAATTGTTATTCTGGGAGGCCACACTGAAGCTTGGAGCTGCCTTGTTTTGCAATGTGCTTGGATCAAAGCCCACACTGTGCTCCCAAGGGGTGTGTATGTGCATGGGTCTGTGAGCTCAAGGTTAATGGGTTGCAGGAGAAGGGAGCTCCTGGGACCAGGCAGTGGCATTGGTGGATGGACAGTGCCTGGGGAGAGCTGCAGGAGTGTGCTCTGCCTTCCCTCTCTGGAGCATGGTTACAGTCACGTCTGCAAGCAGCTGTGAATGTGAGCATGGAGGCTCCCAGGGTGCTTGCAGTCCACTTAGTTTCCACTTCTGCCATTTGAAACCCCTTCAAACAGAGGCAGGACAGAAGGAGGGGTGGCAAAGCAGCGTTCCTTGCTGCCATCCACGTCCATTAAAAAAAAATATTTTGAAAGTCTGAGGTGCCCAGTGCTCACTCAGCCCTGGCCCACAGCAGGGAAGGGACCCAGGCACCTTGCCAGAAGCTTGGTTTTACAGGCAGAAGAGGGGATGGCAGCCCCTATCACCACAACTGTCATGATCCTACTGGACACTGGGGTCAAATGCAACTTGGGCTCCCCAGATCACATCCCTGCACGGGAGACTTGAAGGTGTCTGAGCTGAGACAGCGATAGAGGATGTCTAGGGGGTTATTAGCAGCAGGTTTTAGAATCCCTCTCCTCCCTTGCACCAAATAAATAAATTAATAAATGAATCTCATGTGTGTATAATGCACCGTAGCACTTTAATCCCGCTGGGGATAAAGTGGATTACAATGCTGTTTGGCTGGCCACTGCATGCAGAGTCAAACTGTTGTAACAGGATTCAAATCCTTTCCCTAACTCAGAGCAGATTTGCTTGTTGCTTTAAAAAAATAGCTAGAAGACAGTCTGGCCCCATGAACCGTGCTACAATCCTTTTTGAATATAACATTCAACTATTTATGCCTTCCTGTAAGTATGCTTCTTTTTGTAATTCAAGGACTTCCTTGAAGTTCTACAGAGAGGAGGTGGGTGGGTTTTACAGGAACACTGTAAACATACTTTTTCACTCTTTACAAGAACATTTTTCATACTCTCCAGAGAGTCACAGTTGCATGCAGAAAGCTAGTAACTCTTTGAATGAAGAAGATCTGTTTTACCCAGACGTACACAGCAGCTCACAAGGCATTAGCACCCAGCTGGGCTGTAATTGTACTGTTGTCCCTGCCACGTATAGCTGGTTTTTGCAGAAGGGACCAATACTAGGCAAGGAGTGAGGACAGTCTCCCATCTTTGCTGTTTCCTCTGGGTGCAATTAGCAGGGCCAGGGGAATTTCTATTAACAGGAAGAAAACACAGAGGAATTCACTGACCCTCATCACTTCAGGGACCAGCAAATCCTGCTTATTTCTTCTATGAACATGGAGAACTTTAAATTCTTCCCTGCATGCTGGGGCCTGTGATGAGCAGCATGAGCAGTGCTCCTCTGTTTAATATGGCCTTGGAAGGAGCAGCCACTTAGCTGGGGAGATCTGTTGGTTGGCTGTGCCTCACCAAGGAGAGATGTCAGAGTGACTGCACACTTGAAGGAAGACAGGTTACAAGGTAATGCATAGAGCACAACCAAGAAGAAAGATGACCTATAGAAATATGGTAAATATCAGATTTTCTCTGCTCAGAAAGTGAATTTTGATTCCAGCATAGCACCAAGTTGTAAAGTGCTGCTGCTACGCCAAGGAAAGCTTACGGGAGGACAAAGAACATAAGGCAGCAAGAAGGACAAAGAGACTTCAAAACAATACCCCTACTCTACACATGCCTGCCAAAAAGGCAAAACAGAGGGTCATGTTTGCAAAATTGTCTTTTCTTATTCATAGCCATCTGTGTCAGCCTGTTGTGTACAGGGAAAATAGCAGCAGATCAATAGAGGTCTCTGCACTGACACTGTTATCATCTTCTCCTGTAAGATACACTGAATTGCTCAAAAGCCTTCCCTTCTTTCTGTGGGAAGAAAGACATGGGTTTCTTTCTAAGCGTGAGTTTCTCCACCAACTCTTAAAGGAGGAGGTAAGTGGTGGGCTCTGGTTACGGTCAGAGGTCTGGGTTGTGACAGCAGTGACAACACGCTGATATAACTTTACTGGAGACCCCTCTTAGTCTAGCAATGGGTCTGTGACAGTAGAGGCTGAAGCAAAATTTCCCTTTAGGATGCCCTGCTCTCTGCTGCTCACTGAGTGCTTTATGTGATGCTAAATCTCTGACACTTGTGATCACCAACCATAGGTCCTCGGTGCAGGCCACCACCATCCCTGTCCAATCCCCTGGGTGGAAGGGGTGACAATGGAGGTGTTGCTGCAATTTAACTTCAATGGACCTACATGCATAGGCACTGATTGAGGACCTGACCAATGTGAGGGTTTTCAACATGCCTAATCACACCAGAATATGATGCCTGTCATTTATTATTTGCCCAGTCAACCAGGACAACAGTTGGCCACCCTCCAGCTGAGTGCTGTGGAAATAGAAAATTAAGTAATCCCTTTGCAAAAAGCTTATGACTTTGGAATAAGCACAAACATTTAAACCTTGAAGGGAAGGGAGACTAATGACATTGCTCCTAGCCCTTGTTTCCTAGCAGGCTTGTATTCATCGACCGTGAAACTTAATATAGTTTTCACTCCACTTGTCAATTGTTAAGATAGATTCAGAGTCTGTCAACAAAATGTTCCAGTTGAAATGACCCAACTAGAAATAATAGACTATGAAACATCAAAGTAGTCATGATACTGTATACCACCACAGAGGAATACGTTCAGCCCTTTCATTTTTATAAGTCCCTCAGGTGTCATTTGCTGTATGGGAGAGTTTGTGGGGGAGATTTCCTTGTCCAAGCTTCAGAAGTGTCTGTGTCATGTTGCTGGAGGGTGCAACCACAACTTTTCTGTGCATCCTCAGGGGAAAAACGTACCCCAAGTAGCAGGTTCACCTGACTTCTCTTTGATAGTGATTTTTGAACAAGGTGTCTTGTTAGCTGGATGTGACCACGTATCCACCACCAGGTAAGAGAAGGTGGGATAAGGTGTCGCACTCAAGCAATTGCTCACAGGCTCCCGCCGCTCGCCAGCACCTGTAGTGCCACCCTGGGCATGAATGGGTCTGAACCAGCTATCCCTTCTGGGTGCTGGCACAGAGCTGTGGTGCCTTCTTCACAGAGCTGGTGGGAAGCCAAACTGAGCACATTGAGAGTGGATCAATGCTAAAGCCTGCTGTATTTATCCAGCTGGATCTGAGCTGCATAACTCAGGAGCTTATTTCACCTTACAGTCAGTTTCTTTTTTCAGAGCAGGGAGATTTCTTGTCAGCCTGTTCCATCTATCTAGTGTCACAACAGGCCCATGCAGGAAACATTCCATATGGTTCCCACTGCAATCCTGTCATGTGAGCAATTCCCACCCAGGTCAAGATGATTTTCACTGGATCTTCACTGACACATCAGACCTTCACCTGAAGGTTCCCATTTTTTTTCCAAGAGAGTTTTGCATCCAGTGACTGCTTTCAAGAGTTGCCAAGACCAAGAGACTATTGAGATCACTTATCTCTCTGTTAGGCTTCGTGTCTGATCAGTGAAGAACTTGGCCATGTGGGATTTTACTACACTAAAATGTCCTATATGTTTAACAGAGAGGAACAAAAGCATTTTATTTTGTATGCTCAGAAGTAAAATGCTGCAGCTCCAACAACAGCAAATCTACAACTTAAGAGGACCTGAACAGATGAATTCAGGTCTAGTCCTAGATACCAGTCAGCGAACATCCCTATTTGTGCCTGCGGGACCTCACCAGGCAGTGCTATTGACGCTGAAATTGTGTTGTGACTTTCAATAACCTTTTTCCTGCTATTTTTTTTCTAATAATTAAAATGACATGTGAAAGTATAAGGAGACAGCCACATAAGAGAGGTTGAGCACAGAAGCATGCACTTAGGAACATGGTTATTTCTTTTATCCATTTCGACAGCCAGACCCTTTCAGATCATAACCGGACTGCAGGACATTGAAATAATTTGTGTCAGCAGAGGAGTGTGATGGTGGGAGAGGTGACCCCGCACACAAGCAGCTTGTACCCTGAGAGCACCTGCCCTGGCCAGCAGTGCTTGCTGGGCTGTGCACAGCCTTGTGGTGAAATCCTTCTGGAGCTGGCATCCTGCTAGAAACAACCTCTCCCTGCCTAAGTGCAGCCTGGAAATACAAGTGTGGAAAATGACAGATTTACCCCATCAACGGATCTTCTGGGGGGCCCGCAGTTCAGGAAAGATTCTCCCTCCAACCCCTCCAAGTTCATCGCAGGAATGCCAGCAGAGCCAAAGGTAAGCTGTCTTGAATTAATTTCATTTCTGAGCTTGTGCTGGGCTAGCAGAGTGGCATCAAAAGTCAGTTTCACCAAGACTTCTATCAAAACAGGAGTCACTTTGTTAAAGTTGGTCATTCACTACTGTGATAAAGTAATTAAGCCTCTCAGTCTCTTTCTCCCCCTGCTGCTCTTTCTCTACATATAAACATCAGGGCTCTGGCATAGAGAGAGCTGTTGACACTTAGTCAGTGAAAATTCAGAACCTTGCAAGTAAAAGAAATGTTTTTGGGGGGGACTATAAATAGTTTTGCATTAAGGCAAATGTATTCTCCTGCCTAAAATAGATTCACCTTGCAAACAGCTTAAGGACACTTTCAGTGCTAGATGAATGCCTTCAGACTTCCCCTCAGGAGACGCAAACAGCATTTAACTCCCAAATAAGTGAACAAGAGCAGCAGCTTGGAGACCCCTGCGCTGCTTCCCCCTCTTCCCACTCTCCCCTGCTGAGCAGCAGCCAGCTGTGCTTAGGTGCCAGTGTGGGTGATGGTGACCACACAGCTTCCTTCCACCAAAAAGGCACATTAATTCATCCAACTAACTTTTCCAGACATTTGCTACATATGCACTCATTACATGGGTGAAAGGGATAAGGAAACTTTGGGGAGTGGGAGCAGCAACTTCCCACAATTGCTTGGAGCAGCTGGTCGCTTCTCCTTTGCTCCGAAGGGAAACATGTAGCCAGACAGTGCAAACATCCTCTCTGCCAGGGCTGCAATGTGTTAACAGCACTCTCCCCTTGCTGCTAGAGCATCATTTCAGTCCCTGCAGAGAAACGCCGGCAGCAGAGCGGGTTGGGGAGGACAAGAAAATGCCAGAAGAGAAAAAAAAATATTTTTAACTCACCTTTAGGCTGTGTGTTGGGTTGACAACGCAGACAAGTTGCCCAGCAGCTGAAAAAACCCTCTTTGCCTTGTAGTGCTGAAACCGCAGGTGAATGAGATCTAACACAGCCCCAAAGCACTGGGTGAAGAAAAGCATCACAACTTTTGGCGTTGCTGCTGCTGCTGGTGGTGGTGGTGATGGTGATGGGCAGGGGAAGCGGCGAGGGAGCCCCTGAGTCCTTGAGCCCGGGGAGGGAGTGCAGTCAATGAGAGCTATGCTCCGGCACAGCTTAGCATGCCTTCATATTCATCATCAAAATAAGACGGGAAGAGGCTTGCAGCAGCAGAGCGGCCAATGGAAAGGACAGAAATGTTATCCTTGAGGTCCGGAGACAGCCAATAACGAATGCCTCCCCTCCAGAAACTCCCTGATGAATTGAGCCTGGTGGAGAATGTATTATTGAACATTACCATACATCAGCACGTTGCATTTATCTTGTGATTACAGCCAGTCGTACATAAGGCTGTGGAGATACGCAGGCAAAATTGATTGCTTAATGTCTTCATTTATTAATTGCGTTAATTTAACAAAAGAGCGCTTAGATACTGAAGCTAAATGTAAGGCGCAGGGAAGGAGCCCACCAGTGAAACTGTTAGAAAGCACCAAAGATAGATTAAGTAGATTATGTTTTACTGCGGGGAAAAAAATAAAATATGCGAAGAAAGTTGCAATTCCTTGCAGGGGTTAAGCAGAATTAGAGCTTGCTATATAAATAGTCCCATCTGTGCATTTGCAGGCTTTGATTTGGATTTTCTCTGAAGTTTTCAGAATTGTATATTGTGCTACTTCACAAGGGTCCGAGCACACAAATAACATTTACCACCAGCACTAAAAATAGGAGGAGTCAGGTCTCGGGTCTGGTGTAACTTGGAACAACTCCATTTAAAGTCAGTGATGTTTTCCTGATTTACACTAGCGGGTGGATCAGGTCCGTTGCTCAGAAAACATGGTAATTACTGGATGCTGGAGCCACGAGAGCATAAAAAGGCACAGAGCACGCTTCTAAAAATAATGAAATACATGATGCATGAGAGCACACACAGAGAGAGAGAAACTTGCATTGAGGGAAAAGTGGTTTCTAAATCAACAGAATAATTAAAGTTACAGAAGGCTTTTGCTTGACATTCATCTGCATATCAGTGGACAGGAAATTACTAATTATCTATTAGATCGTCCTAGGCATTAAAAAGGAATTAGGGAAGTGCAAGGAAAGCAACATGGTTTTGCATATGATTACCAGTATGTATCTGTGTTGGTAGGTAGGGATCCTTTTCAAGCCATTGAGTCTCATTAAACTTGAGTCCACACAACTGGGTTTCGTGGGAGATGACTGCACCAAAGCAGCCAAGGGAATCAGAAAGTGCATTCATTTCATGGGACAATCCTGTGTGATA
The DNA here is from genome assembly GCA_033558105.1 of Coccyzus lansbergi. Taxonomy (NCBI): domain Eukaryota; kingdom Metazoa; phylum Chordata; class Aves; order Cuculiformes; family Coccyzidae; genus Coccyzus; species Coccyzus lansbergi. The sequence continues at coordinate 79,407 of JAUMJK010001536.1, read as the reverse complement.
TGTTACTCTGCTTGTTAATAAATCAAAGAGGGCTAATTTAATTAGCTCTCTGCCAGAACTTCCTATCAGGGTGCTATTTAGGCTCGCTAGCTAAGTACTCAAATGGCTTATTTAGCCCTGATAATCCTTTTTCCTTTCAAAGCAGAACAGAGGGAAGTAGCTTTTTTTTATTATTTCTCCTTTCCTTTTTTTGCTTCTTTTAAAACATGAGCCCCATGCTGGGGATGAGGCTGCTGCTCCGGACAGAGCAGCCCCCATAGAGCGTGGGATTCAGACTGGGACTGAATTGTCACAAGTGCCTTTTCCTAAATCAATACTGCAATACAAGCTCTGCCAGACTGCAGAGAGCCTGTGCATAAAAAGAAGGGAGAAAAAAGCCCAAAACCCAATAAAACAAAACCAAACAAACAAGAAAAGGAGGCTTGAGTAGACAAATAAGTAGGAAATTGTGAATGTTGGAACAGCTGACAACACACCACCCCCCCCCCAAAACATTAAAGATGGAAGGAATATGTATCTCTCTGTTCTCAGCATTTGCTTGTAAATAAGAACACGAGATAATTTTTGCAGCACTGAGAGACACTTTGAGAATATTTTCAGACAGATTTGAGGACAAGTGAGCGAATTGATTTGCTTAAATGTATCCTTTTCTCTGTTCCCAAAGTAACTGTGAGCATCCAGCTTTTTATTTATTTATTTATTCCTGATTTGTAGCTGGTAGCTGCGCAAACACTTTATAGCAGCAAATTTCAGTCTGCAAGTTAACAGTGCAAGTATTCTGGCATCAAAACTTTAAACGAGCAAAGGGTCCTTGCTATTTATGTTGGTTATTGCCATCTAAATCCCCTGGGATTGATTGACTCAAGGGCACAACCACATCCGTGGGCAGCACAGACTGTACTCTTTATCCCAGATGTCCATCCAGCCTTGGGGCGCTGGCAGTGCCACAGTCCAGCCACCCTGAGATCCAGATGCTTTCCTAGGAGGACAGGAGAGGGGTCCCTGATCCCACAGGCACACGTCTTCAACATAAATATACATCTTGGCCACTGGGATGGAAAAGATCACCTTCAAGGATGGGCAAGGGATGTCTGTAGTGCCCAGATCCCCATATGCATCTCTACTCATCTCACATTCTACATGTAACCTTTTGAGGAGCATCTCCCTCCCAGCAATATTTGTGGAAAAGGATGAAGACAAGTGCATCTGAAGGCAACTCCTGCTCAGTGCATGAGTTCACATTCATAGCAACACTTTTGGAAAATGCTTTATTGCCCATATTGTTCATTTCCTGAGACTCACATGCAACACTCACTGCATTTCAGCACATGACTTACCAATGACTTGACAAGGGACCTTGTGTCTACTGAGCGTGGCAGCTGGCTATGCACTCAGTTGAATAAAAACTCAGTAGTGTGGTCCGGTGTGCAGGTGTGGATCCAGGTCTTTCATCTGCTTTCACATGTAGAAACTGTTGACCAAGGTAACATCGTTAATTTGAGCTTGTGGTGATCTCATCCAGGCTGAAGGATGCAAGATCTGCTGCCTTACCTCTCCTCAAACCTAGGAATAGGTCCTTGATGGCGTTATGTAGCTGTATGAATGCAGCCAGAGAAACGAGGAACAAGTTCACATAGAATTGTAGGATCATAGAATCATAGAATCACCAGATTGGAAAAGTCCAACATGCAAGGGACACCTGATGAATCCCATTTAACTTTTGACTGCAAATTTCTGCAGACTAGCCATTATTTCCAAGACAGTGAATTCTGCAACAGGCAAGTGTGATGTGGTAAAAGGCCACAGACTGGATCTTCAAAAGGTTCCGTATTTTGCCAAATTAGCAGCTCTAGTGGCATCACCATAATATGCATGGAGTTACAATGCTCTAAAAGCTCAGCAGCTGGTGTGAATGCATCAGGTTAGCATGACAATAGGATCAGTTAGACATAAAAGCTTGCAACATCTGCACTAGATTACCAGTTTTCCTGCTTTGCTTTCAGTCTGAGTGGCTGAGGTGAAAGGAAATGTTTGAGCGAAACCATGCGTGTCCAGGCACCTTGCAACTTGGCAGGAAGGTAGCTTGGGAGATGCATTGCTCAGTCCAACCCAACGTTAAATTGCAGGGCTTGGGTTTCAACCAGCTTTTTTTATCTTTCTGAGTGCGGCACTTTTGGAGGTGACCTTCCTGCAGGCTGCTCTCTCCTTTGCTGCCCCATCAGAGACCACAGTAAATCCAATCTGATCCCTACTTGTATCAACCTGGTTGAGCACCTTTTGCTAATATCTGCAGGACGACTCCCATGCTGATGGCACCAAACTGCTCTCCATTACCGACAGGCATAGGGGAAATCTAACCCATCTTGGATGACATCAGCAATAGTCTTTAGCCCAAGGATGGAAGAGGCAGATGCTGTTCAGAGCATCATTACTACCCACTGAGGCAGCTTATTAGCCTGAATGTTGACTGTTGATAGGATTTCTGACAGAGCTGGATGTCATGGAACATACTCTGGCTGTGATATTTATATTTCCTAGGGGAAGGAGCCAGGCCAAGCTAACTTGAAGCTGCCCTCTAGCAGGGACAGCCCACATGGACACCTTGGGGCAGGGAAGGACCTGTTTACACCCTAAGCCTTGCCTTCTAGGGATGTTAGCTGGCTGTTTAAATAGATCATTGCCCCCATCTGGACAAGATTGAAGTTCATTTTCTGCCAGGCCAAGGGCTGGAGGAGCAGGATCTTGACCATCTAGATACCTCTCCCATGAGTGTCTGCATCTGATTGTGTCAGCCCAGCTCCATTTATAGTCATGGGGAAAATGTGACACACTGAGGATGCATTTCCCAGACCTGGCTGGGATGTCAGGCAGTATTCTGCATCCTTTTGATGCAAAATTAATGTGAAGGAAGCTTCATCTGCTCTCCTGGGTCTCACGGCATGTTTTGAGGAGAGGTGTTTGCATTATTTGTTATAATTTTCCTCTGTTGTCCACCAGATCTTTTTAGCAACAACAGAAGAAACATATCACTACCTCAGTGAAGTGGTCCCTCCAACCCAGCACCCTTGTCCCCAGCAGCGACTACAGCATGTGGCATTTCCAGGGACCACTACCGGCTGTCCCTTCCCTTCTCCTGTTATTTTCTCAGTGTCTACAACTGTTATACTGAGGCATTGGAGGGCAGAGTCCCAGGGAAGCAGAGCCAATAACACTTAAAACTGGGAGGAGAGCTGTAGCCCTCCAGCCTGCCCTCTGTAAAGCACATGTGAGTTCACACCAGCTGCTTTCTGCTTTGTTTGGAGCCCATTCTATCCAAAAAAGCCTGGGTCTGATGTTTCCTGTGAAGGAGACCAGTGGCAACTCCTGGTAGGTTCTTCCAAAGTTTATTTATCTTCACTGCTGGCATCTTTTATTGTGATTCCAGTCTGAGTTATTTTCCAGCATAAGCTTCTGTCTGCTTTCCATTGCTGAGGAAACCTCTACCATCACAGATCACCTCCACATGAAGACAGTTTTTGTCTAAACTCTCCTTCAGTGAACCCAATAGACAGTGTTTCCCTTGCAAAGCACCATTCTTGCAGAGGATCAGGTCACTCTTGCAACTTCTCTGTGCATTTTCATTATCTCCTCCTCATCCCTTCTTGAGTCTGATCTGGTCCTCACTGCTGATGACTATGGAAGAAAAATGACCTGTTTGGCTCACAAGCTCATGATGCACTGGTTATATGCACAACGTATCTACCTCTTGGGTCCCCATTCCCACACCTCTTTGCTTGCAGGGCATTTTTCACACCATTTCAGCAGAACCAAGTGTGAACCAAAGCTGCCTGTGGGGAGGGAGGAGAACTTCAAAACTCCCTGGAAAATGCATGGTGCCACTCCCTCTTGTCTTCCCTGGTGTCTGCAGTAATGAGAGGTGAGAGCACTAGCAAACCTTTTTTCTTCTTTTACAAAATGATACATTTTTTCAAAAGCAAAGTGCTTGCAAAAGTTGTTGGCTTTATCAAAGTACTTTATTTGTGGTGAATTATTTTGCCAAATATATTTTTAAAATCTGTCTTGGCTCCATGGAAAGACACAAACAGTATCTGCACTGGAATTAATGCTGTAAGCAGAAATTGATCTTAAACATCTCCACAATTTTCATTTTCTTAAAAGGACCACTTTTATTGGGCAAGAATCATCAAAAGCAGTCTTTAAAGCAGTTAAATAATGTGCCAATTAAGATATCAGTGATAAATGCCACAGATAATCTTGCAAAACTAGGGAGAAAACAGAATTGGGTCAACCGGAACTGATTTCACAGTTCTAAGGCTCTTCCTGACATTTCCTCAGCTTTGCCTTCCTCCCCCCTCTGGGCAGCTCACGTTCAGCTGAGTGGTCATTGGCCTCAGAGTTACTTTGCAAAGCTGCACATCCAATACAGCCAATGGAACAACCGGGATGCATGCAGGCATCATTCGCACACTTGGGTCATGCTTCCTCCATCCGTCAAAAGTAAATCCATAAAAAGTAATTTCTGCACCCTGTGGCCACCTGCAGAGTAGCATCAATGCTGGGCCTTTCCTGCTAATTTCCCTTCGGCAAAGCCTTACATTTCCCTCTGGTATTGAAGGACACTAACATGGCAAGAGGTGTTTTTCTTTTGTTCCTTTCAAAGCCATTCTTCCTACATTATTATTAGCACTACCCGAGTTTTCCAGTTGCTGGGTTAAGAGGGGAATACTTCATTTCTCCTTGGAGGACATTTGCTGCCTAGGGGAAAAGGTTGCTACCTCCACCTTCTAAATTTTGTCCCTTCACATTGCTGCCTTGGGTATGTTCTCCCTTCCTCTACTTGCCTTATTAACAGAGAGTTTATGGCAATATCTCATGTTCCTTCTCTCTGCAAATGTTATACCCAAGAGAGCATCTCCTTTAAATCTCACCAGCAAGGCAGCAGCTCAATAAAGACACTTTACATTTTCATGCTGTTATTAGATTAAGTAACTGCTATAATTTCCTAGCCCTGGTGGCTGCCTGGTGCCCACATTACCATAAGGACATATTGGTTTCAATTACAAGCCTAATGCGGTGCCCACCAGAGTCCTGTTGCCTCAGGCCACACTGGCACCAGGGAAGAGATGGACCAGAGCTGCCTTGGTTGCCTTGTGTCAGAGAGAAAAAGCACCAGGAGCCAGTAATGATGGATGGAGAAGGCTCCTTTTCCTGAAAACAAACTGGGCAGCAGCGTGTTCAGAGGCAGCCTCTAATTCTGATCAGAATTTAAGGGCCAGAGACTTTCTCATATGCTGGGGAGCCTGGCTGCAGGACCAGTTTCATCCTTTAATCTCCTTAGCGTGCTCTCGGCTCCAGTGCTGGTTTGTAATCAGGATGCTGGGGGCCTCCCTAGGAGCCTACCAGAATCACAACAGTCTTCGTTTCAGTCCAATTGCTTTAAACAAGACAGAGAGACTGTGCAGGGGACAGGCAGGTAGCAGGAACGAGGTAGACTTGCTGCCTTCACATCAAAGTGTGATGTCCTAGACAGTGAATGCCATGGCTGCTTCACTGAGGACCTGCTTCTTCACAGAATCATAGAAAAGTTTGGGTTGGAAAGGACCTTAAAGTTCATCCAGTTCCAACCCCCCTACCATGGGCAGGGACACCTCCCACCAACCCAGGCTGCCCAAGGCCCCATCCAACCCGGCCTTGAACATCTTCAGGGATGGGTCAACCACAGCTTCTCTGGACAACCTGTGCCAGTGCCTCACCACACTCAGGGTGAAGAAATTCTTCCTTATGTCTTGTCTAAATCTGCCCCTCTCCTGTTTATACCCGTTTCCCCTCTTCCTATCACCACAAGCCTTTTTAAACAGTCCCCCCTCAGCTTTCTTGTAGCCCTTCAGGTGCTGGAAGTTTACCATAAGTTCTCCTCAGAGCCTTCTCTTCTCCGGGCTGAACAATCACAACCCACTCAGCCCGTCCTGATAGCAGAGGTGCTCCAGCCCTCTGATCCTCTTTATAGCCCTTCTCTGAAGCCATTCCAACAATTCAATATCCTTCTTATGTTGAGGATTCCAGACCCGGACACAATACTCCAGGTGAAGTCTCAGAAGAGAGGAACAGAGGGGCAAAATCACCTCTCTTGCCCTCCTGGCCACGCTTCTTTTGATGCAGTCCAGGATACAGTTGGGTTTCTGGGCTGTGAGTGCACATTGCCAGCTCACATAGACAGCTTCTACTTACTGACATTACTTGTCTAGAACTGCATGGGAGCCCAGTCCTGGCTGTGTCCTGGCTGTGCCTTAAACACCTCCTTCCCTGGAGGTGTTTAAGGCACGGGTGGATGAGGTATTGAGGGACTTGGTTTAGTGTTAGATAGGAATGGTTCGACTAGAAGATCCGATGGGTGCCTTCCAACCTGGTTGTTCTGTGATTCTGTGATTCTGAGTAGTCTCTTCAAGGAGTCCTGCCTGCTCTAGAGGTATGTGCACAGCCCAAGCTCCTCTTCCTGGCCATGTCATCCCCCTGGTCTGGCTCTAGCAAGGGCCCTAGAGCCAGGTGACCCAGCATTAGTCTGGGCACACACCAGTGCAACTGTGTCTGTATCCTCTCTGGTCCCCATCCTGCTTTGGTCAGTGGAGCTCCCCATTGCCAGCAGAGAACTCTTGCCAACACCAGCATGGGCTGAGGATGATTGGACAAGTATCCTGAAGTTGAGTGGTGACCCTGGCCAGGAAGGGCCATGTAACCTTTCCAAAACTGTATTTACTCAATTGAAAAAGGTGCCTGACCCTGCCGGCATTGCTGAGGTATTGCTATGAAGCTCAATTAGCTAATGCACATACTTTTAGAGGCAGACATGGATAGGAGGCAGTACTCTGTGCCAAGTGCTGTTAAGATGATTACCACATCCCAGCATATCACCAGGGGCATCCATCCCTCATGAACAGCACCCGGTAACATCTTGCCTGGACCATGTCCTTTCATATCTATACATGCACCAAAGGCACCCTGGCAGCCAGTGGTTATAGATAAGGTTATAGAATCACAGAATCACCAGGTTGGAAAAGACTATTCGATCATCAAGTCCAACCATTCCTATCAAGCACTAAACCATATCCCTCAGCACCTCATCCACCCATCCCATAAACACCACCAGGGAAGGTGAATCAACCACCTCCCTGGGCAGCTTCTGCCACTGCCCGATGACCCTTTCTGTGAATTTTTTTTTTTGTGATTTCCAGCCTGAAACTCCCCTGGCAGAGCTAGATGCCATTCCCTCTTGTCCTGTCCCCTGTCACTTGGGAGAAGAGCCCAGCTCCCTCCTCTCTACAACCTCCTTTCAGGTAGTTGAAGAAAGCAATAAGGTCTCCCCTCAGTCTCCTCTTCTCCAAGCTAAACAACCCCAGCTCTCTCAGCCGTTCCTCATAAGGCCTGTTCTCCAGCCCCTTCATCAGCTTCATTGCTCTTCTGTAGACTCGCTGCAGAGCCTCAACACTCTTCTTGTGGAATGAGCATATCTAGGTCAGAGAGGGCACAGGGACTCATCTGCCCAGAAAGTGTGCACAAAAAAAAGGATACTCAGCAAGTACTTCACCCGGAGCACTAAATACTCTTCCCATGTTCACATGTGATACTCTTATGACACTGGTGGCATGTGTAGACAGGTATCTGATGGCAGAATTCCTCGGCCATTTTGTTTCACCTTGAGGGTCTTCTCAGAATGAAAAACATAGGTGGCAAGTTTTCCCTGAAGTGGATCTTAAGGCTGTCCTTCAGACTCCAATACCCTTGCAATTATGCTGATGTCAGCAGAGACAAAGCAGACCAATGCCTGTTGTCACCAGCTGGCCAGCAAAGCCATCCAGCTCCCTCCAGGCTCCGTCTCACAATGACTGTTTCTTTCTCTGCATCTGGACTAGCATCTTGTGAGATAGAAACAGAGGTGATGTCCAGAAACCACATGACATCCATCTTGCCTTGATGAACAAGGCAAATACCGAGGTGAGAAACACAGGAAAGGGTTGTCAAGGTATGACCTCTTTTTACCTCCTCTTTGCATTTGCATCACTGGTGGAAAAATGAGGGGGGGGGTCAGAATATATGCCTGGTTAAAAAAAAATCTATCTTCCTTGAGTGGTAAAAGGAGATGTAGCTGGAGTTGTTAACCTTGGTTATAAACCCTCAGCTCAACATTTCCTTGGAGCAAGACAGTACAACTCCTCTTAACAGTGGTGAACATTTCACCCCACTAGATCCCTCTAGGCAGGTAGTTTCTCACCAGTGTAGGTTTTCAACAGTGCTCAAAACAAATTTAAGCACTAGAAATATCAGCAACCAAATCAGTACTCACAGCCACATCACACACTCAGTTTCCCTGGAGAGAGCAGGTTTAATACTGACAGTGCTGCCTTTGTTTTGGGGCACAGCCACAGGACAGACCTTATTGCTTTTCTTCCTGCCTTTGTAAATTTAACTAAATTAATTTGATTTATACAGCAAATAAACAGTCACTTCTGTCCCCTGCTCTCAGACACAATTTTCAAATGGACTCTTCCTGCAGCCACCTCTCCACCAATAATAGCAACATCTTTTAGCTGAAAATAAACATTTAAAGGGGTAACTGTTCTTATTGCCTATTATCTTAATGCTGGGTCTCTTTTCTGGAGAATAACTAAGGTTTTTCATAACGGGATCGATTATCATCTCTGGGGATGTAACTACCTTCTTCCTGAAGTGCTTTTCGTGCTGGAGGATGCATGTTGAAACCGAGAGTGATATTGTTGGTGAAAATCCCAGCTGACACTCCATGTTTCTGACTGTGATACAGCTAAGTCCCGAGAGATGAGTAGAGCCTGACCTCAGAGCAGCTAGCAGAGATCAAGGCTGCGAGCTCCCAGCCTGGGATTTAGCTCTGCTACTCTACGCTGAAGGGAAAACTCCAAGAGCCTGCTCTCCAAAAATGTATTTCAAGCAAAGTGACTGTTTTGAGTTAAAAGTCTTGATGTGAAAACATCCCTCTGCTGGCAATAATAGCTGAGTTCCCAGTGTGATTTGTGTGTAATAGCACTGAGACTAAAACTGCATGCGTTGCTAATCACGGCACATCAAAGAGTCAGGCAGTAATTTAAGGCTTGATTTCTTTTTGGAGGGAGGGGGGCACTCAGAGTTTCAATTTCTCTTTGGCATTTTTTACCAAAAAAACATCTGAGCCTTCAGTAGTATCCAGAAAGCTCAAGACAAAACCTAAAAGCAGGTTATCAAGATCATCCTGCCTATATCTTGCCCCATTACCTGAAAATAAGCAGCTCCTGCAGATCTTTTGGTAGCAAATAGCTAGCAGGCAAGAAATAGCTCTTACCCAAGCCCTTCCAGCGCTGCCACCAACCCATGTAGCTATCACCCTCAATCAAGGAAAGCCCTACGGAGCAGATGAGCCCTGACCCGCAGCCTCGAGGCCATTGTGCTCCAGCTTAGAGGGTCTCGAGAGGCTTCCTTCCAGAACACACACTGGTTTACATTTTAAATAGCAATTTATAAAACTGCAATAGAGCTAACACTGAAAAACCAACTTGTTTGAAAGCAATCCCTGTCACACAGCATGACAATGGCAAGCCTCGGGGTTTGCCTTTTTTTTTTTAATGTAAAGATATCAAATGCTCAGCTGACACTCCTGGTGTTATTTCACCTCTCTGTATGAAGCAAGCCCATCAGAGACACTTTTCTTAATTACTCAGCAATCCCACTGAGATTCATTTATCTCCAGGGTTGAAATATGGCAAGCATTTAAAGAGCAAACCAAGTGATTGTATTAAAAGTTTGCCAGAAAGGCTACCAGTATTTTATGTGTGTAACATCCCTGTTTGGATGAATTGGGAAGGTGGCTGTGATATATTCTGTTTAATTTTTTTTTTTTTATGGTTTTGTAAACATGCTTTCTGCAACCTACAAGCAGAGTACATCTCAATTATATATGTCATGTTTGTTTTTAACTAAAAGCAAATCAATAAAGAGACTCCATTTTTTATTTAATGTTGCTAGTGGATGGCTGCTCGCAATAAAAAACCCACAAATATTAGCTGAATCATAAAAATCCAAGCAGGCTACTTAATAAAGCATAAAAAAATAGATGCTAGGTTTTGTTTTGGAATTAGGTTATAAACTATGCCTCTGCATTTGAAATGTAAAGCATCAGAGCTGAAGGAACAACCTGCCAGCACAGTGACTCTATCCTGCCTCAGAGAGCATCTACCACCCTCCCTGGCCCCACAACCCATCACAAAAAAAGGTGGTCCTATGGCAAATTTCAGTCGTAAAGCTGAAATCAGGAATTTTCTTGCTTTTTTTTTTTTTTTTTTGATCCAAACATCATTCAGCCCCTGATCTGGTGTGCAGCCCAAGAGCTGACACCTCATCTGTGTTTCTGCCATGCCTGCCGAGTGTGAGATGATCCAAAGCACAAGCATAAGGAGGAAAGAACGATGATGAAGGACCTGACCTGGTGTTCTTGGGTGACAAATCTGTTTTCCTCCAGAAAAAAAAAAAAAGGCATATATATTTGTTTCTCCAAAACACCACCGAACGAGGCTTCAATGCTCCATGTTTCCTTTTGCTCCCTAGCTGAGTTAAAGCCTCTCCGCAGGAGAACAGAGCTGTGGGTTTGAGGACAGGAGCAGCCAAGATACAGCAGGAGAGGGTCTGGGTGTCCCACTGTTGGGGAGTCTGGACATTCCAGTGTGCGAATGCCCATGGCTCCTGAATCTCAGCTGGATGGGGCACTTGCAGCCCACGTGGGTGTCCTCAAGCCCCTCAGGAGCCTTTCCTTGACAATATGTTTTCCTGATGTACTCTCACAGCCCCATTTGCCTCCTCCTGCCAGCCTTGGAGTGGTATTTTCTTGCCTCCCATGGCAAGTCTGGAAGTTGTCACATCCAGGGAGGTGGTTGATTGACCTTCCCTGGAGGCGTTTAAGGCACGGCTAGATGAGGTCCTGAGGGACATGCTTTAGTGTTTGATAGGAATGGTTGGACTCGATGATCCGATGGGTCTCTTCCAACCTGGTGATTCTATGATCCATGGATGAGAAGGACTTCCCTGCCTCGGAAATCAGGGCAAGGAATGTGGTGAAGGAAGAAAACAGCAGCCAGATGAATTGACACTTAGAACTTACTGCTAATATTACTGTTTATCATCATGTGAAACTGTGAGCAAAGAAGAGGGTTTGAACAGCTTTTGCTTCTTGTATATCTCCCTTTTCCACCATTTGCAGATCTCTCCAATTAATTTTTCCTGGAGAAGAGAAGGGCCTTCTAGGTCGTTTTCCAAGGCTTTGTAATTAATGTAAGCAGAGCCCCGAGGGGCGTTCGATTTGTGTTTGAGTGTCAGTCTCATTTACAGTTAATTTGGGATGGATCCACTCCACTTTGTTTTGCTGGACTGTAGCACAGAGTCAGATCTGCTTATGAGATGCACTTTATTACCAGCAGAGGTACCCTCAGGGCACTACATCAATTTACAAGTACTTAGTTGCTGCTTTCTCTTAACCCTCTGACTGCCAGCATATTTGCATTTTCTAGGTTGAACAGTGTTTGGTGACTGAGTGGGGCAAATAGCAGCTTCTTTAGCTAGTGGATCCTGACTAACAAGATAGGAGTGAGATGTCCATCCATATCCTAGTGATGCTGTCATCGCATCGTGACCCCTGGGATCTTTATGTGATGGTGCAGGGGACAGTAAGGGCATGGTGGTGGTTTGGTAGTATGAGAAATTCACTCTGCTGATGGATGCAGGGATTGAATGATCCATCACTGCCTGCACAAAAAGTCTGGGCAGTGCTTAGAAGAGAGTTTGGAAGAAAGCCCACGTGTCCCAAAGTTCAGAGCTCTGCTCCCCTCTCTGGCTCCAGTCTTCACCTGCTTCCTAGAGTCAGAAGCCGATGGGGAATCATTTAGGTGGTTTCACCTCAGTTCCATAGAATCACAAAAGCCTTCTGGTCTTTGGGATGCTCAAAATGATATTGTGGGGCCCTCTATGGGGCCTCAGCTGGAGAGCACTGCCCCTTCGACTGAATCACTGTTCCCATTGGTGGCAGAGGAGAAGGGCATTTGGGGGAGGGAAGAAAACTAAATAGAAATTGAACAATATAGAAAAGGAGCTGAGGCTCAGGTGTGAGTGGATCTGCTAGGGAGGAGAAGGAAATTTCCCCCTAAGTTTGACAATGAAAAACAGCTTTTCTGCCCAACAAAATTTTTTCAAGAAAATACTTCTTTGGATGTTTTTTCTTTTTTTTGTGATTTAAAAAGTTTTCATTGCCAAGAAGCTCTTAAATGACTCTATTTTTCAAACTCTGGATTTCTAATCCTCATGGAGAAACTTGGGAAAAAAATCAGCACAGACCACAAAAGTCTGTAATTCCATGTGAAAAAACTAAGCAATCATCACTGGTTGCAGTCTAGAAACAGCCCTGCAGATAGGACAGATGATCTCATCTTATTTCATCACTTCAACTGCAAGGGAAACCTTCTCTTTGGTTAAGGCTGCAGAACAAACTTCCTCCTACATCCTTGTGAGAAGGGATAATGACTACAACATGTAGCATGGAGCAGAGGCAATGACTCCATGTCAGTCCTCAAGGTCAATCTTCTAGACTCCTAAAGGAAAATAATGTAAGATAAGAGAAATGAACCCCCACTGTAACCAGGTTTTGGGTCATTTCGCTGCTCTGATCACACTTTGATGAAAGTTGGGGAAGCAAATGCCTAGAAGAGAGGGTCAGTGAAACAGAATCATAGAAACGGGGATCTGTAAGAAATGATAACAGAGAGCACATTGAGAGGGTTTATATGTATGGCTTACATTGGATTGAGGAGTAAATGCGGTTAACACAAAGCATTTCAAAGCCAACAGTAAATGACAACTATGTTCCTTTGCTCCTTATTATCAAATCGAGTTGGATTAATCTGACATTAAGTGGTATTTCCACCTCTCTCTTGTCACACTGATGCGTCATTCCTGTGAAGCTCAGACTGTGATGTGTTTCACATGAGGTCCAAGCAGCAATATATGATTGGAGGCTTCTCTGCCCTACTGCTAACATAGACTGTGTGTCTAGGTATTACATAAGAAGAAGGCCTCTGGCCTGGACAGACGCACACTCTCCTGGGTAGAAAACTGGCTGGATGGCCGGGCCCAGAGAGTGGTGGGAAATGGTGTTAAGTCCAGCTGGAGGCCAGTGACAAGTGGGGTTCCCCAGGGCTCAGTGCTAGGTCCAGTCCTGTTCAATGTCTTCATCAATAACCTGGATGAGGGCATTGAGGGTACCCTTAGCAAGTTTGCAGATGACACAAAGCTGTGTACAAGTGTTGATCTGCTGGAGGGTAGGGAGGCTCTGCAAAGGGACCTAAACAGGCTGGACCGCTGGGCAGTGTCCAACGGCATGAGGTTTAACACGGCCAAATGCCGGGTCCTGCACTTGGGGACAACAACCCTATGCAGAGCTACAGACTGGGAGAAGCCTGGCTGGAAAACTGCCAGGAGGAGAGGGACCTGGGGGTGTTGGTTGACAGCCGACTGAACATGAGCCAGCAGTGTGCCCAGGTGGCCAAGAAGGCCAATGGCATCCTGGCTTGTATCAGAAATGGTGTGACCAGCAGGTCCAGGGAGGTGATTCTCCCTCTGTATTCAGCACTGGTGAGGCCGCTCCTTGAATCCTGTGTTCAGTTCTGGGCCCCTCACCACAAGAAGGGTGTTGAGGCTCTGGAGCAAGTCCAGAGAAGAGCAACGAGGCTGGTGAAGGGGCTGGAGAACAGATCCTACAAGGAGCATCTGAGAGAGCTGGGGTTGTTTAACCTGGAGAAGAGGAGGCTGAGAGGAGACCTCATTACTCTCTACAAGTACCTGAAAGGAGGTTGTAGAGAGGAGGGAGCTGGCCTCTTCTCCCAAGTGACAGGGGACAGGACGAGAGGGAATGGCCTCAAGCTCCGCCAGGGGAGATTTAGGCTGGAGATTAGGAGGAAATTCTTCATGCAGAGGGTCATTGGGCATTGGAATAGGCTGCCCAGGGAGGTGATTGAGTCACCTTCCCTGGAGGTGTTTAAGGCACGGGTGGATGAGGTCTTGAGGGACTTGGTTTAATGTTTCATAGGAATGGTTGGACTTGATGATCCGATGGGTCCCTTCCAACCTGGTTGTTCTGTGATTCTGTGAAGTCTGTAAAACTGGGATATTGACTGTTTAGATTCAGCTTGACTGATTCTGTTCTTCCTCATCAAAATCTGCCTGTCTTGGAGAAATGTCATCCTTTTGAAAACTGCAGGGTACCATCACCAGATAAAACTGTGATGCTTGACCTTAGAGAAGACAGTAATGAAGCAGTGTCTCTCTAGGACACATTTACTCAGGTGCTTTTGGATGTTTTGGGAAGTAGGGAGTGATGGTCCTCAGCTACACACAGAAACAAACAAATCATTTAAGAAAGTCCACTTTGTTGTGGCCACCCTGAAGGGTGAAAAGAATAGTCCTGAAAGCTCATTATCATAGAATCATAGAATCAGCAGGTTGGGAAAGAGCCACTGGATCATCGAGTCCAACCATTCCCATCAATCACAAAACCATGGCCTTCAGTGCCTCATCCACCTGTCCCTTAAACACCTCCAGGGAAGGTGACTCAACCACCTCCCTGGGCAGACTGTTCCAGTGCCCAATGACCCTTTCCATGAAAAATTTTTTCCTAATGTCCAGCTTAATGATGCTCTCTTGCTTCTTGCTCCTGTAGAAGTGACTGTAAGACTGTAATGGAAAGCCATGGGTAGTCTGCAAGATTTTCCACTTATCTCTTGGGTCATTTGGGCAACTTAATTATGCTTTTCTGGACTGCAAAGTTGAAATGAAAAAAAAAAGAAGTAAGTTAAAATAGCAGCAATTCCTGGAAATTATCTTGAGCTTTCCGGTATGGTCCTAGTAACATGTATCAGGAAGCAGAACTTGACATTGATTGAATATATAGATTGGTGATGTCTCAACTTCTGTTTTAATCTTTCCATTACCTGTGGTATTTTTTAAAGGGAAAGCCTTAATATTTAGAAAAAAAGTAATCTAGCAGCCTTCTAATAGATGAGAAGCTGCAGTATCTTAATGGAAGGTAAATTGCTGGTGCTTTCACAGCCAGAGCTTCTCCCTGATCTGATTGAGAGGTTAACCATTAAGCACTTCCTACATCTGAACACTGTTTTCCTAGTGACTGAGAATTTGGCAGAATATTTCACAATATATTCAATAGCAGCACAAGATACTGTATGTCTGCTGAGGGATAGTTACTGTATGCCAAAAGGGATGAAATTTTTAGCAGTGGGGAAATCCCATATGGGGAGAGCATATGGCAGGGGAATTGCTTGCAGGGACATGTGCATTGTCAGGCTGCCCTGCCTACCAGTGTCGATGACCCGAGTCCTGGTGATGGCCACCTCTCATTGCCACATGGAGGGGGTCTTGACCGCCAGGGTATTTTGGGTGATCTGTTCCTACCTCTCTCCCCTGAAGCAAATGAGCAATTTCACTTGAACGCTGAAATCAGATTCGAGCCAAGGTGTCTAGGTGGAGAAGGCAACTGCTTTAATCCATTAAGCTACTTTAGGATAGCTTTATCTGAAACTCACAGACAGCAAGTGTCACTAGGAACTTGAGGGACTTAACTACTTAGTGCAATCAGCATTCCCAGGTGCAAATTGGAGTTTCTTGGTTACCTTGCTTAAAAGGGAAATAGCCAATTAAAAAAAAAAAAAGACTCTATTACAATCTTGGATGCATCATTTTTGAACCAAATCCTCATCAGGAAATCTGTGCCATCCAAAAATAATCTAAGAAGAGGATGGGGAGAGGATTGGCATGGGGCATTTGATCTGAAAATGGTTTCAAGATAGAAAGCCATTCTGTTTTTAAAAGTGAAGCAAATCCAATACAAACTCTAAGCAGCATGGAGCTGGTTAAATCAGATGAACTGCCAGCAGGCACTTGTGTGACATCTTGATTTTCCTGCCTCTCCCTGATATTTGGTAAACCACTGGGGCTCCTCACACTTTGGCGCTGAATCCAGCTGTCACTAACCCATAATTTAAGGTGTACACAGGCATCGCAACATCTGGATTACTGTGACAAATGTGATTCATAATGAAGGTAGCTATCGGCACTGGGCATTTAAACTGCTCCCCCCTCCCTCACCCCCAGTAATTATTGCATTAAGATTTTTGACAAGAGGGAACTCCATTGACAAGGGGGAATGCTAAAACCCACTTCCAGCTCTGCCCGTGGGTAGGCAGTGAACACAAAGCTCAGATGAGCCCCTGTCCAGCCTGCATCCATGTACTGCTTGAGCCCCAGCTTTCCACATAGAAGGAGAATCCCTATAGGACTAAAGACAATTTTGAAAATGATGGAGATGGCACTGAATGTGGGGAGAGCTCCACAGGCTCTCAGGTGAAACTGCATTATTCTATTCCAGCCTTGGGATGCCTCAGCTCCCTTCCACCCTCCTTCTCAAAGGCATCTTGAAACCTTAACCGGGTGTCCCAAAGCCCTTGTGTCCCACCTCCCACCGCATAAGCCACCTTTTCACAAAACCTAAAATGCTTCATTACCCTTCATGAGGTTATTAAAGGCAATGAAATGAGGGACTGTGTGAGGTGAAGGCTACTTCCAGTGTTACTAAGTCAGGGAGGGGTGTAACAGCTGAGCAATGTGCCCTCTTACAAGGTTTTGAAGGTCAAAGGCAAAGGCACTGGGAAGATTTATTGTTATATTGGCCTTTATAATCCACTCAGACATTTTATCCCCAAAGGAGTCCCTTCTACCTTTTCCTCTGACACCCTGACCAAGTGCCAAGGTGCCTAGTTTGCTCCCTTCATTCCCTGGATCAGGAGATGATTGATCGTTGGTAGCTTCACCCCTGCCCATGTTTTACTGGGAAACAGTGTTCTTCTCCTGCATCAACAAAGTCCATCTCAAAACAGTGGTCATTACCCAGAATTTCCTTTCATCTGTCCCCCCTAACTTCTTTTTCCTGACACACTCAATCCTACGGGGCTTTTTTCTTACTATCTTTTCCCCTTTTGTTCCTCTTCCCCTGCAAGCTGGCAGTTGCAGGATTTCTCACCTTAGTGACTTAGGGTCAGTGCTTTGTCTTTCCCCTGGGTGACAGTCAACAGCCTAGGACCTAGCAGGCTGGTAGAAGAGGTAGAATGGTGGTTCCCTGGGGGAGGGATCACAGACACTTGCAGAAGAGTTTCCTCATTTATACAGCCCTGAGTCCAGCTCCAGGCCTGAGAGCAGAACAGCATTCCCTGTGTTTCTCTCATCACCCACAATAAAGGTCTCCAACTGTTTCCTAACCCTATGGCTGTTACAACTGTCACCTCAAAACTGAGATGTACTATGATTTAGAGGGGTTTTATTCCAGAGATCAGCCTGTGTTCCCCAGATCCAGGGCGCTGCTGCCCGATGGTTAATGGTATTATCTGTGTGGATGAGAAGCAGGAGCAAATTGAAGACCCCCTTGAAAACAGGGGAAACAGATGTTCAGAAGGCTCACGCTCCTCATTGTTAACTTCAGAATGCAAATGCCTGCTAATTCCTCATTTTATTGCCCAACCTCATGCTCAATGTCAGAGAGAACAATCCTGCAGAGATGCTCCATACAGTAGCTCTGAAGGTCACAGCAGTGGTGGAAATGTCTTCATACAGGAGAGAGGAAAGGGAGTTGGGGGCTGTTGTTGCAGTAGGTTTGCTGACGCTGGGAACAAAGGGTTCTTCTGTGTGACTGTGAGAGAAAATGAGATCACAGGGTCTGACAACAAAGAAGGGATGAGGGAGCCAATGGTCAGTGGTAGCGGTCAATGGCTCAAAATTCAGATGGAAATTAGTGACAAGTGATGTCCCTCAAGGGTCCACACTGGGACTGGTGCTGTTTAATGTCATCAGCAATGATACTGACAGTGAGACTGAGCGCACCATCAGCAAGTTTGCAGATGACACCAGAGTGGTGCAGTTGCCACACCAAAAGGACAGGATGTCATCCAGAGAGATCTGGACAGGCTGGAGAAATGGGCCTCTAAGAAACTCATGAGGTTCAACAAGGCAAAGCGCAAGGTGCTACATATGGGTCAGGGCGATCCCTGTTTTCAGTGGAGGATAGGGGATGACATGATTGAGAACTGCCCTGCAGAGGAGTCTGTGCCACTGATCAATGAGAAGCTTGACATGAGCCAGGAAGGTATGCTTACAGCCCAGAAGGCCAACTGTATCCTGGACTGCATCAAAAGTATCGTGACCAGCAGGGCAAGGTCAAGGGTTGTAGTGGAAAGCAAAATCTTAGAAAGCACAGGATGTGCAATGGGTCCTACAACCCATAGCACAGAGGAGTGATTTACTGGACCTTGATGCATGGCAGAGAGCACTGTCAATAGTATTAAAGTTGGAATTACAATGCAAAGGCTTAAGAGGTGACTTGAAGTTCCATGCAAATGGATTTCTGTGAATGCAAGTATGGAAAAACATCAGCATGGATAAATGGAGCAGCATTGAGGCAGGCAGGTGCATCCAGCACAAGCAGTTTGCTGTGTTAGTTGGGGGATCAGTGGAAACTCCTCTCATGTTCTCGTAATGTCTAAAGTTTTGCTTAATAAGGGGAAAAAACATGCTTGTTTACTCTACCTCTTAACTGTGCATATGATGTATAGGTCAGATATATTTGAAGACAGCATGATCACAGTGCTATTATTTGGTGATGTGAGTATCAAAAGGGCACCTAAAAGTTTTCCACTTAGCAGGCCTGTGTATATCATCGTGCACACTTGTCCCTATTTGAAATGTGACAGGTTAATAATTATGAAGCAATTGGAAGTAATTATTTAGAAGGTGGCTGACTAGAGCAGTATTAATTATCTGTAACAAATACATCATGTCAATATGCTGTTGTACATGTAAGATTAGCTTCAGTGAGTACAGTAAATGGTTGGCAGGCAATGAGGGTGGGAAAACATCTCTGATTTGTGGACATATGTCATAGACAGTCAGGAGTGAGGTATTTCAGCTTTCATCCTGATGTTTATAAGAGCACAGGAACATGTTTTTCTAATCAATCACTCCTCATTTATGAATTCCAACTTGTACTTGCCGAATATAAATCACATGCACATGGACAAAGACTATTTTTTGTTAGCAGCTAAGACCCATTCCTGAAAAGGTCACAGGAACAAAAGGACTCGGCAGCTGTGCCTACAACAAACCTAAAATCTTGGCTGGGAACAAACCTCCATTATCCTTGAGGAATAAAAAATGCACAGTAATCAGGCAAGGGAGATGTCCGAAGCCCAGTTAATTTTGGTGAGGCATATTGATCATTTTGCGGTAGTAATGAAGTGAGGCAACACACAGAGGTCTCCAGGGGTGTGCTAATGAAGAAGATTTTGCTTTGGTGCTTCAATGTGATGCATTAGAGACAACATGGACACCACAGAGAAAACAGCCAACAGACCACTAAGCGATGATCTGCACCGTGACCACATCCCCTAAGTGCAAGACTTTCATCAATATCCAAGTGTGCATAGCGAAAGACCATAAAATAAACCTGTAAGATGTCAGAGGCCAGTCACAGAGGAGTCAGGCAAACAAGGGCTTCACCTCATTTAGACACACCCAGGCTTTTGGTGAGAGGGAGGAGATGCATTATTTTAAGCCTGGAGCAAGCAAGAATTCAGATGAGATAAAACCCTAACCTAAAAATTATGGGTATCCATGAATTGATTTTTGTCATATTGCTACTTTAATGTCATAAATGCTTTGCCTAGTCTTTTTGAGATCATTTCATAGAAAATAAATGTGATCACACATTGAGGATAATATTTGGATCGTGGGATGCAGGCACGCATAGAATCAACACCTCCAAGCTGGATGTAAGGATGGAAGTTGGTGTCATGAGGTATAGGGACAGCAACTGACATGGAAAGTGCTGGTAGAGATAGACCAATATCCCTTCTGAATTACTAACAGCAGGCATCCAAGGGCGAGTTATCCTTTTCTGACCTTTCTTTCTATGGAATCTTTCTCTTATCTCGAAATATCTAACATGTATGTTAAAAGGATGTTGAAGACAGCAAGTAACTGCTGGCAATTATAATGCCTTTCAAAACAAAGGTTAAGTATTAAGTAAAGCACTTTGCTTCACAGC
The DNA here is from genome assembly GCA_033558105.1 of Coccyzus lansbergi. NCBI lineage: Eukaryota > Metazoa > Chordata > Aves > Cuculiformes > Coccyzidae > Coccyzus > Coccyzus lansbergi. The sequence goes on along the minus strand of JAUMJK010001536.1, from coordinate 59,204 downwards.
TAGGACCTGAGCACTTACTACTAAAAATGCCATGAAGCACAAGGGCAATCTGATCACTGCCTTTTACTGTTGTATCAAATGGTATCAAGCAGGTTTATTCGACTCATTGATATGAAAAGATTTTTTTTATCTTGTTTGTCTTTTTAGAATAAGCAAATGACATTAGAGCTTGCTTCAGATTCTGCTTTCCCGATCAGCATAACCTGCTTACTACAGATAAGTGTGACAAGTTTAATTTATGCCGCAACAGAACAGTGATGAAACCCTCTGAATCTAAATAAGATTTTTTACATAACTTTCTTCAGACGAGGAAGGAGCATGGCAATTCATATACACACAGAGGAACTGAATCCTGTGACATTATTAATGACAGTGTTTGTTTGGCTTTGTTATTTTTAATACCTAAAGAATCTTCTTTGTTGGATGGCTAACTTTAATGTCATATTGGTCTCAAATTTCCCCCTGAGGAAACTTGCAATCTATATTAACAACCCAATACAACAGAGAGGCCCATTTAACATTCTTAGTAGCTCAGTACAAAGATTAATTAAGCAATAATCTCTTCCAAACAGGTCCTCGTCAGTGGTTAATAACATGTTTGTTAGTTAAATTCCTAAGGCTAGATCTGTGATGGGGTATGTTCTAGTGAGCTGGCTAACTGTTTTAGCAATTGTTAAAGGTTTTATGGCTGATATAAATTGTACTTCACAATTTGTAACAGGAACAATGTTCATAAAGAGTTATCTGTCAAAAAAAAAAAAAAAAAGCAGATTTAACCATGTAGGTAGAAGGGCAGACATCTAACCAGCAGGGGTCTGAAACTGAATTAGGAAGAAGGCTGTGATGAAGATGAATGTATCTTTTTCCTGCACTTGGGGCACAACAACCCTATGCAGAACTACAGACTGGGAGAGGCCTGGCTGGAAAACTGCCAGGAGGAGAGGGACCTGGGGGCGTTGGTCGACAGCCGACTGAACATGAGCCAGCAGTGTGCCCAGGTGGCCAAGAAGGCCAATGGCATCCTGGCTTGTATCAGAAATGGTGTGACCAGTAGGTCCAGGGAGGTGATTCTCCCTCTGTATTCAGCATTGGTGAGGCCGCTCCTTGAATATTGTGTCCAGTTGTGGGCCCCTCAGCACAAGAAGGATGTTGAGGCTCTGGAGCAAGTCCAGAGAAGAGCGACGAGGCTGGTGAAGGGGCTGGAGAAGAGGCCCTATGAGGAGCGGCTGAGAGAGCTGGGGTTGTTTAGCCTGGAGAAGAGGAGGCTGAGAGGAGACCTCATTACTCTCTACAAGTACCTGAAAGGAGGTTGTAGAGAGGAGGGATCTGGCCTCTTCTCCCAAGTGACAGGGGACAGGACGAGAGGGAATGGCCTCAAACTCCGCCAGGGTAGATTTAGGCTGGAGATTAGGAGGAGGTTTTTCACGCAGAGGGCCATTGGGCATTGGAATAGGCTGCCCAGGGAGGTGGTTGAGTCACCTTCCCTGGAGGTGTTTAAGACACGGGTGGATGAGGTCTTGAGGGACTTGGTTTAGTGTTAGATAGGAATGGTTGGACTAGAAGATCCGATGGGTCCCTTCCAACCTGGTTGTTCTGTTCTGTTCTGTGATCTCTACAATGGTCTTTGTGATATTCTTTAAAACGTATTTTTAAATGCACCCAAGACTTCTGTTGGCTTTTTAAATGCTTTTACTTGCAACAGCTTTCTATTGCCACCTAACAACCCTTCCACAATTCCTTTTCCTCTCATGGATCTGCCAGTCCACAAAAGCAGCAGATGCCGGCAGTGGAGGCACAGCGCAGGCCAGGGGCAACAGCTAAGAAATAATTGAGATTTGTCGGTATATTGCCCTGCTCACCACTTTTGACCATACAGGTCAAAAGCTATATAACATTTAATTTTTGTAAAGCTGTAAAGAAACTTTCCCAGCTCTTGATCCGTGGCGTGTGATGAATTGCAAAGCTGCCCACGTCTTGCAGAGGGGAAAGGAAAAACACCCAACAGTTCAATTTAATTTAGGGTTACACTGATTTCTCCTCCAAACCTTTATGGGACAGTGTCAACATTTGTCAGATGAAAGTATGTTATGATGTGTCCAGATAAAATATTTCTTTTGGAGCAGTAGCCCTTGTGCTTTTACACCCTGCTTAAAAACAATGAATTCATGTAAATCCATCTGGTCAGACTGGACAAACTACTGCCTGGAAATCGTAGCAATATCATATACATATATATATATAGATGCAATATCATATATATATATGTACACACACACACACACACAAATATATATACACACATGAATATATATATGCTATATGATATTGCATACATATATACATATATAAATATATGCAATATCATATATGTATATCACAGAATCACAGAATCACCAGGTTGGAAGGGACCCATCGGATCTTCTAGTCCAACCATTCCTATCTAACACTAAACCAAGTCCCTCAAGACCTCATCTACCCGTGTCTTAAACACCTCCCTGGGCAGCCTGTTCCAATGCCCAATGACCCTTTCTGTGAAAAACCTCCTCCTAATCTCCAACCTAAATCTCCCCTGGCGGAGCTTGAGGCCATTCCCTCTTGTCCTGTCCCCTGTCACTTGGGAGAAGAGGCCAGCTCCCTCCTCTCTACAACCTCCTTTCAGTTACTTGTAGAGAGTAATGAGGTCTCCTCTCAGCCTCCTCTTCTCCAGGCTAAACAACCCCAGCTCTCTCAGACGCTCCTCATAGGTTCTGTTCTCCAGCCCCTTCACCAGCCTCGTCGCTCTTCTCTGGACTTGCTCCAGAGCCTCAACATCCTTCTTGTGCTGAGGGGCCCAGAACTGGACACAGTATTCAAGGAGCGGCCTCACCAGTGCTGAGTACAGAGGGAGAACCACCTCCCTGGACCTGCTGGTCACACCATTTCTGATACAAGCCAGGATGCCATTGGCCTTCTTGGCCACCTGGGCACACTGCTGGCTCATGTTCAGTCGGCTGTCGACCAACACCCTCAGGTCCCTCTCCTCCTGGCAGTTTTCCAGCCAGGCTTCTCCCAGTCTGTAGTTCTGCATAGGGTTGTTGTGCCCCAAGTGCAGGACCCGGCATTTGGCCGTGTTATACCTCATGCCGTTGGACATTGCCCAGCGGTCCAGCCTGTTTAGGTCCCTTTGCAGAGCCTCCCTACCCTCCAGCAGATCGACACTTGCACACAGCTTTGTGTCATCTGCAAACTTGCTAAGGGCACCCTCAATGCCCTCATCCAGGTTATTGATGAAGACATTGAACAGGACTGGACCTAGCACTGAGCCCTGGGGAACCCCACTTGTCACTGGCCTCCAGATGGACTTAACGCCATTTCCCACCACTCTCTGGGTCCGGCCATCCAGCCAGTTTCCTACCCAGGAGAGTGTGCGTCTGTCCAGGCCAGAGGCTGACAGTTTCCGCAGCAGAATGCTGTGAGAAACTGTGTCAAAGGCTTTACTGAAGTCCAGAAAGACCACATCCACAGCCTTTCCCTCATCCAGCAGCCGAGTGACTTTGTCATAGAAGGCGATCAGGTTGGTTTGGCAGGACCTGCCTCTGGTAAACCCATGTTGACTGGGCCTGATCACCCGGTTCTCGTGTGTGTGTGTGTGTGTGTGTGTGTGTGTGTATATATATATATTCTAGGAACAATCAGGGACAAAAGCTGGGGAAAATCCTGGTTTCTATCTAATATTCTTTCTTCAGTACACAAGTCATTACAACAATGATTAGGCACCTTTAGGGCAACACAAAACATTTCTAAAGGAATGAACAGACAAACAAACAAAATACCTGATAAATCCTCCTCTGCTGTTCTTGAATGAAGAGCTGAAAATCAATTTCTACAGTTCAGAAGCAAGCAGGGAAGGAAAACATCTTTCCAGATATTGGATTTATCACTTTGGTAGAATATCAATTTAATCATGTCATTCTCTTCACACTTCACATTGGTTTATACAGGTGAAAATTAGAGTTGAATCTCCCATACATAAATGCCGTCATTTCTTTCTATCCAGATAGGCATGGCTGAGCTGGAACCGATATGTCTGTTGCCAGAAAAAAGAAGTCTAATTCTGAAATCGTCTATTCAGTTGCCTCATTTATTAACTACCAAGTACATTTTATTTTAGGCTACAGCAACTTAATGCAAAATCAGGTTGTTTCGTACTCCTATATTATTTGAGCAGTATTAAATTGCTTTTCCTAAAACAATGCTGAAGTGGGACTCTAATATGAGGGTTTCCTTATGAACGACCCTTGTGGTTCTGCAGCACTCCTATGATGACAGCCCCATGTAGATGGTGATGCCATTGGTCTTGTGTTCCAAGAAAACAATGTTCCAGGGCCATTCATTGAGCAGAATAGTTGTGATTTTTCTCAGGTTTGGAAATGCTTTAAAAGTGGTGTTTATCAGTCTTTTTATTTAAGCGTCAGATCTGTGAAGATTCCGTGCTTCCACGTGGGTCAGAGTAAGCCATGATTTACTCTAAGCTGTCATCAGACAGCACTACCCATTCTTTATGTCCAGTTATGAAGGTAGAGCTAACTAGATCAAACAACAGGACAGAATCATGCATCACACACTGCACGCGTTTCCAAGTCTGCTGATGAATAGGCACAGCCATCTTTATAATTTGTGCACCAAGAAAGAATAGCAATAAAAATGGAAATTAAAGGGATGAGTACAGCAAATAGATTATGCTATCATTCCTGAGCAGAGAGTAGAGAAGTCACAGTTGCCCATTTATGTTTTGACAGTTCATGCATCAGATGAGATTTGCAAAGAGCGGTGCCGCTGCTTAGGGCAAGTGAAGAGCAGAAGAGTCGCTGTTAAGTGTGAATTTAACAGCGCTTTTATTATTTGGGCAACTTGCTCTTTGATAAGCTGGCAAGAAAGCTTTTGGCACAGAGAAAAAAAAATTAAATTCATGTAGTGTAGGGAAAATGTCACAGTCATTCATGTTATCAGTCATGTTATCTGTCAGTTTATCTCTCTCTTACTGTGGTCCTAACCAGAAACTTCAAAGGAAAATTCAAGAGCCATCAAATAGTGTCTTCCAGTTCCAATCAGAGTTAGACAAAGGCTGGCATAGCTCTCTCAGCATGTCCTACTGTCTCCAACAGATGAACAGTTTAAGCCCACACATATGACATCCTGCAAGATGTGAACATGCCCAGGGCAGTTCCTGAGCACAGGAAGAGGATTCTCTAAGTCTGAATAACTGTATAACTGAATCTGGCCTGTCACAACCTGAATTGTCCCCATACAAGTCCCCTGTGTGATTTGGCAGCTGGGTCAGGGGCATCCCAACAGGGATGCTCAAAAGCCTTCTGTATGATGTATAAATTCATGCAACATAGGCTGTTATAGACACAGACTGAGTTTATCTTCCAGGATCACCGCCATATACTCTCCCCGATGCCAACCCAGCCGCAGGGTCTGGGAAACCCGTCCGAAGCTCTCACGAACGGCAGAGGGAAACAATCAAGGGCTGCGTTTCCTAAAAACGGCAATAGCTCCATTCACAGACACTATCACGTAGCTTTATCAACTAATACGAAAGGAACTTGATGCATCTGTGACCTTAGGCAGCTGTGACATCCGTGCAAGAAGAGGAGGAAAACACGATGGGAATGGTTGGACTCCATGATCCGATGGGTCTCTTCCAACCTGGTGATTCTACAATTCTACAATTCTATATACCCTTTAATTTTATTGAATATAGCTCTATCATAAGAAGTAGGAAAGAAGCATTTTCTGTTATCCTTTTCCTGGGCCACTGTTCCATGCATTTTAATCCTATCTATTATAACTCCTTTCCTTTCTAAGGATATGGTCTCAAGAATCTGAGTAACTTTGATACAAGATTTCCTGTGCTTTCCCTGAGCTCTCATCTGTTTTGCAGTAAGCTTTCCTACACTTGGAGTTGACTCACAGAACAATTTCTGCCTTCACATACATCATTTTTTCTGTGTATTCTTCTATTTTTGGCTTTATGCATGCCTCTGTACATCAGATTTAAACTTTCCATGAACTTCTGGCACCAATACTGATAACTTATGGCACTATAAGATATAGAAGTTGATTACATTTTCCACTTCAGCAATGTGTCAATTTGGATGTCTTGAGCCTGACTGGCAGAAGGACTTGAAATGAGCTAAATGAATGGGCCATGTGGCCCTTGGGTTTTTCTCCAGTTTTAACTGTGATTTGCAAATTTTCCCATCTTCTTTCTCAGTGAACTCCTCCCTGAACTGCAAATGCACAGAGAGGTCACCCACTGTGATCAGTTTGTGATGAGATGCAGTCATCTAATCCTCTGTCTTACCTTCTGTTTCCCAGTTAATTTTTAATTCATGTCGTATTTTTATCCTTCACTTGCTACAACTGATTTTTTTCTAGTAACCTCATGCAAGACATTTCAAAAGACCTGGGAAACCTCTTGCTAACACATTTTCTGTGGGCATGCAAGACATAGACATAGTCATGATGTTTCAGATAGAGGCAACTGTAGGTTTCATGCTGATATAAAGCACATTTGCAACTCAGAGAGAGAATAAATCATGCATGCACTTATTCAGGGCCTTAGGGGCTTTCCAGTAACCAATTTTAAGGCATATATGGGCAGCTTAGACTCACCTGTTCTTATTCTGACCTTTAGATTTTTTTCTCTTCATTTCTCACTTGCACAGTTTTTCAGGAGACAGCAGTCACACTCCATGCGTCTCTCCAGTTTCAGGACCCTCTGTGTGAGTAGGTTGAATTCAAATTCCACAAACATAGAGGAGAAGACCATGAGAGACCAGGTGAGAATTTACAGGTACCATAGAGAGCAGTAAAACTACTCCTCTCTCTGCTGGAAACATGTAGTTGGAGGCACATTGTGTCTACACTGCTTGTTCCTGCAGCTGTTTCACCAGTACATTGTACACTCTGTCAGCACACCTAGATCTTTCTCTCTCCATCTTTCTGATGAGTGAGCTCTTGGCTTGTCGATGTGTGAAGTCTCACTCCCAGGCTGGCAACTAAAACTCATACTCATCAATTCTGTCCTATTTCAACTACTCCCTTCCTTAAGGACTTTCTGCACAGTGCTCCAACCACCCCTCATGTGCATAATATACCGAAACAGCACATTCAATCATAAAGTAGATGGAAAAGAGCATTTTCTATTACCCTCAAAGCCACAAGCTTTCATAAAATCCCCATCCATTACTACTTCAGTCATCCCTCTTGTTTAGGAACTGCATGTTTGCAACCAACAACCCTTTCACATGTGAATATACACTTTAAATTTGACAGCCCATTGTTTTGTAACTCTGCAGTTTGCTCTAGCATGTCTTCTGACACTTAAAGATAATACCTTAACCTCACTACTAAGGACAAATCAAACCTATGGTAGATGAATCCCTGGCAGTGAAAGATAATACAGAGAAATTAAACTTCCTCAGAATGCTGTTATCTTCCCTCTTTGATCTATTGATCCTTACTGATACAGCAGAGACAATGAAACTAACAGTTTATTATTAAAAAATGTTTTTTTAAAAAATTAAAACCTTAAACTATTTGGGTTTTGAATGCTATTTTAGCATTTTAATGGGATAAATTTCCAAATTCCTGAGATCAGTTTTAAGAAACCCCTTGCCTCTTGATACTTGGTCACATTGCTCTACTTCTGAGTTTAAGGTGTAGTTCAGAGCTTTTTTAGTGTTTTAATGGTATTTCCTCCACTCTCAAGCTTGTCTCTTGAAATTGCATCCAAAAAATCCTTGGATGCCCACACTACCCACAAAACCTCACCTGCTATATATGTGTTCCAAGACTGAGCATTTGGTACCAGTCATTAGCATTAAGGTGAAGACTCGTGGAGTAGAAACAACTGTTTTGCACAAAGACTTTTTGTAAAGCAGACTGGGACTATAGCAGCAAAACAGAGAAGGTTCCTGAACTCTGTAAGCTCGTAGCAACTATTCAAATTGAACACACACACTGTGCCTTGTCTCATATGGGCAAAGTAGCCCCAGCAGCTTGCTCTCTGCTGAAGGGCACTCCTACCGCAGAAAAACAGAGAAAACAACTGCGCCAAGGCAATTCAAAACACAGCTTTAATTTAGTAAAATTGTCTAAACTCTGTCTTTTGAAGTATAATGTACAGACGGTGCACTGTCAAAATCTGTGTCTCACTCCACTAGCTGAAGCAGCAATAGCCTGGAAGTACGATTTGAGATAATGAACATGACAATATCCCAAGATGCAGGTCATAGCCCCATTTGTGTCTTGAAGCTCTGAAAATCTGCTCTGTCTGTGAATCCATTATGCCTGCAAGTGCTGGGCATAGTGTTTCACCTGGGTGAAAGCCTGTTGCAAGCTACAAGCGCACACAACAGCTTGTCCTTCTGTGTCTTTCCATTCCAGACTGCACCTCAGGGATGCTTAAAAACTAATTTATCATCCAGCTAAGCACAGCATGGGCTCAGCAGCAGAAAGGGCTGACATCTCTAGTTTGGTACAGGGATTGCTTCAAAGTTGTTGCTGCAGTTTAAAAGGAGAAACTAAGTAGTTTAAAAGGAGAAACTAAGTAGTGACAGAGGTTTCTCCACATTTCCAGACTTGGAGCTTGAAGACACAAGGGCAAGAGGCACATGTTCAGCCCTCAAATTGCACTGCTGCATGAAATAGTATAGATTACTGTACACCACTGCTAGAACCTTGCAAGATAGAGAGCTGGACTAAAATTCTTCTATTGACCTCGAATCCTGTGTTCAGTCCTGGGCCCCTCACCACAAGAAGGATGTTGAGGCTCTGGAGCAAGTCCAGAGAAGAGCAATGAAGCTGGTGAATGGGCTGGAGAACAGGCCCGAATAGGAACAGCTGAGAGAGCTGGGGTTGTTTAGCCTGGAGAAGAGGAGACCTTATTGTTCTCTACAACTACCTGAAAGGAGATTGTGGAGAGCAGGGAGCTGGCCTCTTGTCCCAAGTGACAGGGGACAGGAGGGAATGGCCTCAAGCTCTGCCTGGAGAGGTTCAAGGCTTGACATCAGAAAAAAAAATTTTTCACAGAAAGGGTCGTTTGGCACTGGCAGAGGCTACCCAGGGAGGTGGTTGAGTCACTTTCCCTGGAGGTGTTTAAGGGATGGGTGAATGACGTGCTGAGGGACATGGTTTAGAGATTGGTGGGAATGGTTGGACTCGATAATCTGGTGGGTCTTTTCCAACCTGGTGATTCTGTGAAAGCAAGTTCTCCAGTATTTTTTTGAAATTGGTTTGTGGGCAAATCTTTTCCTCAAGCTACTCTAAAATTACCTGAAGACAGCTTCATAACTCACATTTCCTATTAGAGAGAATACCTGCTAACTATTTTACGCTGAAATAATGGAGACCAAATATATGCACAGACAGGAACTTCGCACTAGCTGGGCTCAGTCTATGCGGTAACATCTGCCAGGCAAAAGAGGAATTGCTTGAAAAATCTTAGTGCTTTCTACAGAACAGGCGTGTTCTCTGCCAATACCATCATGTACTTCTGCACAAAACTCAGATCGAATCAGGGGTGAGGCAGAGGCAAATCCAGTACCTCTTGTGTATGACTCCAACAAATGACCTTCAGTGAGACACTAGCACGTTAAGATACTCTTAGTAGCCCTTTGAGCCTATTTTATTTTGCATTTTCTAGAGTAATGTGAAATACTCATATGCAAATTAAGTGCATATATATACACTGACTGCTTTACAGAACAGTGTTTAAAGTAAGCACAGTGTAATTAAATGCCACACCGTGAATCTGTTTTGTGTACTGCAGTCTTAGACAAGGCTGTTTCTAGCTATCAAACATCTTTATGTCTTTTAGAGACAGTGATTAAAATAGGCTTTAACATAATTGGAAGCAATGATCTAATACTTGCAGCTTAAAGGCAGCATTATTGTAGCTATAAAATAGTTGAGAACACATTTAAAATGCTGAATAAAACAGGTTTGTTGACTGTTGCTCATGTGTCTTAAAACACAGGGGTTTTTTTAACAAGTGTATAAAAAAACCCACCAATTACTTTAAAAATAGCAGCTACCAAGTGTCTTAAAAATGTTCAACAAGTGAAAAACGTTTGAGAAAAGATTTGCCTCAGTCACATAGTTTAATAAGAATCAAACAATAGAAGATTTTCGGGTCATTTATATTTGATACAAGTACATATACACTAGGATGGACACTTACAAAAATATAAATAAACCTCCTCTTATTTTCTTAATTCTTTAAATGTAGTGTTAAAACATTTGACTGAAAGTGTATGTACCAGGCATTATAGAAAAGCATTACAGGAAGAAAGCTTTATAGCAGCAATTTTAAAAGTAAATTTAAACTGAATTCCAGTTGATCACTGTCAGTAATCATGAGAGATATGAGATAGGCCTATTGTTAAACTGCACAGTCAACATCCTACCTCAGAATGCTGGTTCCATGTGGACAAAAAGGGTAACAAATCAACTGTCAAAAAAACTAGTGGTTCATAACTCAGTTTGACCCTGAATGAGAACAACAAAACCAAGTCGCTTTGCAGTAACCCAACATTAAACTATGGATTTCTTTCTCACCCTCTGTGAGCAAAATTCAAAGCAACAGCTCAGGTTTAAATTCAGGAAAAGTAGAGAGGGATACACAGACACGTAGTCTGAAGTTGTAGAATTCTCAGTTTCACATGGAGGCCTCCCCAAGTACCTACATAATCCAAAGCTCATGGAATCATTTGGTTGGAAAAGACCTTTAAGATTATAGAGTCCAACTGTATGTGTCCACTACTAATCCATACCCCTAAGCACTTCATCCACCTGTCTTTTAAATACCTCCAGGGGCAGTAACTCAACTCTGGGCAGCCTCTGCCAGTGCCTGATAACCCTTTCAGTGAAGAATTTTTCCTGGCATCCAATCTCAAATGCCCCTGGAGCAACTTGAGACTGTTTCCTCTCCTATTGCCTGCCACTTGGGTGAAGAGACTAACACCCATCTTGCTAAAACCTCCTCTCAGGCAGTTGCAGATAGTGATCAGGTCTCCCCTCAGCCTCCTTTTCTCCATGGTGAACAACCCCAGCTCCCTCAGCCACCTCTTCTATGGCTTGTTCTCCAGCTCCTTCACCAGCCTCATCACCTTTCTCTGGACACACTCCAGCACCTCAATATCCTTCTTGTAGTGAGGGGCCCAAAAAGTAAACACAGCGTTTGAGGTTCATCAATGCTGAGCAAAGGGACACAACCACGTCCCTGTGTCCTGCTGGCCACACTGTTTCTGATACAAAGATGCCATTGGCCTCCTTCCCCTGGGCACACTGCTGGGTCCTATTGTCAGCTGTCAACCAACAGCCCTGGGTCCTTCTCCTCGGGGCAGCTTTCCAGCCACTCTTCCCCAAGCTTCTAGCATTGCAGGGGGTTGTTTTGTCCCAAGTGCAGGACTCTACACTTGGCCTTGTTGAACCTCACACCACTGGTCACAGCACATCGATCCAGTCTGTCCCAATCCCTCTGCAGAGCCTCCCTATGCTTTGAATTGTCACTTCCTCCCAGCTTAGTGCCATCCACACACTTACCAAAGGTGCAGATCATCAGTAGATATTGAAAAGAATTGGTCCCAGCACTGAGCCCTGGGGACACCACTTGTGACCAGCCTCCATCTGGATTTAACTCCATTTACCACCACTCTTTGGACCAGGTCAGCCTGTGTTTTACCCAGCACAGGGTACACCTGTCCAAGCCAGGGCCAGTCAGTTTCTGAAGCACAATGCTGTCAAAGGCTTTACTGAAGTCTAGGTCCACTATACCCACAGCCTTTATCTCATCCACTAAGTAGGTCACCTTGCCATAGGTGGAGATCAGGTTAGTTTGGTAGGACCTGCCTTTCATAAACCCATGTTGACTGGGCCTAATCACTCGGTTGTCTTGCATGCGCCGTGTGATAGCACTGGAGATGACCTGCTCCATGACCTTCCCTGGCACCGAGGTTAGACCCACAGGCCTACAGTTCCCTGTATCCTCCCTCCTGTAACTTTTGCCGGTTGCCAGGCAAGTATAACTTCCCAAGGCAGCCAGAACTCCTGGTAGACGATGGAAAGGGGGGGGGTTTGGTGAGAACCTCCACCTGCTCCCTTAATACCCTTGGGACCTCACAAAATCCCACTCCTCAAACTGAAAACAATTCTTACAAAATTAAGTCCAGGCAGGTGTGGGAAGACTCAGCAGGCCCCCGAGACCCACAACATCATTTCTCACTGCCTTTATTGCTAACAACAAACACTTCCTGAAAACCATCAGATGCAAAATACCCGTAGGTTGCTCCATGGGAGTGATCTGTCCTGATAGAATGTAAAATACATGTACTACTCCTCCTTTGTAAGCAGCTGTTATTTCCAAAGTGCTGTTAATTTCAAATATAGGCATCTAAAACTGGTCATAAATCACTACCTGGAAGTTTTTTTTACTTCTTTCCATTAACAAGAAGGGAACCCTTAAAGTGACAACACTAGATTTTTGTGTACAGAAATTACCAGAGAAAGCCTACAGTAAAGATGAAAAAGAGCCAGTTTTGTTCAATGCCAGGTGCACACCAGAGGCTGCTGTGATAAAGGGATCTGGAAAGTGGAGGCAGACAAGACACCCAGGAAACAAGCTATTTAAAGAAATTCCAGACATGTAATGAGGGACTGGGGCAGTGGTAGAACATCTCATTTATAATGAGGGAATAGACAGGCAGACAGTTTTCTTCAGTTTAATATCAGGTGGTGTTACAAACTGCTAAAACCAGACATCTTCACATTATTACACCCGATGCATCATAAAACAGGTTTATATTACACTGTAAGATTCAACATTATAAAACTTGCAGAGAACTCCACACAGTCTTTAATTTTTACCCATTTTATTCGCATCCAAATCCAGTAATTCTCAACTGTGTACAAAGAGCGTATTTTCTTCAGTCTTCTACAGCTGCTTTCCAACTAACCAATTCTAAACACCAACGACAACATTGGTAGTGCGAAATCAACTAGAAAGTGCCACCACAGTCATTTGTTCAAGACACACAGACTTCTTGCTGGATAGTTGGCTGTGGAATTTTACTGTCCTCTGTCTTTTCCTGCCCAGGAACTTGGCACACAGTCTTTCGTTTGAACAACCGTAGACTCAACCGTAACAAGTCACTGTCCATTGCTGCAGAATTTGTGTAAGTTTGTTTTGTTGCACCCTGTTGAAATAAAAAAAAAAGTTATAGAAGTGGCTTCAAACATGCAAGCTGAGAAATTAACCTCAAGTACTCTCAATAATTAGAGGTTTAATCATACATACTCACTAGAAAAGACTTTGAGAATTAATGATTTTTCGATTAGCATTAACTGTCATAAAACCTACTGTGGTGTAAGAAATGGCAAAATTATTTTTTATTTTAATTTTGAAAAGAAAAATCTTTATGTGCTTTTAACCTGGACTAATGAGATCTTATAATTCTAATAAACCACATGGAATCTCAAGCAAGAGATTTTGTCAACAATTCTCTTCCCAAACTGTATCTTAACCAATTATTTCAATCATGTATTCTCTACACGTAGAAAGTATATCTCCAGAATTTAAACCTCGACGTAAGAAACAGCACCCTCCTCTAATCTCAATCTTAAATTAATCTCTCACACAAAATAAAAGACAAATACTCCACAACCTATTTCAATAAAGTTTGTTCTCTGCTATTAAAAGGAGTAGGTTTGCTCCAGAACAAATAAATACAAAAACTATTTCCCAAGGGAAATGTTTTGCACAGTGGAGTCTGTGTTTACACATTCCACTAAGCACTGTAAACAAACCACTTGCCTTTTCATTCTTCATTAGCTGCTTACGAATTGCAGAATCCCTTCGAAAGCACAGTGCTTTACAGCAAGGACCCAGATTACTGAGAAGACCAGCTCTCTCTTCTTTCCGTAGAAGAGCGGCCATGTTCAAAGCCCCCAGTTCATGTTCAAAAAGGTTTTCTGCATCTACAAAGAATTGACATTTGCAAAGATCAACACAGACACAGTGCTCTGGAACAGCAATATACAGTAATACGAAATCTCATTAAGTTTTACTATTTGTATTTCTGCCTTCTAAACAACACCAAAGTTTGGAAAAAAAATGGCTATTGCGGTTTACAGAAAAACACAAATTAATCCCTCACCATTTAAAGGGAAGGACAGCTACCCTTGTATGTAGCTTCAACACTGGAAAGCAATATTGAGACAGCAATCACCAAGAGGCCTAAAAGTCAAGTAACAGCTCTGGCATGGAAGAGGGGATATAATTTATTATCATGTGCAACAAAGCTGTTTACTACTAGCATTGATCAGAAAGTGGTTTAAATTTCACTTCTCTGCGAGGCACAGAGGCAAGAAAATAAACTACAAAAAAAATTCCCCAAAACAAGCTATTGTTTCCTTTTTTCTGCATTTTGGTGTATTAGCAGATTCATCCACAAATAATATCGGAGAAGAGAATGCCAGACTTGGGAATTAAACAGTGAAAGAAGTTTAGCATCCATGAAGAAGTCCATGTTCACTTATATTTTCACTGTCACACACTGCATATCTGGCTCAAATTAATTCACTTTTCAGGACACTGTATTTGTGCCTTTGCTTAGAACACATACGTCATGGCTCTGTAATCACTATACGAGGAACTTTTGCCTAGGAGATTACAGAGGAAATGTGCACACTTGAAAGCCCACTGGCAGTTCCAAATGTAGCAACCTTGATGTGCAAGAGGCTGCATATACCAAAGGGAAATCAACAGAGGTACTTCAATCCCCTTTCCTCTCCACAGCAAAGTTCTGTTGAATCCAAGTATGCTTAAGACAGATCAGATGCAGTGCTGGAGAGCCTCCTATCATCATCATCACTCCTCTGGACTTTGCTGATTTCTAGAGAAGAATGCAAGGACTGCAGATGTTAATTTGAGTATCATTTTAAATAGCCAGGCAGAGTGAATCTGCACTGCAGTTCCTGTTGCAAGGAATCCTTGGTAAGAAGTCCTGAGGTATGTAGCAAAATTAAAGCTTACAAAGAGAGAGATAAGGTTCATACCTTTACAGTATCAGACAGTTTGCAAACTAAGAAAGACTCAATATTTTATCATTTACACTGGTTACGTGAATTCTTTGGCATAAGAGCTGAGATTTATTTTGTTAAACTAGAAGAAAGCTAATACTGCACAGAAAGCTGCAAATATTGTAGTGGGACACTTACGGTACTCACCAATACCAAGTACATACCTCAAATTATACTATCTATGATGCTTTAAAAAGATTTGTATTTAATTTGACTTTAAAAAGAGCAGAAGTAGTAGCAAAAGCCCATGATTAAGTTATGCAATTTAAATGGCTTAAGCAAGCAGGCAGTAACATTCATGGAGATTAACAGGGCTGGGAGAATTAGGTTGGTTTTTTTTTGATCCAATGATCTGAGACTGTAATGTTAATAAGACAACTGTGTGAACACTGCTGCAAAGAATTATAAAGTATTGTCTCAAATTAAGAAGTAGAATTTACAGAGTACAAAAAAATAACAGAAAATTCTGCTATTCCCTAAAATCAGAGCCTTCAGAGATACTATTATTTATAAACCGTAATCTTCTCACATTTGGATCCTGGAATAACTTGCACAGAGAACTTATAGAAAGCAAACATTTTATAGTCCTAAAAAATCAATTCCACCATGTAAGCAGTGTACTCTCTCACGCAAAAGCCCTATGTACACTACAGAACCGTAGTAAACAGCATTGGCACGGTTAATTCCTATCCCATCTATCACATATGTCTTAGGCTATACACTTCATCCAAATGCCAGACCTGTGTATTATTTAATTTCTCACTTCTAGCAAAGACAAAATAAATTTCACTGAGCTCTTTCATTCTGACTCAAAATCCTATCTATGCACTCTGGAGAGGATCCTCAGAAGGAAAATAAAGGCAGGCAGAGGACCGCGAAAGAAAATGCATCTTATTTATTTCTTGCAATATCACTACTAATTCATTGCAGAACATGTTTAGCTCCCCAGAAAACTCCTCACAAACTCCAGGTCAAGAAAACACAAATGGTCTCACAAAAAGAATATTCCACTAGGATGAAAAATTTTGTTTAGGTTGTCATTCAAGACATCCTCATCAGTACTGGAATTAAAGCATTAATTTGATTGGCATACAGCTGATTACAGTAATTCACAGAATACTCATGATACACTTCCTCTGGTCTCAAAACCTAAAACAATAAAGTAATGCACATTTCATAATCATTAAGTACAAAAGATAGTTTAATCTCTGCAGAAACAATTACCTTTAGGTTTTTCTAATGCTCTCTGGCAAGTCTCTCTAATTTTGGTGAAGAGTTCTGGTCCTGCCAATCGCTTTGAAATGCCAACTCTCAACATAACAGCACCTGGGGTGAATTTCAGGAGTGCAGCTCCAGGCTCCCGTGGTTCTTTTGGTTGCTTTGGCATAAGACTGGACCAATCTACATCTATAACATCCACAGGATCTGAGAAAACAGACAGAGAATGAGTTACTACATCATCATCATCATCCCTTACCACAGCTGCATATTTTCATGTGTTTTGTATGTCTCCTAAAAGCAGGACAATCTGATGAACATTGTTCTGCAGTTCTCAAAGTCAGACACCTGGACACTTCAGGTAAAAATGGCCAAATTCATTTAGATTAGTAGAAAATCTGAGCATACAAATACAAAGCTGCTTAGATTGAAGAAAAGTGACGCTAATATTCTGCTTCATTATTATTGTAACCCTTTTGTGGAAGGCTGCTTGCACCCTGTTTAGCCAGTAGATTTGCCCACATCACAAACACATTCACAAAACTCACAGTACAACTAAACGTGTTATGACAGATCCAAATAAAAATGCTTAAAAAGTTAGTACATAGTGGTCTTTTTCAAGGGAGAGAGATGCTATTTATGGGATACCCAAACAAGTGTGTGTGGCTGGTGTGTTTAGCATAGAAAACACTAACACTGATCATCTAGCCCAGATGACCCAGCTGAGTTTACAAGTAGATGATATGCTTCCCAGTGCACTCGGGAAATACTCAAACACATAAAATCTGTTCAAAAAACCATCAATTCCAAATAATGAACAAAGCCAAATGGGATAAGTGAAACCATGATCATAAAATCAACAGTCTTCTAGCTATATAAAACAAGATAGATACTACTTCACAATACAGCTCCCAGTACTCTTTAATTCATGTCTATTTCTCAGACTTACCTAACTAGTAAGAACAAATGAGATATACTGAAAGGCATCCAAAAAGGGTTCCTAATTGAGAAACACTGACAACATCGTATGCACTGTTTGCATCATATGCAAACTGATCTAACCTTTGCATTCAAATAATCATAAAGTGGTTTTACTATACTTTTACCAGGCATCTTCTCATCCTCCTGTTGATCCTCCCGCTTTTCAGCATCTCCTGCCAGAATTTCATCAAGTTCATCATCACTGATCGGCTCATATTCTCCAGCACCAGACCCCAGTGACTGTACATCATCAATCTTTCCTTCATTTTCTCCTCCTACAGAGACAAATACATACTGTAGCTCTAAAGTCATCATTCTTGTTTTCTAAACAGGTTTTAAGCAGCCTGAAAACAGTAGTTCACCAAACTAAACTGTTAGGTTTTGGGGACAAGTATATTCAACATGAAAACAGGTATTAACTCATGGAAACAGAGAAGTTATTTCTTCTGCACAAAAAGTGGTAGTTTGAATTTTACATATCTCAGTTATTTTGGGGGGGGGCAATATTAGTTAAAAATGCACATACAAGCACCATACTCAAAAGAAACGTATGCTGATTATCCGATAACTGATATGCAGTTAGTAGTACAAATCTAAGTTAGTGCCACAAAGTCTTTCAGATGTTTTTGTACATTAATCAGGACTCAGTCCAAGGGCTCTGCAAGAGAAAGAAGTAACAAAACCCCCAAATACAAAAAGGAGCAAAATATCCTGAAGGAAGTAATTATATATAGAATTTTAGACTCTTTGAGGAAGTCACAAGTAGAACTTTCAGGAAGCCATGCCAAATTTCTTTAGTTGTTTATACATCCCTATCCATCCATGAACTATACGAAAAGTAATGGAAGATAATAAAGTATGCTAAACCTTAGCAAATCATAAACATGCTATATATATATGGTGTGCTTTAATAAAATGGAACACTAGCTAATAGTTTAAAAAAGGCCCTTTTTCTAAAACAAATAATCCTAAGTATACCATAATTTCCTACAGACTGCTAATTTCAGAAAATTCAGAATAAAATCTTTGAAAAAATACACAAAATAATAAACATTCGAACAACTCTAAGTCTGGTGAAAGGCTATGCCTAAGAACACATTTAATATCAGGTACTGGAAGGTCACTGTAAGATCTCCTCAGAGCCTTCTCTTCTCCAGACTGAAGGACAACAACTCTCTTAATCAGAGGGCTGGAGCAGGACAGTCTATCACTGCAGCCCTCCTTTGGACATGTTCCAACAGTTTCATATCCTTCTTATGTTGAAAATTCCAGAACTACACACAATATTCCAGGTGAGGTCTCATAAGAGCAGAATAGAGGGGCAGAATCGCCTCCCTTGACTTGCTGGTCATGCTTCTTTCTATGCAGCCCAGGACACGGCTGGCCTTCTGGGCTGTGAGCACACACTGCTGGCTCATGTCGAGCTTGTCATCAATCAGCATCCCCAAGTCCTTCTCTGCAAGGCAGCTCTCAATCACATCATCCCTCATCATGTACTGAAATCAGGGATTGCCCCGATCCAACTGTAGGACATTGCACTTGGCCTTGTTGAACTTCATGAGGCCCATTTCTCCAGCTTGTCCAGGTCCCTCTGGATGACATCCTATCCTTCTGGTGTGGCAACTACACTGCTCAGCTTGGTGTCATCTGCAAACTTGCTGAGTGTGCACTCAGTCTCACCCTCTATATCACTGATGAAGATATTAAACAGCACCAGTCCCAGCACTGACCCCTGACGGACACCACTTGTCTCTTGATATCCATCTGGACTTCCAGCCATTGTTCACTGTTCTCTGAATACAACCATCCAACCAATTTCTTATCCACCATACCGTACACCCATCAAATCTGTATCTTTCCAATTTAGAGAGAAGGATGTTGAGGGGGAATCATGTCAAAGGCTTTACAAAAGTCCAGACAGATCACATCCATTGCTTTTCCCATGTCCACTGATGTGGTCACCCCATTACAGAAAGGCACTAAGCTGGTCAGACAAGACTTTCTCCTTGTAAAGCCATGCTGGCTGCCATTAGTCACCTCCCCACCCTCCATGTGCTTTAGCAGAGCTTCTAGGAAGATCTGTTCCATGATCTTCCCATGCACAGGTGAGGCTGACCGGCCAGTACTTCCCAGAATTGTCTTTTCTACCCTTTTTAAAAATGGGCACAATGTTACTCTTCTTCCAGTCACCACGGGCCTCTCCTGATTGCCATGACTTCTCAAACATCATAGAAAGTGGCTTGGCAAATTAACAGTGAACATTTACAGATAATTCTTATTAAGCATACAAATACGTTGAGACAATGTCCTGCTGTTATCTTGTGTAAAAGTATAAAAGCTTCATCAATTTGTTTCTCCTTCTGGAGATTATGGACTTTGGGTCTTAACACTGCAAACATCCAAGAATTCCAAATCCTACAATGCCTTTTTTTCCCCTCTCAACAGATTTTACAGAGAATTCCCACTACTACCAAAAAAGTCAACTTTTTGAACATAACTGTAGCATACAATAATTACTCTGGATTTAGACTCTTGCTTCCTTTACACTGTTGACACAGGTTAAAAATACTTCCCAATCCATGCAAAGCTCTGGCGGTTTAATCCACTTCTAAAGAGTGATTCTTTGAGTTTGTCGTAGTTTCCCCAATATTTACTTTATTTATTAACCCTAATCATGGTTTTCCCAGTACTATTTAATAAGTTTGACTCAAGAAAGCTGTTTTTGGACTTTTTTGCCAAGCCACAGATACATTTCACCTACTAATCAATCATTTCTATGATAACTGGGCTTTGGAGAAAAAGCTCCCAAAGTTTTCCAAAGTTGTTTCAATTCAACACTCTTTTTCACTCATTATCTGTCACTTCCAACTAAGAAACAGATCTTACAGCAACACAACAAGGCAATCAAATGTTGGAGTTATTCTTTAGGAAACCGCATAATGAGAAATGTTCCACCTTGGTTAAAGTATACCTAAGATCATTTATGTTTCTTTGCTTCAAGACTTCTTTAAAAATTAACAAATAACACCAACACACTTAATGCTAAGGAAGATGCTCATGAGATTTTGCCTTATTGCCTTTGTCTTA
The DNA here is from genome assembly GCA_033558105.1 of Coccyzus lansbergi. Taxonomy (NCBI): domain Eukaryota; kingdom Metazoa; phylum Chordata; class Aves; order Cuculiformes; family Coccyzidae; genus Coccyzus; species Coccyzus lansbergi. The sequence continues at coordinate 38,789 of JAUMJK010001536.1, read as the reverse complement.
TTACTATCTGCTGCTTCCACAGAAGCTGGAGTCAATAAGCCTTTCAGTAGAATATTATTTTAATATAGTTCAGTTCAGCACTACACTAAAATGGAAAGAATAAAATACTTCTCAGTCCAGGTTCTTTCCCAGAATATCTTACCTTCTAAACTCTCTACCTTTTCGGTCTCATTTCCATCTTCAAAACCTTGTAAAGGTCCTAAATCTTTGTCAGTTCTTTCCTTCTCTGAAGCCACTGAATCCCGACCAACACCATCAAATTCCTTTTCATGATCTCTGTCCAGTTTTGTTTCACTGTGTTTTGATGATTCTTTTTGAGAGGAGATGTCAAGAGTTCTGTCTCTCTCCCTTTCAGCAGCATCAGGTAGTTGTCTGTCTCTCTCTCTGTCCAGTTCCCGCCTTTTCTCCCTCTCCCTCTCTCGTTCTCTGAGTCTCTCTCGTTCCCTGCTCCTCGGCCAGTCTTTGTCAACATCTCGGTCCCAGTCTCTCTGCCTCCCCTCTCTCCTGTCTCTCTCTCGTTCTCGATCATGTTCATGTCGATCTCGCTCCTGAAGCCTTTCCCTGCTATCAAAAGATCCAGATCTGGAATGGACCTGACGATCTGATTCAGGAGAACTTCTTCTTGAACTGTGGCTTCTTGAATCTTGTCGATCTGAATAAAATATTTTAAATATAAATGTGAGTTCAGCACGTTAATGTAACACCGTTTTACTAGGCCAAAGCACTCTAAAGATCGAGGTATGAGAATGTACTTGTCAAAAGCACTGTCATCAAATTAATAACGCCTTCAGATCGCCTACCCTTAAAATTTAAAATTAAACTCAAAAATCCTTCCACTCTCAAAAAAGACTTAGTGGATACTTTCTACTGTAACAGAAGCCAAAGTGAAGGTATGTAACTTCAACTCAGAAATTCAGGCAAGGGAAGGGAAGGAAAGGAATCATCTAAAATTTAAAAATTTTCAAAACATGTCTTCTAATGCTAAGAATCCCTTGGCTAGCAAATGATAAATTCAGAAAAATAATTTCAGGCATGTTGCCATGAAGAGAACTGAGAGCCAAAGTGCTTTAGGATGAAGATATTTTTCTACTGATGCTGTTTAAATTTTATTTTTTTCTAAATTTTAGCCCTTTTTTTCCCCCCCACAAGAACTATACAAATAAAATAAGTCAATTATGATTATTTTGATTTGCAACAAAGATGATTTCCCAATGCATGACAGATCTACCTTGGTGAAAATAGTTCCCAAGATCGTTAAATACTCTCCCAGAGAGGACGGCCATTTTCATTTTGCATGGATTTCAGAATTTCCATATCAAAATGAATGTTAATAATGAATTCAAGAACATTATTTAGATGATAAAACAACCTCAAAGTTCAGCTAGCACAAGCATTTTCTCTTTCTACAATGTTCTTTTGTCCTACAAATTACTTTATTCCCCAGGCAGCATGAACTGAATCTGACTAAGCGTTTTGGTGTAAAGTGTTAATCCTACCCAGTGAGGATCAGCTTTTCAAATCTGGTAGTACTTGTAGGCATCTTACTTCACTGTAGTTTCACAGTGACTGTCAGAGAGCACCTCCCTTCCCCTTCAAAATAATTACAAATGAGAAGAGAATACAGGCAAACAAGAATGATTGGGGATTTCTGCCTTCGAACTTTTATACAGAACAGCAAGTCAGTCTCACTAAAATGTATCTTTATTACCTGAAGACGTGCTGCGACTGGGTTCCCCTCGTTTCAACTGATCAATTCTGGACTTCCGTTCCCCAGTGATTTCTAAGCTTTTCTTCTCTCTGTCCCTATCTCTGTCTCTAGAGCTACCATGCAGGATCCTCTTCCGGCCGGTCTGGTCATCTCCACTGCGATGAGCTGACTCATTGGAAGGAGATCTAAGCCTGCTTGAGGCATGGCTCCGATTGCTTCCAAGGCTGCTGCTGCGCTTCTGATCCACAGGTTTACGGTGTGGTCCATCATCAATAGTAACATGAGGGGCTTCCACCTTTTCTCCCCTCAATCTATGACTTTTTCTATGGGAGTCCTCAGTGTTTCTTTCTGGAACAACAATGTCACCCCGTTCAGGGACATCTTCATCTGACCAGTCACTAAATGTTGTATCTTCTCTTTTTTGGGGGACTTCTGCCACAGCTATCTCAGGTGGTGCTTCAACTAATTCTTCTTTTGTTACAGGGGGGGTTCTCGGGCCTTTCTTCTTTTTATGATGTGGAATAATTTCTTCATCAGAAACTTCAGAATCACCCTTGGACCTCTTCCGCTTTTTCTCTATATTTTTCTTTTTTTGACCTTTCTTGGGAGAAAAGACCTGGCTTTCCTCAGCTGTTGATTCATTAGCATACCTTTCCACCACACTGTCATCATCTTTCTTCTTCTTTGTGGCCTTTTTCTGTACTTTAGACTTCTTCTTGCTGTCATCATGCATTCTATCAGAAGGATCTCTTTCTTCAGAGGGGTGGTGTCCAAGATTTTCCTGAACCCTGGAGCGGGAGCTTTCAGAGGCATCTGGTTGCTCCCTTTGTTTATCTGCTGAAGAAACTCTCTCTTTAAACTCGGGTTCTTCATAACGCCTTGAACTTTCCTTTCTGTCTGATTTTCTCTCATCATCTTTCCAGCGACTCTGTCGCTCCTCTGCAACATGAGAGGGGCTCAGTGATCGGGATTCCTGTGGCCGCACAACCTGGCTCAAAAGTCTGTGCTTTTCATCTACGAAATGAGAAAAAGGATGTATTTGTATTGTTTAGGAAGGAGAACAGGTGAACATTTGCTATCTTGTGCACACCAAAAAAATGTTAATTAAAACAATCTGTTATTTCAGTTAAATTTCTTCAATTTCTCTACTGCTGCAGCAGCAACAGACTATTTACGTTCTGGTAAACAGGCATCTTAAACAACAGATGCAGAAGCCACTATCACCTAGCAGACGTATTGCATAGAGACAAAATGAAGATGTAAGACAAACAAAGAAAAATGATGTTCAAAAAAATAAGGGGAGGAAAACACACACAAAAAAGTTTCCCTAATGTTTTTTCTATTTAAGATTGCATGTTATTTGCCAGAGGCAGAGGGCAAGTTATATGCAGTTGCAGAGACAGCCCACTCCTACTCACTTTTATCATCTCCACTGTTGTAAGCATCACTATCTGGAGAGTGCTCTCGGCGACGTTTGGGTGACTGACGAGGACTTGGACTGCTTTCATTTCTGTGACGCTTCCTGCACAACAAACAGATACAGTCAAAATTCTGTTGGATTCTTTAAAGAAAAAAATTCATTGACTGACTATATCATCAATGCGAACCCTGAAATCTAAGCACCTCATGCAGGCAACAACACATAAGGATGCCCAGAAGTTTTTCATAGTTTTCCAAGTTACTCCCAAACTTCAAGTAAGATTGGTTTTCTGATCATACTATAAGACACTTTAAATTAGACCTCAAACACTTAAGACAACAATCTTTTTAGCAAAAAGCTAAGAAAGACTATTAAGATCAATTTTTCCCTGTGGCAATGATCCTTTCAGCGAGTTGACCCCAACTGGCACCTTAGCCTGCACCTTGATGCCTGCTCATTTCTCCCTCAGTGGGATGTTGAATTGCCCACAATGGATGATTTATTGGAATCCGCAATTCCCTCACAAAAAATCTACTAATTACTTCCAAGTAAAGCCACCATTCAAGGCAATACTGTTTTGCTTAGAACTGATGGAACAAGGAGATACTAAATGAAAGAAGCAAATTGATGCTGCACGTTTAAACAAGGAAGCACCACAAATTATTTACTTGGGATATTGTTCATGCCTTCACTAGAAGCTTTCTTGTACGGAAAATTTAGTAGTGAAAGGGGTAAAGTCTGTTCCACAGAAAGTTAAGGAGAAAAGACACGAACCCTGACCTAGTCAGCTGCTGTCTGACTTTCCAGGCTTAAAAAGGTACCACAGTGTAGTATTACGTTTCATAAAATACCTGCATTATTAAAGACAAGGCCATACAAGCATATTTAGAAGGGAAAATGACATGCCCTGACAGAACTGTTAGTTTCCAAGTAGTTCCCCCATTCTGCATTAAAAAAGCATCAGATCAACTTCAGCAGCATGGTACCAATTTTGGGGTCACCACTCTGCCACACAGATGCAGGGGAGGCATGGCTCCAGATTATACTTCTGCATGAAAAAAGTATCTTCTTTCTTATGAGACTCCCCTGCTTACTAACTTGCTGAAATCACAGTAAGATAATGCTTTTTTTTTTGTTTGTTTCTTTTTGGTTTGTTTGTTTCTGTGACTGAAGTAATATTCAGGTCCACTCACTTGGATTTTCTTTCCTCATGGACATCTCTTGAACTTCTTTCTTCTCTGATATCTTCTCTCTTATCCCTGCGGTCTTCCCTTCCTTTTTCTTTGTCATCCCAGTCTCTCTGGCGGTCTCTTTCTTTATCCCTGTCCCGACCTCTCTCCCTTTCTCGTTCCCGCTCTCGATCTCTTTCACGCTCTCGCTCCCTTTCTCGTTCCTCCCGCTCTCGCTCTCTTTCCTTCTCCCTCTCCCTTTCTCGTTCCCTTTCCCTGTCATGGTCCCTGTCACGGTCACGCTCGCGATCCCTGTCTTTGTCTCGTTCTCTTTCTCTCTCCCTTTCCCGAGCACGATCTCGTTCCAACTCTCTTTCCTTCTCCCTTTCTCTTTCCCGGTCTCTCTCTCTTTCCCTCTCTCGGTCTCTCTCCCTTTCTCGCTCTCTCTCTCGGGCCCTTTCATCTCTCCTGTCATCAGACCGATCTACCCTTCGGTCCTCTCTTCTGTCATCCCGATCAAGGTCATCACTTCGTCCTTGATGTCGTACCGGGGAGCTTCCTCTCTGATCTGTGAACAGACAAGTTTGATTAACAAGTGCTAATGAGACATACATCGCTTCCACTAATAAAAACCAAAGAGCTTTTCTTTTGACAAGCTAGATATTGGTTTGCATTAAATGAAAAACAACTCACTGCAGAAAAATTAAACCCTCTTTGGGAAGGGGGAAAAAAAAGACAAAATAGGGGTACAAGTTTTGAAATATTTTTTCAATACTTCAGGAGCAGGCCTTCCTTATTTTAGCCAAAAGTTAATACAGTTCTACTAGATTTTTCTGAGCGGCTTTAAAAAAACTCTGCATCACAGCCGAGCTATTACTATTGCTTTACTCAGTGATAGAAAATCTGGTCTAAGACAGAATCATAGAATGGTCTGAGTTGGAATGGACCTTAAAGACCATCCAATTCCAACCCCCCTGTCATGGGTAGGGACACCTCCCAGTAGATCAGGCTGCTCAACACCTCATCCAGCCTGGCCTTGAGCACTTCCTAGGAAGGGTAATTCACAGCCTCAATGGACCACCTGTTCCAGTTCCTCATCACGCTCCTTGGGAAGAATTTCCTTCTTACGGCTAGTCTAAACCTGCCCTTTTCCAGTTTATAGCCATTGCCCCGGTCTTATCACTACAAGCCTTTGTAAAGAGTCCCTCCCTGGCTTTCTTGTAGCTTCTTCAGCTACTGGAAGGTCACTATAAGATCTCCTCAGAGCCTTCTCTTCTCCAGATTCAAGACCAACTCTCAACCTGCCCTCACATGGTTCTTCTCTGTAGGGCTGCTCTCAATCACATCACCCCTCATCCCGTACTGAAACTGTAAAAACCTCTGAATGACACACACATGAAGTGACATACTATGAAAATTTTACTTCCCAAACTTCTCTTGAGAATCACAAGCTTTATAAGAATTCACTGAATGAGTAGAAGTCATTGCAAAATAAGAAATACTGGCCTGTCTCATCTCAAAATCATCCCTGCATAGAAATACACAGCTAAACCCACAAGAAAGGGAGACAAGGTTGAGATATGGGAAGAACTGCTAGTTTTCAGATGTACTCAGTGCAGTCTTACAGTTTCAGAAGCAGAGTTTTTAATTGTTCAGACAGTAGATTAGAATCAGGGAGAAAACGAAAATCACAAAGAAAATGGCTGATACATAAGGACAGTGAAACCTGATTTATCTAATGGTATTTACCCCTCCACAGACTTAGCTTTGTTTCTTAATTTTATTTCAGATATAGTTTCAGTATTTCTATAAATTTTGACCACTTCATAACAATTTCTATGCTGATGTTAGTACTATTTGTACCACAACAGATCAATAAAACTATTTTTCCAAAATACATTAAAAGCACTAATGAAAAGAGCAAAAAATAGCACGAACAAAAGTTGGTATTTTTTGGTCTATTACTCTGAGGCTGAGCATGCACTTTGCTGTAAATTTATACTATGTCCACCAGGGTTGAGCAGATAGAGTTTGAAGAGGACTAAATCAATAAAATGTGCATATCCATCAGTTTAATCAATTTTCATCTCCGAATGCATTAACAATGACTTAATGCACCCATTACCAGGTAAAACTGAAAGCAAATTTGAGTGCCATTTTCTGCCATGGATGTAACACTTCTTTTAAAAAGTTCCATCATTAGTCCTGTGAACAGCTTCTGTATTCTTTTAATGGTGCCTATAACACTGTAATATGATTTAATGTGCATACTAAGTATTAGATTTTATACAGGAGCTCTGTACCTCCTGTTTGTTATGTCAGTTTTCTTGACAAAATATCCACATGAAAGTCTTATAGGAATCAAGATACTGCAAGTGTGTTAGACAGTTAAATGTGGAGAGTCAGTGCTTATGTGACTTCATTTCTTGAAACCCTGTTCCAGTGATTGTTTGGAACACTTACATATTTGGCTTAGCTGAATAAAGGCAGCCCAAACTTGTAAGCTTGCATTTAAAAATCATACTTAAAAGATGCCTTGCATACCACAGAACTAAGTACAAACCAAGAGGTATCTTGATTTTTCTCTGAATGACATATATTAAGATTGTGGTCTAATTACGGAAACAACATCTTCAATTGTAACTCTAAAGAGAATTCACTACTATGGAACTGACTTAAATTTTTAAGGAAAAAACCCAAACACATTTTATTTCCATTCAAATTCTTTATATTTTTTCTACAAAGGGAAACCCAACCCATTCAACCAACTTCCCTTCTACAAGTCTCTTTTTTTGTAATGACATGTATCTATTTCCAAGGCTTTTTATTCTGTTGTCTTTTTTTAAAAAAAAATTAAATCTCAATAAATTTAGAACTCTGTATGATGTGAAGAGCATAAATAACATTAAGATATAACTAGGATTTATTTGGACTAGGGAGGTGGAAGACAATGCTAGTCTGTCAAAGCTAACCCTCAGAACACATTCAGACTGAAGGATTTTTTATTTTTCAGCCAGCAAGAAAAAAGATGTCCGGACATTAGGTTTGCTGAAATCCTGCCTGGAAGATGACGCAGATTTTAAACCAGCATCTTTCACAAGAATAAATAACAACAGATAGATTTCTATGGGTCAAAAAGCATCTCTAAGGAGCACACAAAACACCCCTTTGAAAAACTGAAGTTAAACAACAGCTAGAACATATCCGTCACTTCTAAATCAAAACTCAAGATAGAAAAATTCCCCTGTAATTTTATATTTACTCTTCGCAGCTCCTCCTTTCATTTCCATGTTACTTTCACTTGTCTGACTCTTCCTGTTCTCCTAATTGGTAAGCAATACAAATATTTTCCAGAGTAAAAACTGGTACTAACTTAGCACTCTTTCAGGAGAAGTGTGACAACTTGTATACTCTGTCTAGAAGAACAGTCTTGCCTGCTCTCCCATGATCACCAATATCTGTACCAACAGGTATTAATCAATCATTGATCACATCAAACTAAGTTTCTATGTTTATGTACATAAAGTAGAAGAGGTAAAGAGAAGGCAAGATCATTTTACATTTAAGCTGTGCAATGAAATCTCTTGAAGTAGTTTGGTTTGTTTAAAGGCTACTTGAAAGAATAAAAACAAGAGGGTGCTAAAATCCAGCCACAGGAAGAGGGAAAGGCCATAGGACTCATGCATGCACAGGCAATGAGAGGTCTTACTACAGAAGTTAACTTAGGTGAGGGACAGGACTAGCGTCAATGTGCTGCATCAAATGAGTAATTTAAAAATTAGTGGTGTCAGGGCAGAACGAGGAAGGAAAAGGAGGGAGAGAAACACACGTTCATTTATCTACATTTGACTACATGTGTGTGTGTAAAAATATACATTAAAATACCTCTGTCTCTGTTGTCACGCCTGTCCCGTTCACCATGTCTTCTTTCAAAGGAAGAATCTCTTGCTTGTTCTCGACTATCATAGCGATCCCGATCAGGGTAGCTACTCCTTGATTCCCAGCTGTCATGGTAGTTTCCACTACTGCTGTGGCCATCCACCTGGGATCCTCTAGTCCCTCGACTTCCTAATAGAGATGTACCAATACAAGAGACAAATAGCCATATGTAAGGAAACCCATTCATATTTTATACCAACTAAAGCAGTAACTTTCAGTAAACTTCAATTAACTGTTCACGCACATAGAAACTGTAACCTCAAACTCTACATAACCAACAATTCAAATTTCAATAATTTTCCTGTAAAAACTGTATGGCATTTCCCTAACCAAACACCACAATAAGCCCGAGAAAACCAAAATATATTTACTACAGCTGATTAAAAGGTAATAAGTGTAGCTGTTCTACAAAGTGGACCAGACTTCCAAAAATACTGCCAAAGGTTAAAATGCAGTTGCATTTGAGAAAACAGAAAAACCTGCTGTCCAATACTCTGAGACACACTGCCCCCTATTAATCCTCCACTACACATCAGCCTCTTCCTTGTACTTGCAGCCCACAGGAAAAGCTAGAGTTGCAGAAACATTAAACAGTGATATAAGGGTTAAGTTTTGTTTTAAAATGGGATGGCAGAATACTGACGTAATGCCACTTTTATGAAAGGAGAATACACAAGTGCTATAAATTTAAGCAACTATTCTAACTTAACAATGATAGAATGGAAAGTAGCTTTAGAAGCACAGACTGGCAGCACTTTTATATCAAGTATCAAACATCAAACAATATTCCATTTCCAAGGATAAGGACATAAATTTTTTAAATCGCACAATACCCTTCTCAGACAATTCTGGACCTCTGCCTCGACTTCTGCCAGTTCTATCACTTCTGCTCTCATTTCTCGAGTCACTTCTGGAGTCATTCCTTGTTTCAGCTCGAGAGCTCTCCTCTCTGCCATGGGATCTTCCATAGCTGCGTGAGTCTTCTTGATACTGGTCATCCTTTTTATGGGCATCACGACTCTCTCTGTCTCTGTAGTCATGGGAATCCCGTGTGGAACGCGAGTCTCTCTGATCACGACTATCTTTGGTATCTCTGCTATAATCCCTCGTATCTCTGGAGTCCCGAGTGTCTCTGGATTCCCTTGGCTCCCTCCGATCTCTGTTGTCTCTTGTCTCCCTCCGATCTCTTCCATCACGAGACTCTCTATCATCTCTATGATCCCTGGAGGAACTCTGCTCCTGGTCATACTCACGATCATCTCTTGCTTCTCTTTCTTTTTCCCTTTTCCCTCTAGTTTCTGTGAAATGTTTAAAAGAATGTTATATGCCTAGTCTAATCAGAACAAGCAAAAAATTAGCATACAAATAACACTGAAATAATGCAGTCAAAATATACTTCTGAAATACACACAGAAAATACAAATTAACATGTAAGTAGCGGATCATGTTGGTTATCTTCCTATACATTCAGCAAGCTTTAAAGATCTGTCTGTGAATTTGAATCTGTAATTTACAAATATTTACCTGTTCCAAAGAAAGTAAGTATAATAAAAATAAATTTCAAACATACTGAAGATCAAGCACACTTCGACAATTTTAAAGTAGAACCATTTATCGTAGATTCCTTGTTTTCTCTACACCCACATTTTCAGGAAATTTATATTATTTTTAGACCACCTGCTTTTAAGATCTCAATGCCTTGCTCAAGTCTTTTTCTTCTTTACCTAAATTATATATTTATAATGTTACTGCTACAGGGAGGTAAGTTTACAGCCAGTCTAAAAGGAAAAAAAAAAATGACACGTACTCTTTGTAATCTGCCTCTTGAGAGAAACAGCATGTTTGCCCATCAAACTGCTTTACAGACTTCCAGAGGGAATGACTGTTTCTTTGCACACACCTCAATGTCAATTAAAAATACAGAAAGAGTGATCGCTGAGGACTGGATGAGCACTCAAGCACCTCAGAGTAATAGCTCCTTACAAGTATTCTGCCATCACTCAGCTTATCTACTAGTATATGCCTGATAACAAGAAGAGATCACTTACCTTCTAATACCACCATTGCATTACACAAGAAACCCCTAGACAGATGCCTACAGGTTCTTTACAATCAGCTGAGCCTACGTAAGCAGTCCTATCAGGAATACGTCACTGCACAGTCCCTGAAAACAGTACCACCAGCACAGTAACAAGAACACAGCCAGTATTTTCTTCACTCCCTAGATAGTGGGACAGTTGCAGACGATGCCACAATTTGAAAATCAATTTTAGAAATTCAATTTGTAAACAAATACATATTATTCTGAAGTGATTTTTCATTCATACCATCCCGCCTTTCGTGGCGCCTATCATGAGACTGTGAAGTCCGATCACGATCATGTCTTCCTTTTTCTCTTCCAGGAGATCGGTGCCGTGAAGGGCTTCGCTTCCTCTGAGGAGAAGAGGAAGAGTGTGGGGGATAGGGAGAAGATGATCGCCTTGCAGGCGAGGAAGTTGTCCTTTGATAGGATGGAGAAGGAGTTCTTCTGCGGTGTGGGGAAGGAGAATGTCTTTGGACAGAGGAGCCTGACTGTGATGAAGAGGAGTGATGTCTGGAGGATATGGGAGAATGATGCCGACCAGATGGAGAAGCAGATCTGCAAGGAAAAGTTAGAACAGGCACGCATGTAATAACCTGATTTGAAACGTTCTCATCATACCCTATAAAAAAGAGTGATTAAAATAATTTGTCATCTACCCTCTGTCTGCTGAAAATAAGTGTTGCTTCTATAAAACATCAAACCAGTCTTCTTTCAAGGGTAGCAAGCTTATCCTTTCAAAGTAAACTTATCTTTATAAGGTTATAATTCATTTAGTATCAAAGAACAAGTTGTCCAATAAAAAATATGATACACAGCTACCTGAATGCTTTCCTGGGGGAAGGGAGGAGTCAGAAAAGAACATGATCTCCATCACACCTAAACCAAGAACAACTGTTTTCTTCAACAGAAGATACTTTCTGGAGTTCACAGCAAAATTAGGCAGGTAATTCTTAAGCAGTGTTACCTAAGAGGAATGTTTTCTCTCGTTTCCACTAGCATTCAACTGTCTAGAAAACAGTGTCTTGTTCTTATGCAGTTTTGAATTATTTCTTTTATTACAAACATTATAAAATTTAGGCCTGGATCCTAAAACCGCATACCCGTATTTCCTTAAGATTTCAGCAAACATGAATGTTTACACAAACAAGGAAAACTCTTATCTAATAGAATAATAAACTATACATAGTATCTCCCATCTTCAAAATCCCTTCACTTAACTGAAGACCATACTACACAACAGTAAAGAAATTTCCTCATAATATACTATCCATGCAGTCTAGCGTGGACAAACACACACTTCAAGTCTTTGAGCTCAGTGGTGGGTTTTTATCTTTATCAGCATCAAATCAGCTTGCAAATATTTTTTCTCATGAAATATGCACTGCTCTTAACTTCCAACTCCCTTCCACATCACAAAATTCCAGAGACTCCAAGGAGAAGAGGAGTTGGAAAGCCCACACATGGACATTACAACTTCAAAAATCCCACTTAATTTTAAGTAATTTGGTTCCTGCTTCTTAATGTCTATTTATTGTGGCAGTGACTTCGAAAAAACATCCAGATCACACTGTCACATACAAATGAAACAGATGGTCTGGAATTCGTAGTAAAAATTCCAAAACACTCAAAATTCAGTTAGGGTAAGAAACGACAGAGAGATTTCTAACATCCCTTCATAACTTGCTATCTTTAAAGTAAGACTAGGTTTACTTTTCACCATTATTGTGGAACACCAGGTTACCAAAATTGGCTTGCACTGAAGGTTATCAATGGTTTAGAGACAAACAAAACATTTCAAATATCTTTCCCTGTTTCTCACAGAAGGCCCATTTGTCTTCCCTGCTTAACATTCCCTTGTACAACACTTGATATGTCTGCCCAGAATGCCCAAGCAAGTAGTGACAAGCAAAACACTGGAGTAGGTTAGAAAAGAATGAGGTAAAAGGTCCTGCAAAGGTACTTTTCAGTCTCTTTGCCAGTGTCAGCTGCAGGGGAAATAGGTTGCTCTACTGCCTTTCCTGTAAACAATCCAGTGCAAAGAAAATATCCATGAGTGACATCTAGCTTAATACAATACAACATGGTTCCAGCTGAACTTAAACACCACAATAGAAAAAGAGCTTGCTTATGACTATGGATTGTGGAATGGATGGGTTTCTTCACATATATCTGCATGCTGATAGAACATCTGTGTCTTCCCTCACCCTTGAGCAAAACTACAGAAAGTAAGTATATCTCCCTTGCTATTATACGTAGGACTGTAGTAGTATTTAGCACTGCCACTCTACACCTTCAGACCAAAATAAAAAGCTTCCTCCTTTCTTTTTATCAGTGATAGAAGTTTTTTTAATAAGGACCCTAGAATTAGCAGTATGATATCTTCCCTGAACCTCCCCAGGGATGGTGACACATCATCATCCCTGAGCAGCCTGTTCCAGTGACTGATAGCCCTTTTGGTAAAGAATTTTTTGCTGATTTCTAATCTCAGCCTCCCCTGGCACAACCTGAAGCCATTCCCTCTTGTCCTGCTGACTGTCACTTGGGAGAAGAGACCAACACCCACTTTGTACAACCTCCTTTCAGGTAGTTGTAGACAGTGATAAGGTCTCCCCTCAGTCTCCTTTTCTCTAGGCTAAATAACCCCAGTTCCCTCAGGCACCTCTCCTAAGGCTTGTTCTCCTGCCCCTTCACCAGTTCCATTGCCCCTCTTTGGACACTCCAACATCTCAACATCTCTTTTGTAGTGAGGGGCCCAAAAGTGAACACAACATTTGAAGTGCGGTCTCATGAATGTTAAGTACAGGGTGACAGTTATTTCCCTGGATCCTGCTGGCCACACTGTTTCTGATACAAACCAGGATTCCACTGACCTTCTTGAGCCAATGGTGGAGGTGAGAAATTAAAACCAAAAAGACTCCCAAAGGATCACAGTCTGACTGTGCCTCATATCAGACTTCTGAATTTCCACCTGAAGCCAGAATATTTGAAAAGAAATGATAAATGGAAGCCTCTGCTATGACTTGTGTTCTTTTCATGACAGGTAGTCTCAATGTAATAACCTGGCAAAAGAAACCCCAAAGACTCAGAGCTCAAGTGTTTGAGGCACACACATACAGACACATATGAACAAGTAGTCAAACCAACAGAGAAAGTTTCTAAACTAAAACTATTCATGGAAAGGAAATCCATGCAATTGGTCTCTCACCTGCGAGAGGGTGAGAAGTTATGTTTGCGAGTGGTTGACTTGGCTGGAGCTCGGGAGGTTTGTCTTCGCCTAGCAGCAGGTGGCGAATACTCCCTGGAAGGGGAAGAATTACTGCCAGAATGATCTGCAGGACTAGGAGAACGCTTCTGTCTATGAGAGCTTTCAGAAGGATCCCTGGGAAACACAAACAGTAGTTTAACAGGTGTCATACAGCATTAGTACATTTCTAAGAAGTTACAAATAACCTCAAGACAGAATCTGTGCTTACCAGATCAAGAACTATCTTATAGAATCTTTTGTTCTACCTGTAACTTTATGTATGAAAATATCTTAAGTTAGCAAAACTCAGGAATGCAAGTTATGCACTACATTTCTTGCTAATCACTGATCTGTAACATACACGAATCTTGCTAATCACTGATCTGTAAAATACAAAACTACAATATGGCAAACCCCCAAATATATTCTTCAAAATATTTCACTTAATATTTCATATGGTGGGTGAAGCACAATTCCTATCAATGGAGAATTATCTTACTTCCTCTGTTTAAAAACTCCCATGATAGCAGAATTTTAATTAAGACGGCCCAATCTCACAGACATTTTCCAACTCTAATCACAGTTGGAAATGAAAGAGAGATCTGTCAGAATCTTCAACTATTTAACTTGCTGTACATCATGAAGATTCTGTCATTATTTCTTAGTTTTTATTATTTAGGAAAAAAAGAAGGCAAATAACCAACACTGAAATAAAAGGCTGCAGTCACCACAGCAATACCGACTATAGTATAATAACAAGCCAAGTACTCCTTTGATCCTTTCAGCACTACCTAGAATGTTCTTTTCTACTGCTCAATACTTTATTCCAGTAATGGAATAAACAAGCCTGAGGGAAATAATATATTTTAAAGTTATTTAATCAATTAAAAAATACGAATCACTGGTCTTCCACTCTTTAGCCTTTGCTGTGTAACAAATTAACAGTTAGAAACATGCACCCTATACCCATAGAAATACATGATTTAAAGATGAAGATGCATTTTTCATCTTAAGTAGACACCCAGGCTTCAGAAAACAACAGGAATAGTTCTATTAGTTTACCATTTGAGAGCTATATATGCAAAGGCAAAGTAATTCTAAAACTGCAGTAGTCTTTGACTACTTCAGAAATACTTTTAAGTTACTGAAGATTAGGAAGAGTTTAAACATGCCACTACCATTTTAGAAAGATATTAGTCCTTTACAATTTTAGAAAAGTAGGCAAGTGGACAAATGAATGTCTCTGAGAAAGATTTAGACAAATTAACTGCTCCACTGGAGAAGGTCCAACTTCCTGAAAAACAATGAAACTTTCAAAAGGGCATTTTAGAAGCTTACACAGCTGTATAATTAAAACCTACCCATCTGTTATAGTCTATCAGTTCATCTATATAACACACTTAAAATATTTAATGAGCAGTGAAAAGGTTATTGGCAACACAGATATAAATGCTTTATTATTCAGTGTTCTACTGAAGGTAACTTTAAAAGCAAGGTCACATTAATGTTAAAAGCTAATAATGCAACCTAACTTACCTCTGCTTCTCCTTTTTCTCCTTGTGCCTTTCAAACTCACGACCTCTCTCTTTCACATCTCTTGCCTTTTCTTCTGAACGTTCTTTTGCTTTATGTTTTTCTTTGTGTTTTTTCCCCAGGGGAGTTTCCTCTTGTACTGGAGGAGGAGGACTAGGGGTACGAGGACCTTTCTTTTTACTCTGAGCACTTTTAGAACTCCTAGAGATAAAATAACAAGAGGGAAAATTAAAACAAACAAACCAAAAAAAACCCCAAAACCCCCCAAAAAAGACAAATCTAAGAACTGTCAACTATTTAAATATAATGATTTCCCAGATGTTGGCAGGAATGTCATAACCTCAAGGGCCTTGAAACTTGTAGAACAGGACTCACTATTCCATTAGCAAGCAGTATTGATAACTGTATTTGATGGAAGGGTGAATGTAGATAGTAAAATTCACTTTGAACCCTTCCATTTTTAACACTCACTTCTGAAGCAAGTGAACAAAAATAGGAACTTCTCTCATTCAGGCAGAATCAGCTTCCCAAGCTAAAATGCCCTTGCATCAACTGAACACATCAGAGGACCAGAACTCTACAAAATATCTTGTCTGTTTAGACTCAGTTCCACAAAGCAATACCCAACCACATACACAAAATACTGTGAACAATTCATGTCTTCGATTTATGTTAAATAGCTAATGCAGGACAATGCATCCAAATATATTTGAATCTGCATCTCAGTATAAAACAGTAGATGTTTTTCCATGTTAACTACCAGTGGTATAAACCCTATAAACTAGATACAACTGCATACTGTATATGTCAGTACCATTCTAGCCCATTCTGCACATTCTCATAGCAGAAACAACACTCTTTTGTCCCTATTTTAAAGGAGATTTTTGCTTAGCAAGTACAGATGTGTCTGCTTATATTGCTGCAGTTCTTTCTTTCCTAGGTAAAGCTGCAGACAGTGATTCAAAAGGTCCTGCAGCCAGCTAGAACTTAGAAACAGGTTTTGGAGACTTATTGTGGCAAGGTGCCCAGTTTGAATTTCCTGTCATTTTAACATACTTAGTACTTACTTCCCACATACACACACTCCACTCTCTACTTTTCTCCTCCTGAATTCGGAGAAATTCCCTGACTTGAAAGTCAAACATTATATCTTGAGTAGCAATATGTGGTATCAACAGAATATGCAGTTGGTAGATTTTAAAAACATTTCACTTCAGCCTAGAGGAGCTACTTCACAGACTGCAGCTCATAAACCATGAAATTAGTCAACTGATATGCATATAATGATTTTATGCAGAAGATGATTCACAGTGCACAATTTAGAAAACTTCCCCTGAAGTTAAAAAATCAGAAGTCCCAAAAGCAAGGAAAATGAAAAAACATTTTAATTATGAAAACCCCAGTAGTAAAACTTTGTGGTTCTCTGTTCTCACTTTCTCACAAGATGCATCTACATACTAACCTCTGCTGATCCAAAAGTGGAGAAGATACAGTAGATGCTTTCTTCTCTTTCTTACTAGCTGAAGATGATGATTTTGGACTGGATCTTCGTTTTGGAGATTTGCTAGACTTTCTTGGTGACGGTGATAATTTAGATCTAGCCACCTCTGGAGAAATCTTGAGGAAAAGAAAAAATTAACTGATAACATATTGATGGTCAAAAGCTTACCTGTACGTTGATATACATGTCAAATACATAAATTTATTAACAGTCTACACTTGATATCTTAACCACATACACATCTACCTCAAACTAATCATATGGTATTCAAAGAGCAAAAAGATGACAGGAAATAGGTAGGGGAAGACAAGATGATGTACTCTGTAATATATTATAAAAATTGTAACTAAAAGCTTAAAATCCTAGTTAGCACTGAAGTTTGTCTGGAAAAGAAAGACCTCCTTTCCAGTTTTTTTTTTTGAATCTTCCTCAAAATTTTAGTGTTTCTAGCACTTACACCTTTGCCTCTGCCAATTTACTCTCTCACTGTAAGACAAACTGGAAAAGGAGTTTGACAAATACCTTGTGTTTTCTTCTACATGTCTTCTCTGTTAAAGGTCTTATTAATTTTATATCATTAAAATACACCAAATTCTACTCATTCAATAGGTGACTTCATAAAGTAGAAAACTTGGTCATGGTGCAGGACAATCGATCAGATGCTCACAAATAATAACCAAGTCACAGACTAAGTTATATGCACACCAGTTATTTACAACACTATAACACAATAATGCATTTGTAGCCCAGGAAACTCAAGTTTGCCAGGAAACAACTAGAAGCCTATGAAGTGGCTGATGATTTATTTTTTTAATTTCACATTCACATAATACAAACCTCCTTTTTAATGACTATTTCCTCTCGTTTCTCCATGTTTTCCTGTTCCAACTTCATGAGTTCTCTCTGAATCTTTTGGCGCTTCATTTCCAAAGACAGCTCATGATCATAATCATAATTAACATCTCCATTATCAGAGTCTTTATTAAAAAAATGTAAATAGATTAGTAAACAATTACATATAAACTAAATAATATTTAGTCTATGGCTACCAAGCATAAACATTTTTGTGACTTTTAAGCACTCCATGAATGGACCAATGAAAATATGCCAAATACCTTCTTCAATTATGTGTGTAAACCTGAAATAACTCCAGTTAGTTCCATACAACCTGCATTTAAATTCTTAAACTTCATTAAAAAAAATCCTAACTTCTTTTGGAGATTTGCATCAATTAAATTGAGGGGGGGAAACACAGTAAACCATTTATTTATATTTAAAAAAAAATTATGAGCACATCTTCACAAATACCAAAATATGCAGAGCTCTACTTAATTGGGAAGTGTCACATGAAACAGATTCAAACAGCAATACATGATAGTAGAGGATTTCATTTAATAGAGTTAGCCCACAAATTAATAGATACACTTATTTAATTACATCCACAAATTGATTTTTTTTAAATAAAAGAAGAGATGTGTATAAGCTCTTTTACTGGATAAATGCACGTTTCAAGAGTTCATTTATGCTTCTAAAGCATTACTGCTGTTTGGTTTTCACATCGGAATAGGCACTATTTCTCTCAGTTTTCATTAAGCCATTGCTAGTTAATATTATATGCTTCAAGCCTTGCAACTGAAATCTTACTGAAAATTAAAGCAGTTTTAACTTAGTCTGTTTACACTTCTTATTTTGTTAATGGCTATTTAAGCCTAATGCTCAAAAAGCACTTAAGGAAAATAACTGTCAGGGAAAAGATAACTTCATTAAAAAGTCATTAGCTTTCACTCCCCTACCTACACAGAGGAACTATATAAAAGATTTTGCAGTAACTAAAGCTCAGCCTACAAATTCTCTTCACGTGTCATGAATGCATGGGAACAGCATATAGAGGAATGCGGTTCCTAACAGCATAGGGTCTTTCCCAGTCCATCTGTTTGGTTATATAGCACTCGCTTTAACCTAACAGACAGTAATTCTACTTCATCCACATTATTATCAACCCTATTTCAAAAAGAACAACAGTTAACAAGCTGAAAGTCTCAGTGTCTAAGACTTAAGATAATCATATTTTATATAGAACTTAAGGTTTTCATGTTCAAAACTTCTTTGACTTAGATCCTATTTCCATGAACACGACATAGGTCAATGTTTCTTAAATCATGTTGAAAACAAAATGTAGAAAGGAAAAAATATATTATGGCTACTTTTCTATTCATGTATTCTGCTTAAGACACAGCAGAACTGTTATTTGCAACACACAGTGCACACTACAGAAAAACCACCTACTTACTTAAGTTTACAGAGGAGCTCCATCCCACAAACAACTTGGAGCAGACTTTATTGCAAATACATTTATTATAGCTGAATTCACTCAAATTATTTGGATTCCCATCTTCTCTGGCAATACTGTAACTACTTGTTAAACACTGACATTTACAGAACTACTTAAACATCACGGTTCATTAGAAACTGCAATAATTTCACTGTCAGGTGAACGAAGTCTCCAACAACAGAAAAACTCAGGAGGAAAAGAAATCACCTTTTAATCCCCACCCAAACAAAACTGACTACATTAGATAATGCCTGTTACCAGTCTTAAGGGTTTTCAAGATATAAATAGCTCACTGATTGTTACTTTCAGTTGTTATTCTCATGGAACCCTTGTTAATGAGACAGTTCACATCATTACCAATTAAGCAACAAAAACCTGCTGACTTCTGAATTCAAATGAGCTATGCTCTCTCTTCAGACTACTCAGCTTCAAAATTACTTTAGATTTACCTTGGCTTCAACTAATGAGCTAAATGTGAAAGGTTTGGCCCAAGTTCCTTGTCCAGGGAATGAAACACAGAAAAAAGTGCATTTTTTTAACATTAAGTTGGTTTTACCATTGTAGCAGTCCTACTCAGATTGCTTCTTTACTCTCCTCCAAAAATAAACATTAATGCCCACCTCATAAAAGTACTCTGCCTAAAGACCAAACCTTTAAGCATTCTGCTTTACATACAGCCTAGTAATCTTGCAATTCTTTGAGCTGCAGGGGGACCATTAATTTAGTGATGCTTACCTTCTCTATTTGTCTCCCAGTCCCCATTTTCCTCTTCACTTTCTGGTGTTCTCTCCTTTGTAATTTTGATATCCTCCTTTTCTCTATGCCTTCCTCGTGAAGACTCTTTCTACAAAGGGAAAAATGCTGCATTAGAGTAAACAAATGTATTTTAAAAGAAGCCCGAAGAATCAGGTCTGTTTTACATGGCATTTTGGCTGTTTCTTTTTATAGTACAAAAGCATTTTTCCCCTTTACCCTGTTGAACAAATACCTTCTTAAATAAGCAGTGACTCCACAGGCAACATGTTCTAATGCAATTCCCTATAATCAGTATGCAAATAGCAGGTAGGGAAAAGAGAAGAAAGGATTCATAAAAAAACAAGGTTTAAAGGCAGGGCAAGAATCCAGCATGTATCAGAGAATAGTTTAAAACTGGAACCAAAAGAACAGATCAGGTTCCTAAGACCAAAAGTTTAATGAGCACTTACAGAATATGCTTTTGACAGCTTAAGTAAGAATTCTCAGCTCTAAATAAGAGTATTTATATGCAAGGCAGATGAGCCTCAGAAGCGGAATCTTTTAACTCTCCAGGGGATAAAGAATGAGGGGAGAGGGGGAGAATACTAAAAGAAAACAGAAACCTTTGGCTGGCAGAAGGAAGGCAAAAAAAGTCTAAAGCAACACACTGCCATCAAGTTTTGATGACAGCTTTATATCTGAACTTTCAGTGGCCCCAACTTATCAGACAAGACTGACTATTGCAGTAGCACCCATTTTGCATGTGGCAGACAAGTCCTGTGGATACATAATGAAGCCAGAAACTGTTTTTACAGGAAAGAAGACCATTTCAAAAGACAATTGAACCTGTGCTGCTCCTCCCGCCCGCTAAATATCAGTAGCAAAGTGCACAGCTGCATCACTGCCTCTGCTGAATTAACATTGTCCAAATAATCTACCTGGACTCAAGTGGAGTATAGGACAATGTTATTTCACTCTTTTCAATAAAAAAGCATTTCAAGCTTAGAAGTATCTCAGGTTAATTTTTTAAGTAGGAAATCGCAAAGAGCAAATAATGAAAGTATGTCCCATATTCCTTTTGTTCTCACTTCCCATAGTCCCTTCTTCTGTCTTTTGGGGATTCTTCAGTGTTGATACGTAGGAACCTTTGTTTTTATGCAAGAAACGGAGATGCCTGAGAATTTCACTAACTATACCTCTTTGGAACTTAGATGTAGACTTGATTGAAATCCTTAAAATCACCTTAAAAACTCAGAAAGTAAATAGCATAACATTGTGGATAGTCACTTCCAAGTCAGTAAAATTCAACTCTACCTTTTTATTCTCTAACGTCGAAATCTTATCTCTAGTTTATGGACATAAACCATGACAGAACAAGTACTGCATTTGCTTTACCTAGTGAACTAACACAGTTCACACCCAGTTTTCTTCAAGCTTCCTGATGTGTTCAGTATATTACATTCAAAGCCTTAGTGTGTTCGGAGAAAAACTGACTGGTCTCTACATAGCACAAAGGAACTACATATTAAAGAACTAATTTGTGTCATGTCTAATTTAAAGCAGCCTGTGGACTAAGGGGGAAAAAAAAACCAAGTTATTTTTTTCTCCATTTCATGACATAATCTCTAAAATGCTGTACCTAACCTATCGAGTCATGTTGCTTGCAGACATCATCAACTCCAGACAAGCCTACAACAACTAAACCATCTTCACAACACGTCATAAAGGCATCTCAGTCCAATAATAAGAATCACAGTACACTCCAAAGCAACTTACTTGAAAAGAAAACGACTGACAAGATCTGAAAATCTGCAACTTTAGCAACTCTCTTGCAACCACTCATTTTTCTTGGAGCATTTTAATTCTTCTAGACCACTCTCCTTGAAGGCTGCATCTGTTCTAATAAACTGTGTTTCTGCTACATACTCCAACTAGTTCTTACAACATAAACAATAAACCTGTTAAATACAAATACTAGTTTCATCAATTGAGCACTATGTTACTAGCGAACTGAAATACGCATGTCAGGAAATTCTCCTGCTTTAAAAAAAAAATCAAAAAAATTTGTCAGCAGAGAACACAGAAATAAAGTCAGAATCCTTCAAAGACCAGTGACCCCCATTAAAAACACTACACAACTTTTATGTATCTCGCCTACATCTCTGAGCTTACAACCAGACACAAGCACCTTGGAACCATCTATATTTTCTCCTTGCCATGGAGAGATTCAGTAGTGGGACCAATGTACTTCTACAGAAGAACAAAAACATCTATGAATAGAAGTTTATTGAATTACTGAATATTAGGGAAGGGAATAGACAATTTTTATGAAAGCATGCTATTTTACAAGTCAGGACAACTTGATCCAAGTTTATTCATACTCTAAATTACTTCAGTTATCAGGAAAAAAAGAACCTGGTAACACTGCATCTTGAAAAACAAGATTTGGCTTAGAAATTGAATTGAATGTATTTTCCTGGGGTAAGCAAATCAAGAATTTAAACTGTGACAGTTTAGAACGCATTTCGAATTTTTCTCATCATAAAGTCCAACACATTCCTTTTATTGTACTTGTTCCGATCACAATGCATTCAATTCCTTCATATTATGGGGAGTAAATATTTCCTTTGTATCCTTATAGACCTTCTTGTGCTTCACTTTATATAGGGTTTTTTTTCATCTCTCCCTTACTAAGAATAAAATGAACCAAGCTCCTAAAAGCCAACAGCATGTCTCTCACTTGTACTTGAAGATGCTGTATCCACTTCAGCCACACCTATAAACTGCTCCTCTACAGAGTCTGGAAACACACCATTTACTAGACATGAAACAAACTTTCATAATAATATAATTGGTTACTAAAAAAAAAAATATTGTAGATTGTCCTAAGACTAAATAACAACTTAGCAGACTTTGCCTATGTATATGCTCACTACTTACACTTGTTGGATTGGTGATAACAATTTAGCATTGACATTCAGGAGAAGCACTACTTAAAGGGGAAAAAAATACAACATTATTGCTGAACTCTGTTATGTTTTATTAAATTTAATGTCTGCATAAGTTGAAATTCCACACCCCATAAGATATGATCAGCACTCTACAGCACAAGACTTGATGTCTACTTGAATGAATTCTCCACTACAGCCAGAAAAGTTTGGTCAAGTGTAAAAGGACTCATTCAGTTTGCAAAACGTGCTTCTAGCCAAGAAGAGTTATTTTGCCAACACTGATGGAGAAAATATTCACAAGACTCTTACAACCTAAAATTCTTACAAGGCAGAACCTTCAGTTTCAGCCTTATCAGCACATGTACAGGCAGCAGCAATATAAACTAACGCAAAAGTAGATTATTTTAAAGCTATCCTATATTATTGCTAGAATCTTTTGGGCAAGCACAGTATTATTTCGATCTAGCCATAATACCTTTACCATGTAAACTGCCACCACACTACAGAAACATTCAAATTAGTTTTCTTGTAAGTTCCTTGAAATGATCAGATACTGTTTCCATTCCAAAGACAGAAAACAACACTGGTTTTCATTATCAATGGAGATTTCCAAAAGCCACAACAATAAAAAGTACAGATATGAAAAAAATGATACACATTCCTTACAAAAACCTTTCCTACTAAATATACATTAAGTTCTTCCCACTGTTCCTCCCAAATTACACACACCTCCCAGGTAATACTTCATATACTCCAATGTAATTGTCTTCTCATAACAAAGAGAAAAATTCAACATAAAAATTTCCAACTAAACATAGCAACAACAGGAACTATATCTAATTAATTGTATAATAACTGATACACTAACATATAGTGCTGAAATAATTCCAAGCACAAATCTGAGAAACACAGAAACAACTCAGTTAAATGTAGTCAACAACATAATGCAGCATATTGTCTCTGAAAATAATAGTGTAGGACACTTAAAACAAGGGATGTGTCCTATAGGCTGTCCATATAGGAAATTTCTTCCTAAATACATACAAATTTCACTAGTTATCTTAGGTGTCCAAACAGGAAAACTCTTCTAGAAAGATTTTATACTAGTTACTGTCTCAACTTTTTGTGGAACCTACTTAGATTTCTGCCTGTATCTTCTGGCAATCAGGCAGAATTGTCATATACAACTTAAGCAGCACTTGTCCCTTGTCATTTTTACATTTGTCACTTTTTCTACTGGGATAAAGTATTTATATGACGCATCTAATTCACATTCTCTCAACCACACATCATATGCATTCACCACATAGCCTTTGTTCTCTCCAGTCTCTTTCTCACCCACTTCAAAACGACCTTTGATGGGATTTTCTTGCATACACGTGATCACAACCAAACAACATTTCAAATAAAACTGGACCATGAGTTTCTACAGCATAATATTGCTTACTTTCTATTCCATTTTTATATACTTGAATGTTTGCTTCTGCAACTGACACTGCACTTTGAACAGATGGTTTCATTGAGCTGTCCACAATAACTTCTTTTTCTGCTGGATGGTTTTAGTTACTTTTTCAAGATCCATTCATGATTTTTTTTGAAGTACTTTCTTCATAGTGCTTACCTTTCACTTGACAATACCAAGTTCCATTTGCCATTGTACTGCCAAAAACTACTTTTCCCCAATCTCTATGGCATTCCTCAGACTATAGTAACCCCAAGTACTGATTCCAACCCTTTGTGACACCCAACTTTGTTTCCACATTCTTAAAAATGTATAGCCCTTCAGACGAAGCAACACAGCAGCCTCTGTATCTTCATAATTTGAAATGAACCTAAAACTTTCCCCTTAGCTGGCATCTAAGCCTGACAGTATTGTACTCGCTGTTCTTTGATTATCTTATTTATATGCCTCAAAAGCCTTGTTTCAACTCATGGTTTCACCAGTATCAAACAGTTCTCTCATAGCCACTACTCTGTTAAAGTTTCAGGCTTGTAAACTGATGAAGCACAAATTTTGACTGCAGGAACACAACTGCTCTTTCTTCTTTAAAAAAAATAAAATACCAAAAAGTTACAAAACTTTTTACGGAACAAGCTAGGTTTTTTTTTTCCCCAAAGCAAAGTTAATATTTCTTATCCAGATCCACTATTACCCCAAAAGCTTCAATAAGAGATGGAAACATCAGATATTAGATCTCCACCATTAACAGTAACAATGGAGCAAGATTTTTATTAGTGTTTCAGTCACTTCAGCCTTTTCTTTTGTTCTTTTAAATATCCTGGTTCTTTGCAATGCAACTCTTGATGACTGCCCCTCTTCATCTATTTGTTCCAGAGTATTTTCTTTGGATACCCCATACTTTGAAAGTCGCCTCAATGCAACTAATAAAAAATCTCAGTGGTTTCCTCAGCCTTCTGTTTTATGAGATCGAAGCAGAATATTTTAGTGTGCTTATTCTGTAAATAATTCTTTGGTACTTCAACAGACCCACTACTTCTCCAATTCCTTTTGATTCCTGCTTCCAGTTCACCTTTCCTTGGAGTTTAGTTGTTTAAGAGTATTTTGTTATAACATTAATAGAACACTACAAAATGCAGGTTTAACTAATCAAACGTAAGAATGAATTGCATCAAAATTAAGGTCGTACCAAGAGAGCAGTTACTGTAAACTTTAAATAATGGTTGGAAAAAGACACCTTTCCCACCAACCATGCACTCAATAACTGAACAGTTTATTCAAACTATTAGAAAATCAAAGGAACACATTTAAATAAAAGAGTAAAAAGACCGAAAGTTCATACAAATTAACAGCAACTGAAAACATGATTGGAAGGTAAGCCATTCTGTTAATTTAATGATAGCAGCTGCTGTTGATTTCTTTACACCTGACATAATTCATTTTACACAGCAAGTAGTAACAGATGAACAGGAAAAAAAATTGCTGTTAATACCCGCAGAAACAAAACTGATTTTTCACAAATAAAAACATTTTATCATCATACATATTAAGATGATCTTAAACATGATGCAAGAATACACTGGTGCTATTGCTACACAGGTGCAGGGTCACACTACCAACCCTGCCCCTATTTGTTATAGCAGTGCAGGAAGAGGTGACAATTTTAAAATAAGTAATTTCCGATATTTGAGAGGTATAGGGTTGCAGAAAGATGTTTAGAAAATAATAATAATGAATTAATTTTTTGCAAAATCCAGAAGTGAGTAGTTGGGATGGTAGATGATTATGTGAGAAGCAAACTGAAATGAACCTGCAAAACCAGAACTGCATGGTCTCATTGAAAGGGATGAATAACTGAAGTCTGGATGAATGTAAACAATGGATATGAGTAAGTGTTGGAGGAAAAACAGTGGATGACTTGAATAACTATTAATACACTTTCTTGGTAATAATCAAAGAGTGTGCACTTTTATTAAATACCTGTTTATCAGTATTTATAACTTGTTTTAGTCTGCAGGATTTATAAAATCTTTAGGAATCCAAAGACTATAAAGTGATATAAAAAGGCAAAAATACAATCATTAAGACACTTCATAATAAAACACGTCATGCGCTATGTACAAAAAGATCAGTTCATTAAAACAGTTTAAAAGTTACAAGTCAACACAATCAGGTTTTTAGGACATACTGCCCAATTGCTACTGAGGGATTCTGGAGTTCTGCAAACTTCCTTCTTACCCTAACAGGAGAGGACGATTCCTCTGTACTTCGTTTCTGTGGTTCTGCCTCAACGTCTTGACGTTTGTTCTTCATTCTTTCCCGAAGATCTCCAGTGGGTCTTTCTGGTGACCTGTATAACACAGAAACACAATATAACCAGTTCTACAGGCTTATTCTTAAAGGAATACAATCTGTCTTTTAATTATTATTTTTATTAATGCACATACAAAAAGATCTCAACCTCCCACCCAGAAATTAAGTGGATGAATGAAAAAAAAAAACCAATAAAAATAACTCTTTCAGAACATCAAAGACTTGACTCTAAGAAGAGAAATCACTTGTATGTATTTATGGTGTGACTCAGTTGCTACTCTAGAGCAGCTTCAGGAGATCCTATCCAGGAAAAAAAAAAATCACCTTTTTCTGATCATCATGCAAATATGTTTCACAATGACTCCTATCAAATCTTTCAAGATATCTTTAGCCTTCTCCATATTCTAAGCTGCACAAATTTTATTATCCATATTATATGGTGTCTATATATATATATATAAAAATTAAATTAATACACAGTCAAACTACTATAGACTAGCAATAACAGTCACAACTCTGGATATAGATGAAGTCCACAACTGGAGATAACCTGACCTAGGCGCCATGCTTCCATGGCCTTGTGAGAATGCCCTAAAAAAACCCTCTACAAGCAATGCTGTTGCAGCACATGCATCAGAAATTCACTCCTAGAGGTTTCCTCTTTTTTCCCCCTTGTTTTAATATAATTATTTCGTTATTTAAATTATACACTATCAGATGAACTCTAGCAGACATGCAGCGTTAAGATATATTTTCTACAAAAAGTATTACTGTGACGTGGGAAGGGAGGAGGAACATCCTACACTATGACATTTAATATAGCTTTGTCACCTCCCAGTATGGAGTGGCAAGTCCACTTATCCCTTATGGGTTAAAAGAGAACAAATTTTGCATTTAAATGAGTTCTTAAGCAAGGGAGATGTAGAAGCTGCTTCAAATGACCTCTCAGTTCAAGAAAACAAATTTCTCCTTCATATAAATCTGGCTTGATATTGAGTTTGGTACTTCTTTGATGACCGTCAGCTATAATTGCAGATTCCTCTGTGAAATGGTTGCATAAAAGCACTGGATTTTTACTTATTAGCTTATACTGAAGAATACTGATGCTACATTAGTTGAGATATATCTATATATATAAAAATATATAATATTTGAACAATGAATTTTGTGTTTGTTTTGTTTTTCATATTGAACCAAGGTTTCCATCTAGCAATTGTTGTTCCTTCCCCTCTTTCCTCTGTCACATAATAAACAACAGGTGAACAGTCTTTCACAAATTATGCATTCAAAAAAATCTAAATCAGTACAATTTTCAACCTCTGCATACTCAAAGAAGAGTAATTGGCTTGTGCTTCCTCTTTTGCAATGTTATACTTAATGCCTTAAATTGCATCACAAGATTAAGTGTCTTAAGATCTAAGAAAAGACCACTGACTGCTCTCACTTTTAAATACAGTTAATTCTTCATGAAGTTGTAAATATAGGTCAGTCTAGATCAGAGGAAAAGTACAAACCAGCAGCATGCTACTACTTTCAGTACTAACAAGGATCAAATAATACCCAGCATACGAATATAAGCAAGTTAACTTCTTTGCATGCATTATTACTTCATCTTCAAAGTGTTTGGCCTTAGCAACCGTTATGATTCAAGGATTTTTTTTTTGCCTCCCCCCATCTTAGAAAGGTAATTCCTTTGCATTACTAAAATGCTCTGAAGTATTCCAACCATCAGGTACATAAAAAAATAAACTATCTTTCAACACTGAAGTGGCAATTCAATGCCTTCATTTTTAACAGTACTTGACCTATGGCATAAAGGATTTGTATTTGTGAAGCTGAAAATTAATTTAAAAGCCAGTTCATGTACTTTCTAAGGAGACATTTGAAAAAACATCCAAACCATTTATTTCACCCTCAATTGGTACCTTTTTCAGTATGGGAGGGAAGAAAAAAATTATTTTGTTAAAATATCATTCAAATCTACTTAAAGATTACAAAAATTATCAAGAAATCACAGAAATGAAAAAAACTACAGCTTCAGGGTTGGGGTTTCTAGGTGGCTTTTTGTTTGGTTTGAGAGGAGGTTTTCATTTTTAAGAGAACACTGGAGCAAATTCATGCTACCCATCCTACCCCTCCCAGAAGAACATCATAATCCCTGAAAAGACTAATAAATTAAGACTAAAAAAATCTGTCCAATTTTTAGAAAAAAAAAATACTTGGGAAGCTGTGATTGTTTTCAGATACATTGGATTAATGCATAGAAAATCAAGCTGGTCTACTAGCTGATTTTTCTTTTGGGTATACTGCAATTTTAATTTTTAAACAATGACTTATTTTCTACATAACTTCCCCATCCCCACCTGTCCTCAAAGGGACCTCTGGTTATTCCAGATAATGTACACTGCTGAGTTTCAACAGATAACTACAACTTCACCTCTACAATTTAAGATGACATGGCTAGACTGCACCTGGTAGAACCTTTCACACAAAAGGCTCCATAGCATTATTCCTGTATGCTGAAAGAAGATAACCATTCAATGAAAAATTTCTCTTTAATGACTTAATATCTTGTGCTAGGGGTGCATCCTTTAGATAAGGCCTAAAATGCAGAATTCCATAATTTCAAATTTTAAGCAGTGCAGTTAAGTGATTTTAAACAGCACCACTTCCTGCAACAATTCAGTTCTCCATATTCAGTGATTTGGCTAGGAAATGCAGATTCCTATCAACTTCACCATTTGCTTCTGTACCACTTAATGTCAGGAGCAACTCCTTAGCCACAGACACATACCACAACACATCTGTCTGAGAATATCTGTGCCTGTACGCATGCACGCACACACACATATGCGTAGGTGACGATTATTAGTGCATAGTGTACATATTATAATTGAATGCTCATTAAATATTGCCCTGTTTCTCAGTTTCCTATACATCAATATTTGGACTTTTCAAATTCCATACATTGTTACCTAACATTACTGTGGGTTTGGTTTTTAAATCCAGTGTAATGATCCAGAATGAAGAGGATCAAACAGCTAAGAGAAGGATGCTATAATGG
Source organism: Coccyzus lansbergi (assembly GCA_033558105.1). Taxonomy (NCBI): domain Eukaryota; kingdom Metazoa; phylum Chordata; class Aves; order Cuculiformes; family Coccyzidae; genus Coccyzus; species Coccyzus lansbergi. The sequence continues at coordinate 9,338 of JAUMJK010001536.1, read as the reverse complement.
CATAGATCCTGACAACAGTATGCAAGAACCAGCAGGAAACTGCCAAGCAACGACCCAACAATCGGTGGGGCAAGAGAGTAAAAGTCCTTGTGGTATAGCATGTTTACACACAGCTCTTTCCTTGTTAGCTTCTCCTTACTCTAACAGACTGGCAAAGTCTATTACCAAATTCTTAATATTCTCATCAAGACAGCATCATATGTAGAAATCATGCTAGGTTTTATAAATATAACAGCAAGACCAAAATTCATGCTGTAAGAAGCAACATAAATGCTGAAGTAGAGTTGTAACGAAATCAGATTTAAGAGTCAAATTTTCCTACTGCCTGGCAATATTCTGAACTATGGGAGGCATTATGATCAGACAAAATCACCACCAATGAGATTTATTTAAGATAAGTAGGGAATTAGGAGGGTTAAAAGAAAGGCAGCAAGACTCTGTGCTATCAAACTGCTTGCAAAGCAGAAAATAAAAAGATAAAAAAGACTTCACACCACCAAGCCTGGCTGAACACATGCAGACACAGCGACATTATGCTGTCCCAGATCCTTTAACAAGAATACTGCTTGAACTGAACTGATGTGGAAGCAGCATTAGGTTGGCTTGCAAGAAACCAACAAAATTGCATCCAAAATACCTAGATAATATTTGTAAAAATCTCCATAACATTAAATGGCATGAAAATGCCAACATTTTGTTATGTACGTAAATCAGCTTTTTATGTGTCTGGCCAAGATCTATCAGTAGCAACTTTTGAAGACAAGTATGCCTTTTTCATTTGTTATTTTGGGAAGAGGGGGGAAGAGTACTTCCTCCACCTTTTTATTTTTACAGATAAGTAGCAAGATCTGCCATCTGCCTTTTTGATATAGTCTAGTTAAGGAAGAAGTAAATCAACACTATTTTAGAATGTCAGTGGAGAGAGTGAAGCAGATACAATATTTAATCATTAAAAGAAGTATGACTTTTCTTCAAGTGACCAAGCAGAACTACATATCAAGTGTTCCAAATACTGAAATCAAGGAGAAAGCGACATTCTAACAGTTTTTAAATTTAATCTCTACCAAGAAATCACTCCTTTTTCCTATTTGGAACATTCAGTACAAAACAGAGTAAAATCTTCTACACGTTGAAAGAAGTTCAGTGATATATTTGGTATTCCAGCTGCTACCACCTCAGAATCAACAGAAGATGAAACAAGCAAAATCAAGATCATCCTGACAGTATGCCACAGGAATACAAAAAAGAACCAGAAACAGAACCCTAACCTCATGCCAGCCTTCCCCTCTCTGCTTTACACTTTGATGCTTCCATGTGCCTACTGATAATCTAGGAGTAACACTGACATTACTGTATCATTATAAAGCACAGTTGCTTGTAAAATACAAAATTTTCATATGAAGAGGTACAATGCTAAAACTGTATTACCTCTTTGTCCTTAATACCAAGAATATTACAAACTTGCTGCCATATTCGGTTTCTGTTTAACCAAGGTGTTATGCCACAGCAAAGAATAATAAAAAAAATCCACTTTAAATTATGGTAACACATCAAAAGACAGATAAAAAATATTCTCCTCTGAAAAATGAAGTAACTTTTTGGATCTCTTCATGTGACACAGGATATTTGTTCTAAATCTGACAGATAAAGTCACAAAACTATGTTTTGAAGAGAAGTGTTTCATCACAAAAGGAGGGAAAGGATGGATACCTTATGCATCAAACAATATAGTGAAGGCAGAAAGGCTGCAGGTAAGTGAGTACTGCTGTAAGCAGTTGCAAAACAGCATTTCAGTGAAGGACAAAGGCATATCAGAAGCTGCAGTGACATTATGCCAAAAAAATTTTTAACATACTTGAACTTCCAATTTCAAGCAAGGTAACAAGTTAGTCTGCATCCAAAGAACTCCATTTTTTAAGGCTACATGCACACAAAAATCCTGGGAAAACCTGATGAAAGTTGCCAAATTGTTTCAAGCAGCTTCACAATGCAATTGGTTATCAATAAAACATATTATTAGGCACACCAAAGCATTTCACTTCTTTAAAAAAAACAAAAAACAAAACAAACAGAAGACAGTTGCAAAAGCTATTTTCCTACAGCATGTGAAGAATTCAAAGTGAGTTCTTGATTTACCTTCTATAACTGCTGCTATAGCCTTTACCTCGTGGTGAAGGGCCATGTACGAATCTACATGTGTTCCCATAGAGGCAGTTGCCAGTCTTCAGCCAGTTACGGCACTGTGTCTAAGAGACAGACATTACTGGGTGAATTTCACACTCTTTTCTGGAAATACCATTGGTGTGAGTGTGGCAGAACAAACAAATGACTGCACATTAATTCCCATTTATTTGTAATTTCTGCCCACCAGTAATATAAATAATTCAATAAAAGTAATCAACAATTAGTATCAGGTCTGGCAGAGAAAAATTTCGGTTGGTGGAAATAGTATTAATATGTACAGTACTACGGCTCCTCTCCAGAAGCTGGGGCAACACGCATTATTTGAAACTTTTAGTATTAGTATCTTGAACATCCAAGCACTAAAGGAGTTCTTTTCACCTTTACTAACATCAGTGACATCTGAACATTTGGTACTTGTGAGCTACTCTTTTCCACCATCTAAATCCTGGAAAAGAAGATGCTGGGATGGGGAGGAAAAGAACAACACTTTTATAACTCACCTCTGCAGTACTTCCAGTGCTGGGTCCAAGCCTTTCAAATACACTGGGTCTTCGGGATGTGCTATCGGATATGGTCTTGGTATTTTCCACTGTGACCTTCCTTCTAATTTTTGACATTTTGTACTACTTCAACCAAAAAAAAAGCAAAACTGTAAAATCTTTCAGTTTGGGGCTATTGACACTGAACTCACATGAATAAAATGGTATGATACACGTTGTAAGAGTTGCTGCAGAGGTGATGAAGAAAGAAAAAGAAGTCGTAAATGAGTGAAATGTATTGGATAACAAGGAATGCCTCTGATTTTAACTAGTCAGATGAACATCAGTAGTGAGATTTTTTATTTTATTTTATAACCAGCTTTAGATTCTTCAACTTCCCTTTGAGAAAGACCATATGATTTGTTACTCATTCAGGTAGCAAACACCACACAGCACAGATGCTTTCTTTTGTCATGTATTTTTTGTGCATCAACTCATATGACTTCACCTCTCAGTAAAAGGTTCTAACCACTAAAAATGGCTCCAATTTTCAGAAACATATCTCAAAAAAATCGAGAGCTTCTTTCCCCCCCCTTCCTTTGTAGTGTGCAAATCACCTTGACATCACCCACAGTCTACATTCATTACTGGTCCACAGTCTATATTTGTTACTGGTTTGTGTTCTACAACTATTTGGAACCATCCGAGTTTAGGAAAAAAAAAACAAAACCAACCAACCCCACCACAGTGATAATTCTTGAGAAGCTTAAGTAACATAAATCCCTTTCATTAAGAAAATCAGATTTTGAAGCAAATACAGCATAAATTTCATAAATAAAAACTCACAATTTATCTTACCTGAGAAAGGAAGGAGTTATGGAATACAGAAAGAAAACCATATTAAATAAAAAAAGAGAAAGATCTATATATTGACCAGTAGAGACAGGCTGTAGAAAAGACCAAAATGGGCTCCTGAAGCTACTGTCTATTCTGTAAGTGCTATATGATCTACACAGAAATAAAATAAATTCGGGAAAAAATCTGCCTGTTGTTCAAAAAAACACCTCTTTGTTGTACTGAAAATTGTCATCATTCAAGAGGCTGTTAGTCAGTATAATTAGCCAAACACTAATCTGCTACCCTACTGCTCCTATTCGCATGTCACTGCATTTAGGACACACACAAGCTGATCTCTCATATAAAAATGAGTTACAAATGACTAAAAGATCATCCATACAGATTGGATTACTATAAATTTTCACTGATACGATCAAAAATATGTTCCCATAGCATTCAGACTGTAAGGATCCATTCTACAGCAAAAAAAAATTCATAATGTATAAATGTGGACAGACGTACACAAAACATAACAGTGCTCTAACCTGTATTTTACACTTGACGCTTTGTTAATATCTATTTTTTTCCCCTTATTCCTTGGTGAAACCCCATTTTCTAAATCCTACAGTTACTTTAATGACAAGACCTCCCTAGAAATCTGACAACTGCACACTTTCTATTAAAAAAACTGTGCTGAAACTCTTGCTAAGTGCTTTAGCTCTTGATAAACAATGCAAGAAAGCAACCTCACGCTATATACTTGGGAGACTTCTCAGCTCTAGTGATTAGTTCTCCAAGTCTTTGATCATCTGAAGAATTTGATGCAACCAGTAAGGTTCAGGTAACTAAGACATTAATCAAGATGCTTAGAGAGGGCAGAAGTTAACCATGTGGTATACCAGACATTAAAAACAATGGTTAACATCAATTAGTGGAAGCAGACATTGACATAGTAGAATCTGCCAATAGTAGGAAATTATTTGGATTAGTAAAAACTGTGGAGAACAGAGATTTCCAGAAAGATCTAATTGAGTTAGAAAACAGAGTAATACAACAGCAGATGAAATGCAAATAAATATAATGTAATGCACACAAGGAGAAATGATTTTGTCTAAATACTTGATGAGTTCAAATTAGTCCAGTCTTCTCAGAAAAACAATTAGGAGTCATTGTGGACAGCTCAATGTGCAGCAGCAGTTATAAAGTCTGACAGGATAAACCATTAAAGTTAGAAAGCAAAACAATACCACACCTCATCTAGCTGAGCACCCTTCCATTTCAGGACTGTATTTCAGAAAAAAACCAAACCACTGCATTTTTTAGGCTTCATGCAGCCCTTTTAATACAGGATACAAAAATTGACTGACATATGCAAAAGAATTTTTAATAAGACGATCATATACCAAATGCTGAATTTGGTTCAAATATTCATCGTTAAAAGAGCCATATCTGAAATAAAAAGGGTTAGAAGAACGGCACTGGCAATGGCATAGGGAGAGGGTTCAACACATGAAGAACAGATAAAATGAGTGCATCTAATACAAAAGTACAGTACACACTGACATGATAGCAGCATACAAATACAAAAAAAATTACATCCATTTTGCCTCCTAATTTGAACGTCCTTTTACTTCTAAAGGACCAGAGGCAAAATACCTTCTTTAAATGCCACTTGTTCCCTTCTACCAGTACATTCTTGGAGTTAACTTCTATAGGAAGTTATGATGATGACTAGGCTTAAAAGTATAGTTATAATCATGGAGAGGATGAAGGGGGTAACAGTATCATAACTGAACAAAATTTCATTCCAACTACACACTTCTCTACATTTTGGCCAAGTTTCCTATAGGGAAACAAAGAGAACATGACCCAGTCCTGAACCTTCCAAGGTTTGTAAATCCCCCTATTTCAAATAACATAAAAACTTGGAATGCAAAAAGAAAAAAAACACCATGCTATTTCAGGAAGAATTCTGTCAATTCTGTACTTACATTCCAGCCCATACCCACTAGTTTGCAATTAAAACCAGATTGTGTATTAACAGAAAAGGTGTGTCATCAATTATTCTAAGCCAACAAAACCAGCGTGTTGTGACTGCACAGCATAATACTTTCTGTATGCACATATCACATGAGGGTCTCAGTCCTGCAACCAGAACTGCATGAGATTTCACTGCTAAGTGAGTATAGCTGTTAAAAGGCTGCAGGATTAGAGCCCAGAAGCAAACCAAGGAATTTTCACTGTGCCAAAAACTACAGTTGAGTGACAGTATCTGAAAATGCAAGTCAGTCCCATTTTCATACTTGAAAGACCAAACAACTTGGAAAAATAAAAGGACTACTAAAACAAAGCTGCAATCAAAATTTCAGATGAATAATGGTAGTTTTATATTACTGGCAAGCTTCTTTGATTACAATTTTTTTCCCCTCATGGTACTTGTTTAAGTGAAGTGTTTAGTGTCTAAATTTTTCAGACTGCAAACTAATGGGTAATCAATTTAAATGGAACATCCCATAAATATCCCCATTACTTAATCAATTCTCCCACACTTTCATCTTACACTGCTTCACCCTTGATGATTACAGTCCTGCTATCAAGCCCATCTGATATGGGCAATGACTTCCCTTTCCATCGAACTTCCATATCCTTACCAAACTCTCATGTTAGACAGCATCGAGTATCAGTGGGGACACAGCTCTAACCACTCACATGTCAACATTTCAAATAATTGCTACAATGATTTTTTAAAAAAGTTTCTAAGTAGAAAATCACACACTTTCAGGTACATGACACTGCACTGCTAAATCTTCCTAGGGGCATTGAAATGTCTGCAACTTCTGAAATGTCTTACTACAACTAAGTGAAATTAATGTTATACTCCTAGAAAAATTTCTATAACTAAGGTCTTGACTGTAAATTATCACTTTTCCATACATAAATAATTCCACGAGAACCTTTAATAATACATTAGAAATGTTTTAACACTATGATAACTTAGTGACAGATGCACCTATTCTTTAGATGGAGTAACTTTTCCAGGATGAGAGATGATCTATTAATAACTGTAACTACACTGCTATTTGAAGTCAAACAGATCTCAAAGTAGCACCAAAAATTATCTAAAATACAGACAAACCTAGTGGACACTATCCAATCAACTGAAACCAACTAAGCATGATATGATTGGCAGTGAAATTCTGTATTTTTTTATCAGTAATCCCACATTTTGGTATCAAGCATACTTAATATTTTTTCAATACAAGTATGATATTAATTAAGCCACAACCAAGAGAAACACACGTAAACACCTGTTCTCCTGTCAGTGAAACCTAATCCAGTCCTACACAACAATTAACCCTGCTTCAACAAGAAAACGGGAAACTAAGATGTAACACAACAAAAGCAAGGTTCACAAAAAATGTGTAAGGACATGAAATCTCGTTCTGAAGTCTAAGCTTGTCAATGTCTGTGCATGCATACATGCAGACCACATAGGATTTTCATAAGAGGTCTAATGTTTTAGCCTATCTTTGAAACAATAAATAAATCTTATTTAAAATACCAAGCCAATTAACAAGTCCTACAAAAGTTCCAGATAGAAACTGATTACAACCCCTAGGACAAATTAAATACCTGCTTACAACTCAATAACACCTTGGAATAAAGTAAATGTCACAGCTCCCCCTCATTTTTACAAATGAAGGGTTTTTACCTCAAAAGGTTTTACTTCTGATTACAAAATTCAATTTACATTTCACAAAATACTAATAAAATAGTGATATCTGAAGGAGTTCCACAAGTTTACTACCTAAAAATAACACTAAAAAAGTAAAACAAGTTGTTAACACACTTTAAAAAAAAAATCCCAAAACCACTCTAATACTGGTTGGACATTTAGGCGATGTCAGTCTAGCACTCTTCAACTCACACAAAGAAGCCTGTTTGACTGAGAACTAGAAATTATTACAAATGTACTTTAACACCTCCATGCTGTTGACCCATCACCATATTAACTTGAACCTATCCCCCCTCTAATTTGACATACGCTGCTTCTCCATTTGCAGCAATAAGTAATTGATAATTAGACTTTCACAAGTATAAAACCATAGTTGGCACTCTACATGTAAACAAACTGAAAAATTCAGACCTTAATACTACAAAAGAAAGTATACAGTATGCCGTATCTTGTCTAACAAAGTCCTCATACTCGAAGATGATGTTCTACCCAACTGAGGGACAGTCTAAGCAGAGTGGTTCAGACAGATCCAAGCTCACTTAGCCTTCCTCCCCGATTTGTTGGATGCATATTACCTCCAATCTGTAAACTGGATCACCACCTTAGCGTGCTGTCACACTCAAGCAAACATGCTAAGAAGCAGAGCACATTATCTCAGCCACAGCCACATATAGCCACACTTCTGAAGTTCTCAGGTGCATTTAGTTCACAGGTTGAGTCTGTCCACTCCCGCCTGGACAAAGCGTGTCTCACCACCACAGCAAGAGCCCTTAATAGGTCGCTAACCCACTATCTGCCACAACCTGCTCTTCAAACGGTTAACAAGAAATCAATGGTGAAATAAGAATCCAGCAAAGAAGACAAAGGTCAGGACCTAAGCGGACTATCCCTAAATATTAAACCAAAGCCCGCAGCCTAGCAGTTCTGGAAGGGATGGGAATTGGCTGCAGCCTCTATCTCAAAAAACAATGATGACTGAATTCATACGAGAGAAACGAGCAGCTCCTCTGTGCGCACTGAACAACTTTACTGCCAAAAAGTGAGAGAAAAAACCCAAAACAACCCCAAGGAGCAGGGAAACTCCGAGGCTGCGGGAGGTAGGCTCCGGCCCTTCCCCGACCCCAGCGAGAACGAGGGAGCGGGGTCCGGGCCTGCCCCGCCCCCTCCCGGCCCGGCCTCCTCCCCCCTCACCCGGCCGGGTCGCGGCGCCGTCGCACTCACCTGCTCCTTCCGCTGCCGCGCCGCTCCCCGCCGCCTCCTCCGCCGCCTCCCGGGGCGGAGAGGGTGGGAGGGGGCGAGGGAGGAGTCCGTCCTCCCGGGCCTGAGCGCGGAACGACACGGAGAGGCAGGCGGGGGAGCGCCCCCCCCGCTCCCGCAGCGCCGCCGCTCCCGCCCGGCCCCCGCGCGCCAGGGACGATGGGTAACCGCCACCGCGCCCCCTTCCCGGCGGCCCTCGCGCCGCCCCGCGCGGACTCCCGGAAGTAGGGGAGGGCAAAGCGAGGGCAGAGGAGGAGGAGGAGGCGGTGGGGCCGGGCGGAAGTGTTGGCGCCGCCATATTGGGGAAGGGCGGAGAGCGGCGCATGCTTCCTTTTCGACCCGCGGCCGCCCGCACCTCCCTGCGTGGGGTTTGGGGGCGGCTCGGGCGCTTCTAAGAGGCAAAGGCTCTGAGAGGCCGGGGTATCGACCCGCACCCGTCAGGAGTGCGTGGCTGAGGTGTTGGGGGGAGGAAGGACTAAATGATAGAATCACTAGATTGGAAAAGCACCACTGGATCATCGGGTCAAACCATTCCCATCAATCACTAAACCATACCTCTCAGTGCCTCATCCACCTGTCCCTTGAACACCTCCAGGTAAGGTGACTCAACCACCTCCCTGGAAAGCCTCTGCCAGTGCCCAGTGACCTTCTCCATGATTTTTTTTTCCCTAATGTTCAGCCAAAACCCCTCCCCTGGTGGAGCTTGAGGCCATTCCCTCTCATCATTAAGACTTATTCTTCATCCCCTTCACCAGCTTCATTGCTTTTCTCTGTTCACACCCCAGAGCCTCAACATCCTTCTTGTGGTGAGGGGCCCAGAAATGAACATAATATTCAAGGAATGG
>JAUMJK010001535.1:0-20637 GCA_033558105.1 Coccyzus lansbergi | reverse complement strand
GGTTATGGCGCCTTTCGAGCCGGCGGCTCTGCCTGAGCTGCTGCCGCTCTTCTACCGCCGCCTCTTCCCGCACGGGGCGTACGGCCGGTGGCTGCGATACGGCGGCGGTGAGAGGGGCCACGGCAACCGGAGAGTAGGGGGAAGGTTTTCCCGGAAAGGGTCACTGGGCGTTGGAACAGGCTGCCCAGGGAGGGGGTTGATTCCCCTTCCCTGGAGGTGTTTAAGGGACGGGTGGATGAGGCCTTGAGGGACTTGGGTTAGTGTTTGATGGGAATGGTTGGACTGGAAGATGCGATGGGTCTCTCCCAACCTGGTTGTGCTGTGGTTCTGTGAATGGGGATGCTGGACCAGGGTGGGGAATAGTGGGAATGGGGGGAGGACATGGCTGGGGATGTTGGACTGGGAGGGGAATACTGGGAATGGGGGGAGGACACGGCTGGGGATGCTGGACCTGGAGGGGAATACTGGGAATGGGGGGAGGACACGACTGGGGATGCTGGACTGGGAGGGGGACACTGGGACTGGGCTGGGGATATGGGACCAGGGTGGGGGGACACTGGGAATGGGGGGAGGACACGGCTGGGGATGCTGGACCGAGTCAGGGACACTGGGACTGGGCTGGGGATATGGGACCAGGGTGGGGGGACACTGGGAATGGGGGGAGGACACGGCTGGGGATGCTGGACCGAGTCAGGGACACTGGGACTGGGCTGGGGATATGGGACCAGGGTGGGGGGACACTGGGAATGGGGGGAGGACATGGCTGGGGATGCTGGACCAGGAGGGGAATACTGGGAATGGGGGGAGGACACGGCTGGGGATGCTGGACCAGGAGGGGAATACTGGGAATGGGGGGAGGACACGGCTGGGGATGCTGGACCAGGAGGGCAATACTGGGAATGGGGGGAGGACACCTCTGGGGATGCTGGACCAGGAGGGCAATACTGGGAATGGGGGGAGGACACGGCTGGGGATGCTGGACTGGGTGGGGGACACCGGGACCAGGCTGGGGATATGGGACCAGGGTGGGGGGACACTGGGAATGGGGGGAGGACACGACTGGGGATGCGAGACTGGGGTGGGGGACACGGCTGGGGATGCTGGACCGAGTCAGGGACACCGGGACCAGGCTGGGGATATGGGACCGGGGTGGGGGGAGCACTGGGAATGGGGGGAGGACATGACTGGGGATGCTGGACCAGGATGGGAATACTGGGAATGGGTGGGGGACACGGCTGGGGATGCTGGACCAGGAGGGGAATACTGGGAATGGGAGCAGGGACACGGCTGGGGATGCTGGACTGGGAGGGGAATACTGGGAATGGGGGGAGGACATGGCTGGGGATGCTGGACCAGGAGGGGAATACTGGGAATGGGGGGAGGACACGGCTGGGGATGCTGGACCAGGAGGGGAACACTGGGAATGGGGGGAGGACACGGCTGGGGATGCTGGACTGGGAAGGGAATACTGGGAATGGGGGGAGGACACGGCTGGGGATGCTGGACCTGGAGGGGAATACTGGGAATGGGGGGAGGACACGACTGGGGATGCTGGACCGGGAGGGGAATACTGGGAATGGGGGGAGGACACGACTGGGGGATGCTGGACTGGGGTGGGGGACACTGGGACTGGGCTGGGGATATGGGACCAGGGTGGGGGGACACTGGGAATGGGGGGAGGGACACGGCTGGGGATGCTGGACCAGGAGGGGAATACTGGGAATGGGGGGAGGACACGGCTAGGGATGCTGGACTGGGAGGGGAATACTGGGAATGGGGGGAGGACACGACTGGGGATGCTGGACTGGGAGGGGAATACTGGGAATGGGGGGAGGACACGGCTGGGGATGCTGGACTGGGAGGGGAATACTGGGAATGGGGGGAGGACACGACTGGGGATGCTGGACTGGGAGGGGAATACTGGGAATGGGGGGAGGACACGGCTGGGGATGCTGGACTGGGAGGGGAATACTGGGAATGGGGGGAGGACACGACTGGGGATGCTGGACTGGGAGGGGAATACTGGGAATGGGGGGAGGACACGGCTGGGGATGCTGGACTGGGAGGGGAATACTGGGAATGGGGGGAGGGACACGGCTGGGGATGCTGGACCAGGAGGGGAATACTGGGAATGGGGGGAGGACACGACTGGGGATGCTGGACTGGGAGGGGAATACTGGGAATGGGGGGAGGACACGGCTGGGGATGCTGGACTGGGTGGGGGACACTGGGACTGGGCTGGGGATATGGGACCAGGGTGGGGGGACACTGGGAATGGGGGGAGGACACGGCTAGGGATGCTGGACTGGGAGGGGAATACTGGGAATGGGGGGAGGACACGACTGGGGGATGCTGGACCAGGAGGGGAATACTGGGAATGGGGGGAGGACACGGCTGGGGATGCTGGACCGGGACGGGAATACTGGGAATGGGGGGAGGACACGGCTGGGGATGCTGGACCAGGATGGGGAATACTGGGAATGGGGGGAGGACACGGCTGGGGATGCTGGACCAGGATGGGGAATACTGGGAATGGGGGGAGGGACACGACTGGGGATGTGGGACCAGAGGGGGGACACCAGGAATGGGTGGGGGACACTGAGACTTGGCTGCGGACATGGCTGGGGGGGGGGACACACCGGGTCTGGGTCGGGGGGGGCCACAAAGAGGGCTGGGAACGAGGTCCTGGGCCAGCACTGGGGGAGCAGGCAGGGGCACTGAGCGGGGTCCAGGGCGCTCGGGGATGCAGGGGACGGGGAGGGGGTGGGGGCTCCTAGATTGGGAAGGTGAGGGATGCAGCCAGAGGGCTGGGGGCAACACTCGGGGTCCTGGCGCTCAGGCCATCCCCCCCCCTTCCCCCCACAGTGGTGAAGAACTACTTCCAGCTGCGGGAGTTCTCCTTCACGCTGCGAGATGACGTCTACGTGCGGTTCCAGTCCTTCGGCAGCCCCCAGGAGCTGGAGCGCGAGCTGCAGAAGCTGAACCCCTACAAGATCGACATCGGGGCGGTCTACTCCCACCGGGTGAGCCCTGTTCCCGTCCCAGCACCGAGCGGCAACCGGGGTGCTCGTGGGGACCCTGCTTGTGGCTGAGTCCATCCTTCTCCTTGAATCCTGTGTCCAGTCGTGGGCCCCTCGGCACAAGGAGGGTGTTGAGGCTCTGGAGAGAGGCCAGAGAAGAGCCACGAGGCTGGGGAAGGGGCTGGAGAACAGGCCCTATGAGGAGCGGCTGAGAGAGCTGGGGGGGTTTATCCTGGAGAAGAGGAGGCTGAGAGGAGACCTCATTGCTCTCTCCAACTCCCTGAGAGGAGGTTGTGGAGAGGAGGGAGCTCTGGGCTCTTCTCCCAAGGGACGGGACGAGAGGGAATGGCCTCAAGCTCCACCAGGGGAGATTTAGGCTGGAGATTAGGAGGAAGTTTTTCACGGAAAGGGTCATTCGGCACTGGAACTGCCCAGGGAGGTGGTTGATTCCCCTTCCCTGGAGGTGTTTAAGGCACAGGTAGACGAGGTCTTGAGGGACACGGTTTGGGGTTTGATAGGAATGGTTGGACTCGCTGATCCGATGGGTCTCTTCCAACCTGCTTGTTCTGTGATTCTCTGCAGCCCAACCAGCACAACACGGTGCACATGGGAGCCTTCCAGCCGCAGGAGAAGGAGCTGGTCTTCGACATCGACATGACAGACTACGATGACGTCCGGAGGTGCTGCAGGTGCTGAGGGCGCTCGCAGCTCGAGCTGGAGGGGCTGGTGGGGCTGGGAGGGCGCGCAGGGCGCTTGACTCAACACCTTCGCCTCCAGCTCGGCTGACATCTGCTCCAAGTGCTGGACCCTGATGACCATCGCCGTCCGCGTCATCGACCGCGCGCTCGTGGGTGAGGGACCTGGCGTCGTCCTTGGGCACTGAGGATGTGCTCAGAGAATCAATCACCAGGTTGGAAGAGACCCGTCGGATCGTGGAGTCCAACCGTTCCCATCAATCTCTAACCCGTGTCCCTCAGCACCTCGTCCGCCCGTCCCTCAAACACCTCCAGGGAAGGGGACTCAACCCCCGCCCTGAGCAGCCTCTGACACTAACCAGCGACACTTTCCGTGAAGGATTTTTTCCTGATGTCCGTCCTGAGCCTCCCCTGGTGGAGCTTGAGGCCATTCCCTCTCGTCCTGTCCCTTGGGAGAAGAGCCCAGAGCTCCCTCCTCTCCACAACCTCCTCTCAGGGAGTCACAGAGAGCAGTGAGGTCTCCTCTCAGCCTCCTCTTCTCCAGGAGAAACCCCCCCCAGCTCTCTCAGCTGCCCCTTGTAAGGCCTGTTCTCCAGGTCCAGACCACACTTTGCCGCTGGCATCTTGCAGACCCCAAGACAGCTCGTGGGGCTGGGGGCGCAGGGGCTGTGCAGGCCCCGAGCAGGATCGCGCTGCTGCTTTCCCTGCAGAAGAGGTTTCGGGTCACTGGGCAGCGTCACAAGCTGCCCAGGGAGGGCGTTGATTCCCCTTCCCTGGAGGTGTTGAAGGGACGGGCGGACGAGGCGCTGGGGGACGTGGGTTAGTGCTTGATGGGAACGGTTGGCCTCCACGATCCGCTGAGTCTTTTCCGACCTGCCGACCCTCTGATTCTTTTCCCCCCAGAGGACCTGGGGGTCCGGCACCGCCTGTGGGTGTACTCGGGCCGCAGGGGCGTCCACTGCTGGGTTTGCGATGACTCGGTGCGGAAGTGGTCCCCGGCTCTGCGAGCGGCCGCCGTGGAGTACCTGACGCTGGTGAAGGTGGGTGTTGCTGGGGGGGGGGACGGGGACGGGGACGCCGGGCGGCCCTGCTCGCCGCCATCCCCTGCCCGACGCCGCCGTCCCCGCAGGGTGGAGCAGAGACGGTGAAGAAGGTGAACCTCGCCGAGCCCGTCCACCCCTTCATCAGGTTGGTGAGGACCCCCCTGCCCGCCCCTGCGGCTGCCCCCGTGGCGCTGAGCGTCTCCCTGCTGCCCGGCAGGCGCTCGGTCGCCGTGGTGGAGCAGTACTTCGAGGCGTACGCGCTGGTGGGACAGGACGTCCTGGGCAGTCCGGAGAGCTGGGAGAAGGTGCTGGCCCTCGTCCCAGAGGATATCCTTGCCAGAGCGGGCGGGCCCGAGCGAGGCTGTGGGCCAGGGGGAGCAAGGGTTGGTAGTTGTCCGCCGTGTCCCGCCGTCAGCCTTGACCGCCCGGCACAGCACCGTGAGGCGCTGCAGGGAGAATTCCCCAGGAAGAGGGACTCGGTGCAGCGCTGGGAGCTGCTGAAGGGCAGGATGGAGCGGACGAGGGTGAGTGGATGACGAGCAGGGGGATCGAGAGAATCGCCAGGATGGGAAAAAAACCCACGGGATCGCGGAGGCCGACCCTTCCCATCGAGCACTGACCCGTGTCCCTCAGCACCTCGTCTCACCCGTCCCTTAAACACCTCCACGGAAGGGGAATCAACCCCCTCCCTGGGCAGCCTCTGACGCTGCCCAGTGACCCTTTCCATGAAAATTTTTTTCCTAATGTTCAGCTTAAACCTTCCTTGGTGGAGCTTGAGGCCAGTCCCTCTCGTCCTGTCCCTTGGGAGGAGAGCCCAGAGCTCCCTCCTCTCCACAACCTCCTCTCAGGGAGTCCCAGAGAGCAATGAGCTCTCCCCTCAGCCTCCTCTTCCCCAGGATAAACCCCCCCAGCTCCCTCAGCTGCTCCTCTTCTTCTCCGGCCCCTTCCCCAGCTTCGTTGCTCTTCTCTGGACTCTCTCCAGAGCCTCAACATCCTCCTTGTGCTGAGGGCCCCACACCCGACCCCAGGATTCGAGGCTGGGTCTCCCCAGAGGGAGAATCGCCTCCCTGGCCCTGCTGGCCACGCCGGCTCTGCTCCGAGCCCAGCTGCCCTTGGCCTCCTCGGCCACAGTCTGTTTCTTGCGGCCTCCCCCGGGCCCTGGTGTCCCTGCAGAAGCCGGGAGGGAGCGGGAAGAGCGGCCCGTGCTACGCGGACTGGGAGATCATGCTGCAGTTCTGCTTCCCTCGCCTCGACGTCAACGTCAGCAAAGGCTTGGGGCACCTCCTCAAG
Source organism: Coccyzus lansbergi (assembly GCA_033558105.1). Taxonomy (NCBI): domain Eukaryota; kingdom Metazoa; phylum Chordata; class Aves; order Cuculiformes; family Coccyzidae; genus Coccyzus; species Coccyzus lansbergi. Next base: position 14,589 of record JAUMJK010001535.1, on the reverse strand, counting down.
AGCCCCTTCAGCGTTCACCCCAAAACAGGTGAGGCAGGGGGGGACCCCGGGCCGGGCGCGTGGCCGTTCCCGTCCTTCCAGACCGTAGAACCGCCAGCTTGAGAGTCACGGAATCACAGAACAACCAGGTCGGAAGAGACCCATCGGATCAGCGAGTCCAACCGTTCCTATCGCACCCACTTTGCTATGTCGAGTGTCTCGTTTCTTTCTTATTTTCTTCTGCAACATTTAAATTTTTTTTTTCTTCCAACTAAATCACGGGATTAGAGCTAGATAAACGTATCGCGGGAGAGCGTTAACGATGACGTTTCTTCGAAGGAAGTCAGGGTCCCTAACACTCGCCTCCAAAGTGCTGCGAAGCAAAGGAGAAGCAGAACCTTTGGGGTTCGAAGCGTCTTGGTGTAATCCCTGAGAGGAGAACACTTTTCCGAAAATGAAAACCTTATTTTTCGATGCTCCTGAAAGTAATTATTGTAAAGCTGCGGCGACTCCTCTCTCTCTCTTTCTCCCTCTCTCTCTCTCTCCCTCTCTCTTTCTCTTTCGCAGGTCGTGTCTCGGTGCCGCTCGACCTGCAGCGGTTGGAGCAGTTTGATCCGTTCGCCGTCCCCACTATAAGGTGGGTGAGTGGGGCTGGGGGAACTGGGAGGGGTCCCAGTGATGCCTGCAGCTCCCCAACGTCCCTCTGTCCCCCCAACGTCCCTCTGTCCCCCCTCAACGTCCCTCTGTCCCCCCTCAACGTCCCTCTGTCCCCCCTCAACGTCCCTCTGTCCCCTCAACCTCCCTCTGTCCCCTCAACCTCCCTCTGTCCCCTCAACGTCCCTCTGTCCCCTCAACGTCCCTCTGTCCCCCCTCAACGTCCCTCTGTCCCCTCAACGTCCCTCTGTCCCCCCTTAACGTCCCTCTGTCCCCCCTTAACGTCCCTCTGTCCCCCCAACGTCCCTCTGTCCCCTCAACGTCCCTCTGTCCCCTCAACGTCTCTCTGTCCCCCCAACCTCCCTCGGTCCCCTCAACGTCCCTCTGTCCCCTCACAGTCCCTCTGTCCCCCCTCGACGTCCCTCTGTCCCCCCAACGTCCCTCTGTCCCCTCTTAACGTCCCTCTGTCCCCTCAACGTCCCTCTGTCCCCCCTCAACGTCCCTCTGTCCCCTCAACGTCTCTCTGTCCCCTCACAGTCCCTCTGTCCCCTCACAGTCCCTCTGTCCCCTCAACGTCCCTCTGTCCCCTCAACCTCCCTCTGTCCCCTCAACGTCCCTCTGTCCCCTCAACGTCCCTCTGTTCCCCCAACCACCCTCTGTCCCCCTCACAGTCCCTCTGTCCCCCTCACAGTCCCTCTGTCCCCCTCACAGTCCCTCTGTCCCCTCAACGTCCCTCTGTCCCCTCAACGTCCCTCTGTCCCCTCAACGTCCCTCTGTCCCCTCAAGTGTTTCTCTGTCCCCCCAACCTCCCTCTGTCCCCCCTCAACGTCCCTCTGTCCCCTCACAGTCCCTCTGTCCCCCCTTAACGTCTCTTTGTCCCCCCTTAACGTCTCTTTGTCCCCCCTTAACGTCTCTTTGTCCCCCCTTAACGTCCCTCTGTCCCCCCAGCTCCCTGTGCGAGGAGCTGGACGCAGACAATGTGGAGCAGGAGGAGGGCAGCGAGACGGAGCCGAAGCGACGAGCTCGGGGTGAGTGGGGGGTGCAGGGTTTGGGGGGGGGCAGGGTTTGGGGTGGGGGGGGTCCCCCCAGCTGCCTGCTCAGCTCCTGGAATCTCCAGATTACAGGAAGACGAGCCTGGCTCCCTACGTGAGGATCTTCGAGCAGTTCGTGGAGGAGATGGAGCGGGAGCGGAAGGGAGAGCTGCTGCGGAGGAGCGGTGGGTGCCGCCTGGGGACGGAGCTGCACCCCAAAGAGTGGGGCTTGGCTTCGGCAACTGCGCTTCTTGCTGGAAAATTCCCAATTTCTCCTCTTGGCAGATCTGCAAGGAGACTTCTGAGGCCTGGCTGCCCGTGGCTGCCCCGGCCCAGCTGCGGGGCCACCGCTGCCCACAAGCGTCCTGCTCCCTCGGCTGCAGACGAATCCTCCAGACCTACTCCGACCCTTCCCATCTTTTATACCTTTTCTACATTAAAAAAAAAAAAAACAAAACATTAAATGTCTCTGTTGTTGATGTGGCTGAGCCCAGGAGCGTCCAGGCCGGGGAAGCCAGGGCTGAGACCTGTGTCCTTGCAGAGATTGGGGGGGGTCCCTGCCCCACACTGGGATCCCTGCCCCACACTGGGAGGGTCCCTGCCCCACATTGGGGATCCTTGCCCCACACTGGGAGGGTCCCTGCCCCACACTGGGATCCCTGCCCCACACTGGGAGGGTCCCTGCCCCACACTGGGATCCTTGCCCCACACTGGGAGGGTCCCTGCCCCACACTGGGATCCTTACCCCACACTGGGAGGGTCCCTGCCCCACATTGGGGATCCCTGCCCCACACTGGGAGGGTCCCTGCCCCACACTGGGATCCCTGCCCCACACTGGGAGGGTCCCTGCCCCACATTGGGGATCCTTGCCCCACACTGGGAGGGTCCCTGCCCCACACTGGGAGGGTCCCTGCCCCACACTGGGATCCTTACCCCACACTGGGAGGGTCCCTGCCCCACATTGGGGATCCTTGCCCCACATTGGGGATCCTTGTCCCACACCTGGGGATCCCTTGCCCCATACTGGGAGGGTCCCTGCCCCACATTGGGGATCCCTGCCCCACACTGGGAGGGTCCCTGCCCCACACTGGGATCCCTGCCCCACACTGGGAGGGTCCCTGCCCCACACTGGGATCCTTGCCCCACACTGGGAGGGTCCCTGCCCCACATTGGGGATCCTTGCCCCACACTGGGAGGGTCCCTGCCCCACATTGGGGATCCTTGCCCCACACTGGGAGGGTCCCTGCCCCACATTGGGGATCCCTGCCCCACACTGGGAGGGTCCCTGCCCCACACTGGGATCCTTACCCCACACTGGGAGGGTCCCTGCCCCACATTGGGATCCCTGCCCCACACTGGGAGGGTCCCTGCCCCACATTGGGATCCCTTGCCCCACACTGGGCGGGTCCCTGCCCCACACTGGGATCCCTTGCCCCACACTGGGCGGGTCCCTGCCCCACACTGGGATCCCTTGCCCCACACTGGGAGGGTCCCTGCCCCACATTGGGATCCCTGCCCCACACTGGGAGGGTCCCTGCCCCACACTGGGATTCTTGCCCCACACTGGGAGGGTCCCTGCCCCACACTGGGATCCTTGCCCCACATTGGGGATCCTTGCCCCACACTGGGAGGGTCCCTGCCCCACATTGGGGATCCCTGCCCCACACTGGGAGGGTCCCTGCCCCACACTGGGATCCCTGCCCCACACTGGGAGGGTCCCTGCCCCACATTGGGGATCCTTGCCCCACACTGGGAGGGTCCCTGCCCCACACTGGGATCCTTACCCCACACTGGGAGGGTCCCTGCCCCACACTGAGAGGGTCCCTGCCCCACACTGGGTGGGTCCCTGCCCCACATTGGGGATCCTTGCCCCACACTGGGAGGGTCCCTGCCCCACATTGGGCATCCTTACCCCACACTGGGTGGGTCCCTGCCCCACATCGAGGGGTTCTTGCCCCACACTGATGTCCTGGCCCACTCTGAGGGGTCCCTGCCCCACACTGGGATCCTTACCCCACACTGGGAGGGTCCCTGCCCCACATTGGGATCCCTGCCCCACACTGGGAGGGTCCCTGCCCCACATTGGGGATCCTTGCCCCACACTGGGAGGGTCCCTGCCCCACACTGGGATCCTTGCCCCACACTGGGAGGGTCCCTGCCCCACATTGGGATCCCTGCCCCACACTGGGAGGGTCCCTGCCCCACATCAAGGGGTTCTTGCCCCACACTGATGTCCTAGCCCACTCTGAGGGGTCCCTGCCCCACATTAGGGATCCTTGCCCCACACTGGGAGGGTCCCTGCCCCACATCGAGGGGTTCTTGCCCCACACTGATGTCCTGGCCCACTCTGAGGGGTCCCTGCCCCACACTGGGAGGGTCCCTGCCCCACTCTGAGGGGTCCCTGCCCCACACTGGGAGGGTCCCTGCCCCACACCAAGGGGATCCCTGCCCCACACTGGGAGGGTGTGTCGTCCCCGCCACCACCCGGAACGCCCGTTGCCCGGAACGCTCCGCCGCGGCCGCCGGGGCGAAGGACACCGGAAGCCTCGTTCGCCGGAAGCCGCGTCCTCGGCCGCTCCGTCTCTTTCCGCCGCCATCTTGGGCCCCGCTCCCCGCACAGTGAGTCCCGGCGCCGCCGCCATCCGCCTCCATCCGCCTCCGCGGGGCCGGCACGGGGGCCGGGGCGGCCGCGGGGGGAGCGGCTCGGGCCGGCCCCGCCGGGAGGGGGTGGCTTGAGGGAGCCGGGAGGCCGGGAGCAGCGCTTAACCGGGCGGGGGGGAGGCCGGGAAGCAGCCGCGGCCTGACGGGAGGGGCTGGGGGGGGAGCGGGCGAGGGGGCCCCGGGGGCTGACAAGGCCGGAACCGACCCGCACCGGGTTGGGGGGTTGGGGGGGGGGGGGGAATCGGGCTTCGGTGGGACTGGGGGAGCCGGAGAGCGGCCGCAGCCAGAGGGGGAGAGGCCGAGGAGGGAGTTGGTGGGGGGGGGGGGGGGGACGGACACGACACACACGGGGTTTGGGGTCAGTGTGTGCTGGTGCCGCCCGGACCCCTCGAGCTCGGGCGCTGTGGGTTAGAATCGTGGAATCGCAGAACAAGCAGGTTGGAAGAGACCCGTCGGGTCATCGAGTCCAACCATTCCTATCAAACGCTAACCCATGTTCCTCAAGACCTCATCCACCCGTCCCTTAAACACCTCCAGGGAAGGGGAATCAACCCCCTCCCTGGGCAGCCTATTCCAATGCCCAATGACCCTCTGTGTGAAAAACTTCCTCCTAATCTCCAGCCTAAATCTCCTCTGGTGGAGCTTGAGACCGTTCCCTCTCATAGAATCAATCATAGAATCATAGAAAAACTAGGTTGGAAGAGACCCATTGGATCTTCTAGTCCAACCATTCCTATCGAACACTAACCCAAGTCCCTCAAGACCTCGTCCACCTGTACCTTAAGCACCTCCAGGGAAGGTGACCCAACCCCCTCCCTGAGCAGCCTGTTCCAATGCCCAATGACCCTCTGTGTGAAAAACTTCCTCCTAATCTCCAGCCTAAATCTCCCCTGGTGGAGCTTGAGGCCATTCCCTCTCGTCCTGTCCCTTGGGAGAAGAGCCCAGCTCCCTCCTCTCTACAACCTCCTCTCAGGGAGTTTGAGAGAGTAATGAGGTCTCCTCTCAGCCTCCTCTTCTCCAGGATAAACCCCCCCAGCTCTCTCAGCCGCTCCTCACAGGGCCTGTTCTCCAGCCCCTTCAGCAGCTGTGCCTTCCCCACAGAAATGCCTGGCGAAGCCACAGAAACCGTCCCGGCCACCGAGCAGGAGCTGCCGCAGCCGCAGGCTGAGACGGGTAAGCCCGGGGGTGCAGGGAGGGACTGGGCCGGGGAGGGCTGTCCCGGTTTCACTTGTTCTGTTGCTTGTAGCGGTGGAAGGTTGGGGAAGTCTTTGGGCCTCTGGGGATGTGTTGGGTGCTGCCGCCTGGGCGAGGATCGCGGGAAGGGGGGGGGATCCAGGGAGCCCCGGGAATTGGTGTGGAGGGGGATCCCGGGACCCCACCGGGTGGCTGGGATTACCGGGACCCTACGGCTTTTTCTTTCGAGGAGAACTGCCCCTGAACGTGACCATGAGGCAGCAGTGTGCCCAGTTGGCCAAGAAGGCCAAGGGCATCCTGGCTTGGAGCAGAAACGGTGTGACCAGCAGGGCCAGGGAGGGGATTCTCCCTCTGGACTCAGCACTGGGGAGGCCGCTCCTCGAATCCTGTGTTGAGTTGTGGGCCCCTCAGCACAAGAAGGATGTTGAGGCTCTGGAGAGAGTCCAGAGAAGAGCCACGAAGCTGGGGAAGGGGCTGGAGAAGAAGAGGAGCAGCTGAGAGAGCTGGGGGGGTTTATCCTGGAGAAGAGGAGGCTGAGAGGAGACCTCATTACTCTCTCCAACTCCCTGAAAGGAGGTTGTGGAGAGGAGGGAGCTGGGCTCTTCTCCCAAGGGACAGGATGAGAGGGAATGGCCTCAAGCTCCACCAGGGGAGATTTAGGCTGGAGATTAGGAGGAGGTTTTTCACAGAAAGGGTCATTGGGCATTGGAATAGGCTGCCCAGGGAGGGGGTTGATTCCCCTTCCCTGGAGGTGTTTAAGGGACGGGTGGATGAGGTGCTGAGGGACGTGGGTTAGTGTTTGATGGGAATGGTTGGACTCGAGGATCCAGCCTGGTTGTTCTATGATTCTACCCCTCGTAGAGTTCCGTCGCCCTTCAGGCTGTGGGGGCTCCTGGGGAGCTGGGGGGGGCAGCGGAGAAGGCTGAGAGCTGTCGTTTCCTTTGCTGCTGCGGAGCCGCCTGTTCCAAACAGCAGCTGCTTCCTGCGATTTTCCAGGGAAATCGTATCCCTGGGGGGGCTCGGTGGGTCCCTGGGGGGGCCGGAGCTGAGGCAGGGCCGCTTCAGATGCGGTTTTGGGTGTCAGCTCTCTGGTGCGGGTGGCTCCGCGTTCCTGGGAGCTCAGCCACGCTCGGCGCGCCCTGCGCCTCCAGGAAGGGGCCAGGCAGAGGGGTGAGCCGCAAACAGCACCAGCGTCGCGGGGAACGGCCTCAGCCAGAGCTGGAAGAGGGGTCAGGGAGGGACTGGAAGGGCTGGCGAGGACCAAAAAGCTTTCCGGAGCCGGGTCTGGGAATGGCTCAGCGCCGCCTTTTGCGCTGTCGCTCCTTTCCGAGGCTCCAGGAGGTTCCTCCGAGCAGGAATTGTCCCGGGACCTCTTGGCCTGATGTGCCAGCGGCCACTGCGCACGGAGTGGTGGCTCAGCCCCGGGTTGGTGCCTCACACCACCTGCTCTCCGGGCTGGGCTCCAGCAAATGGGGATGGAGCATCCCCAGGGCTGCTGCTGCGGTGACAGAAGCAGATCTGTGGCTTCTGGGACGCGAGGGGTTTCTCCGAGTCGGGTTGTGGCTCCTTGGCCATCAGGAGCCCTGCTGGGCCATGCTGAGACGTGCCAGGACGTGCCGGGTCGCTGCTTCTGCTCTGGGGCTGCTGCTGCTGGTCAGACCAGCGCTGGCTCCCACTGGGTCCCCAGTGGCTCCTGCTGGTCACCCACTGATGTTCTGGGTGGCGCTGGGGGAGCCTTGGGGAGCGCTGGGTTGGGGGAACTCCCATCAGGCCGAACATTAGGGAAAAAAAAATTTCAGGGAAAGGGTCACTGGGCCCTGGCAGAGGCTGCCCAGGGAGGGGGTTGAGTCCCCTTCCCTGGAGGGTGGAAGGGACGGGTGGACGAGGTGCTGAGGGACACGGGTTAGTGACTGATGGGGATGGTCGGACTCCATGATCCGGTGGGTCTCTTCCAACCTGGTGATTCTCTGATTAATGAGCTTCTTAACGACCTTCCTCCCTGTCCAGCTCCCACCCTTCCCGGTCCTGCTGCAGCAGCGCCAGGTACTCCAGGCTCTCTGGCCTCTCATTAACCCCTTTGCTGTGACCTTAATAATGGGGAATCACGAGTTGTGCGCTGGCCCTGCCTTGGGCTCCCAGGCTCCTGCTCGCCCTTGGGGCCACCCCCACAACTCTCTTGGGGGGTCAGTGGGTGGGATTTAGCTTTTCCTTCTGTTCCCGGATGGGCCGTCGTCGCCAACCGGTGTCTCAGCACTGCAGCTCCGGCCAAGGCTGCGGCAACCCCCCCCCTTGCGAAGGGAAGAGCCGAGGCCGGAGCTGGCAGCAAAGCCTGGTCCCTGCGCTGGCCCCAGCAGGTTCCTTTTGGGCTTTCCTGCCCTTCCAGGTTCTCCTGCCCTGAGTCAGGGGGAGTTTTGGGTGGCCCTGCTGGTCCCCGCACCACGATTTGCCCTTCCGTGGAGCCCATTGGCTCCTGCACGCGCGCGGCTTTCCCTGGGCGATCAGTGCTGGATTCCACAGGCAGGGAAGCAGCCCGGGCCGTGCTTGACCTGGCAGCCTTCCTGGCGCTTGCTGGGACTCCAGGAGCTGCACAGGAAAGCCGGGATCGCGCTGGGATCGCGCTGGGATCGCACTGGGATAGCGCCGGGATAGCGCTGGGATCCTGGCCTCCCTCCCTTTTCTCATCTCCTCCCTCTGTTTCTCTCCCTCAGCTGCTCCTCACTCTGCTCCTTCCCCGGCTCCGGCTCCAGGCCCGGCTGGCCAGGCTCCTCCAGCAGGCTGCCCCCCTCCCCTCTCCCCGGCTGTGGTCCCGGCTGCGGCAATCCCGGTGTTTTCCGTTCCCCCCCAGCAAGTCCCAGTCGCCACTTCTCCCCCTGCGGCCCCAGCTCCCCAGCCCCAGGCGGCTTTTCCAGCCCCGGGATCTCCAGGCCCCGCTCCAGGTATCCCGGTGGCTCCAGGGCTCCCGGTCTCGGTGACAAGCCCCACGGGAGCCCCGGCTGCTGCCCCACCGCCCCTCTCCGCTCCGCTGCCGGCTCCTCCGCAGAGCCCGGGCTCTCCTCGCCCTGCGGCAGTCGCTCTGCGTCTGGCCCTGGCACCGGCGGCTCTGGCAATGCCGGCGGCTGCCGGCAGCCCTGCTGCCATCCCGCTGGCGTCCCCCTCGGCCTCTCCCCGGTGCCCGACCTCTGCGCCCATTTTCCTGCCCGCGCCTGTGGCTCCGCTGTCACCCCCTGCCCCTCCGGTGCCGACCGGGAGGGCTCCCGGGAGTCCGGCCCCTGCTGCTTCGGTTCCTCCACTGGTCCCAGTGGATCCGGCTGTTGCTAAGCCCCTTCCCTCGGGCCCAGCCCCGGTGGCCCCGGCTGCTGCCGCTGCGGGAGAGCTACCCCCTGGCCCCACACCTGCCACCCCTCCTGGGGCCCTGGATCCTCGGGCAGCTCCCGTTGCTCCCAAACCTCTCGGGGCTGTCCCGGCAGCACCGGCCAAAGCTGTTCCCGCGAGCGCCGGCTCCTCACCAGCTCCTTTGGCTGCGGTCAGCTCCCTGCCTGCCACACCAGCTGCTCCGGCCGCCTCTCCTGCGGCCAAAGCGGCTCCCGAGAGCCCGGTTCCTTCCCCTGCGGCCTCTGCCATGCCAGCTCCTGTGGCTGCGGCTGCAGCTGCCCCCTTGGCTCCTGCCATATCAGCTTCTGCAGCAGCTCCGGCCTCTCCTGCAGCCAAATCCCCTCCTGTGAGCCCGGGTGCTGCCCCCTCGGCTCCTGCAGCTCCGCTGGCTCCGGCCTCTCCTGCAGCCAAATCCCCTCCTGTGAGCCCCGTCGCTGCCCCATCTGCCGGTTCCCTGCCTGCTGCCCCAGCAGTGGCCACTCCAGCCTCTCCGGTGCCCAAAGCGGCTCCCAAGAGCCCAGTTGCTGCCCCCTCACCCTCCGCCACGGCCCTTCCTGCAGCCAAAGCTGCTCCTGAGGGCCCGGTCGCCGCTCTGACTTCTCCCCCTGCTGTGCCAGTGGTGGCAGCTCCACCGGCAGCTCCGGCTGCCGCCCCTCCTGCAGCCAGATCGCTTCCCACAAGCCCTGTCACTGCCCCGGCTGCTCCCTCTCTCCCTGCCAGCTCCTCCACTCCTGTTCCACCCTTGCTGACAACTCCAACCCCTCCTGTGCCCACGGCGGCTCCCGTGAGCCCAGTGGCTGCCCCTCCCGCAGCCAAAGCAGCCCCCGAGGGCTCAGCTGCTGCCACTCCAGCTCCTCCTGCAGCCAGAGTCACTCCTGTGGGCACAGTTGTTGCCCCAGCTGCCCCCCCGGCCCCTGCCGTGCCAGCTCCTGCAGCCAAAGCAGCTCCCAAGAGCCCTGTTGCTGCTCCCTCAGCCGCTGTCGCTGCAGCTCCGCAGTCTCCGACCGCTCCCCCAGCAGCCAAAGGTCCTAAGAGCTCTGGAGCAGCCGCACCAGCTCCAGCAGCCCCTCCAGCAGCCAAAGCGGCTCCCAAGAGCCCGGTTGCTGCTCCCTCAGCCGCGGCTGCTCCGGTGCCACCAGCTCCAGCTGCCCCTGCTGCAGCCAAAGCTCCCAAGAGCCCTGGTGCAGCCACACCAGCAGCCAAAGTGGCTCCCAAGAGCCCGGCTGCTGCTTCTTCAACTGCTGCTGCTGCAGCACCAACAGCTCCAGCAGGCCCTGCTGGAGCCAAAGCTCCCAAGAGCCCGGTTGCAGCTCCTTCAGCCTCTGCTGCACCAGCTCGGGATGCTCCACCAGCTGCTGCTCCAGCCAAAGCTCCCAAGAGCCCTGGGGCAGCTCCAGCGGCCAAAGGAGCTCCCAAGAGCCCTGTTGCTGCTCCCTCGGCTGCTGCCACACCAGCTCCAGCGGCCAAAGGAGCTCCCAAGAGCCCTGTTGCTGCTCCCTCGGCTGCCGCCACAGCCAAAGCGTCTCCCAAGAGCCCTGTGGCTGCCGCCACACCAGCTCCCGCAGCCAAAGCGGCTCCCGAGAAAGCAGCGCCCAGCGCAGGGGCTCCTGCCATCGCCGCCCCAGCCCCGGGGGTTCCCAGTGCCCCCCCCAAGCCACCGGCTGATCGCGCTGCTGGCATTCCTGGTTCCGGCCCTGCCGCTCCCCCCGTGCGGAAGCAGCCGCCCCCCAGCAAAGCCCCCTGCCCGCCCAAAGCCCCCTCGAAGGCCCCTGCCTGCGCGGACGAGGATGCCGAGCTGCCCCCTCTGATCCCCCCGGAGCCAGCGGCCGCCGAGCCGCCCGTTCAGCCCATCCTGGTGGACTTCTCGCCCCGGGCGGCTCCCGCGCAGCCGCCGCTGCTGCGGAACGACAAGGGTATTTGGCCTTGGTTTGCCGTGTGCATGGAATGTCACTGCCTGCCCACGGATACTAACCTGCTGCCCCCGGGGGGGCCACGCGCCCCTGCCGTGCATGGAGTGTCGCTGGGGATGTGCAGTGGGGAAGAAGGCCTGGAGCGAGTGGAAAGCGCCTGGGGAGCAGGAGGAGGGGTGGCCTGTGGCCGCGAGATCGCGTGGGTCTGGGCTCGGTGCGGTCACTAACGCCCCAGTCTGGACACGGAGCACGGTGTGGTTTGTGGCATGGGCGTCGGCGGCGCTGCTGGAACCAGCCCCTCGCTGCGCTCCGAGGAAGCCCCTCTGCCTGTCTGAGCCCCTTGGATCCCTTGGGTGCTCCAGCAGCCTGCAGGGAGCTTTGCCGTGTGCTCGGAGTGGCTGCGGGCACCGCGCAGCCCTTTGCAGGGAAGGAACCCGGAGTGAAGTCGGGGCCACGGCTGCGTGGGAGCATCAAGACCTCCTCCCAAGGCCCCTTGTCGGCTCTCAAGGGGCCGACAACCCTCGAGCCTCTCGGGCTGTGACGCTGAGCCTGGCCTGAGCATCCACGGGTGCCGTTCCTTGAAGGAGGAGTTCCAACGTGGTGGGAATTACCCCTGCGGTCAGGTCCTGGGAAGGCGCAAGAGCCCCGGAGATGCAGGGAGCCGAGTCTCACTACTGTTCCTGAGCTCCCGCGGCTCTGGCTGGGCCGCTGCCTGAGCAGCTTTGAGGGGAGCTCCGAGATTCCCTGGCTGCTGCCGGCTTCTCCGCCTGGGGAGCGCGCCTGGGGCTTCTCCAGCTGCTCAGGCTGGGGCTGCCGTGCTCCAGAGCAGAGATCCCGCTGTGCTCTCCCTGCTGCCTGAGGGCGTTGCCGCCACGGTGAGACAGGGGATGAGGCTCCGTGCCACCCGTTTCCGACGGTGTTTGGGTTGCCAGGTCCTGCGTAACCCCGCTGGAGCGGAGCTGTCGGCACCCAGAGCCCCAGCAAACGCGCTTCCAAGCTCTCTGCGTCCCCAGAGCGGGAGAGAACAGCCTGTGTTTGTGTCCGTAGGGTCCGGAACGGAGTCTGACAGCGATGAATCCGTGCCAGAGCTGGAAGAGCAGGACTCCACACAGGCTACAACGCAGCAGGCACAGGTAGGGCAGGCACCGGTGTGTCCCCGCGGCGCCGTGCCGCCTGGTGTCGTCTGTGGATTGTGACCAGCCCCTCGTGTTCTCTCTCCTTTGCAGCTGGCAGCAGCGGCTGAAATCGATGAGGAACCCGTTAGCAAAGCGAAACAGAGCCGGAGTGAAAAGAAAGCACGGAAGGTGTGCTGGGATGGGGGGGGGGTGGACGGCAGAGGTCGCCCAGCAAAGTCTTCGTGTCTGGGCAAGCTCGAGGTCATGCGGTGGGTTTCCCCAGTCCTGGGAGCAGGGAATTCCCTCCCAGGCTGCGGTGCTGGGAATGCCTCTGCGGCACTAAAACGCGCGTTTGTGTTAGTGTGAACGTCGGGGCTCTGGAGGGCAGATAAACGGACGCATCCCGTCCTGGCCGAGCTGTCCCACTGAGCCTTTTTCCCCTCCCATTCCCAGGCAATGTCCAAGCTGGGCCTTCGCCAGGTGACGGGAGTCACCAGAGTCACCATCCGCAAGTCCAAGAACATCCTCTTCGTCATCACAAAGCCCGACGTCTACAAGAGCCCGGCCTCCGACACCTACATCGTCTTCGGCGAGGCCAAGGTGCTCACGGCTTTGCCAGGGCTCCTCCTCGTTGCCTGCGGTGCTGCCGGCTCCTTCCCCCTGCCCTGTGCCGGCCTGTTGTCCGCACTGGGCTCCGATTCTCAGAGCGGTTGGATGCGCTGGCAATGCTGCGGCACTCGGAGCCGAAATGTCACCATCCTCCCCGGCACAGCGGACTCAACTCTCCCTCTCCTCTCCGCAGATCGAGGACCTTTCCCAGCAGGCGCAGCTGGCGGCAGCCGAGAAGTTCAAAGTGCAAGGAGAGGCTGTTTCGAACATCCAGGAAAACACGCAGACGCCCACAGTGCAAGAGGAGAGCGAGGAGGAGGAGGTGCCTGCGCCGTTCCCACCGGGCTGGGCCCATCCGGGGAACCGCACGGCTGCTGGGCTGCAGACCCACAGCTTTCATGCCTTTTCATGCCTTTCATGCTTGTGTTGAGGCCTGGGGGTTTCTTCCCCTCATACGTGGGGAACGGAGGGTGCAGGGTTCTCAGGCTGGCAGACGCGGTCCCGGTGCTGGCAGGGGATGCTCCCTGGGGCCAGCGGGAGCCGTCCCAGCGCAGCCGGTCCCCTTTCCCTCGGCCCGGGCACCGATCCTGGGCTCCGTCTCCTGCAGGTGGACGAGACTGGTGTGGAGGTGAAGGACATCGAGCTGGTGATGTCGCAGGCGAACGTGTCCCGGGCGAAGGCCGTACGCGCGCTCAAGAACAACAGCAACGACATCGTGAACGCCATCATGGTGAGCGCCTGCTCTGGAAGCCGGAGCAGGGAACGTGCCGGCAAAGACGGAGCTGGACCAGAGCAGGCTGTGTGCCACCTCCTCCTGATGTGTCCCTTCTCTCCACAGGAGCTGACGATGTAGCCACCGGCGGGAGCAGCTGTTTTAGGGCCTCAAGGAAGGCGCAGCACAGTCGCGGTTTGTACTGTTTCTATCGACCAATAAATGTTGTGGCTTGTCCTTGGGGAACCATTTCCGCTCCGTGTCGGCTGACGAGGCCCTGGTGGAACCTTCCGCCCGGGAAGATGCCCTCTTCCATCCCAAGAAGGTGGCCAAGGAGGCCAAGGGCATCTGGGCTTGGAGCAGACCCGGCGTGGCCAGCAGGGCCGGGGAGGTTCTTCTCCCTCTGGACTCGGCCCTGGAGAGACCAAACCTCAAATCCTGTGTTGAGTTGTGGGCCCCTCAGCACGAGAAGGATGTTGAGGCTCTGGAGAGAGTCCAGAGAAGAGCAACGAAGCTGGGGAAGGGGCTGGAGAAGAAGAGGAGCAGCTGAGAGAGTTTGGGGGGGGTTCCTCCTGGAGAAGAGGAGGCTGAGGGGAGACCTCATTGCTCTCTGCGACTCCCTGAGAGGAGGTTGTGGAGAGGAGGGAGCTGGGCTCTTCTCCCGAGGGACAGGACGAGAGGGAATGGCCTCAAGCTCCACCAGGGGAGATTTAGGCTGGAGATTAGGAGGAAGGTTTTCACACAAAGGGTCATTGGAACAGGCTGCCCAGGGAGGTGGTTGATTCCCCTTCCCTGGAGGTGTTTAAGGCACAGGTAGATGAGGTGCTGAGGGACATGGGTTAGTGTTTGATAGGAATGGTTGGACTCGATGATCCGAGGGGTCTCTTCCAACCTGGTCGTTCTATGATTCTATGACTGATTCTATGAGAGGGAATGGCCTCAAGCTCCACCAGGGGAGGCTCAGGCTGGACATTAGGAAAAAATTCTTCATGGAAAGGGTCACTGGGCACTGGAACTGCCCAGGGAGGGGGTTGAGTCCCCTTCCCTGGAGGGGTTTAAGGGACGGGTGGACGAGGTGCTGAGGGACATGGGTTAGTGCTTGATGGGAACGGTTGGACTCGGTGATCCGGTGGGTCTCTTCCAACCTGCTGATTCTCTGATTTAATGATCCCATTCCTGTTCCCATTCCCGTTCTATCTCCACTCCTGCTGCTGTTCTCGGTCCCATTCCTGCTCCCATTCTGTTCTCTTCCCCCCCCCCCTCTTTCCCCTTCCCGTCTCCATGGCAACCGCGGCCCCGCCCCCGTGGCGCTGGCAGGGCGCGCGCGCGCCGAGAAGCTGCTAGAAGGGAGG
>JAUMJK010001534.1:0-90216 GCA_033558105.1 Coccyzus lansbergi | reverse complement strand
CCATTTCCCCTTGATTTTTTTCCCCCTTTTCCTTCTCCATTTCCCCTTCATTTTTTCCCCTTTTCCTTCTCCATTTCCCCTTCATTCTCCCCCTTTTTCCTTCTCCTTTCCCCCTTTTCCTTCTCCATTTCCCCTTCATTTTTTCCCCTTTTCCTTCTCCATTTCCCCTTCATTTTTTCCCCCTTTTCCTTCTCCATTTCCCCTTCATTCTCCCCCTTTTTCCTTCTCCTTTTCCCCCTTTTCCTTCTCCATTTCCCTTCATTTTTTCCCCCCCCTTTCCTTCCCCCTATTTCTCCCCCTTTTTAACCCTTTCCCCCCCCCTCCCCGTCCCTGCCCCTCGCGCCATGTTGGGGCCTGCGTCGGGGCCGGGGGGGTCGCGGCGGCTCGAGGCGCTTTTGGGGCTCTTTGCTCCCCCCCCTTAACCCCCCCCTCACCCCCTTCTCCCCCTCCCCTACAACCACTTTAACCCTTTCTCCCCTCTCTCCCAGGGAGCTCGCTCGGGCCTGCTTGGGGCAGAGTAGGAGGGGGGGGGGGGGGGGGCGGGGGGGGGAGGGGAAGCCTCCATTTTGGGCTCCAGCCCCATTTTGCTGCCTCCCCCCCTACAGCCCGTAGGCCTCAACCCCCCCCTCCCCAAAACCCCCAAACCCCATTAGGGCCTCAAATCCCACAGGCCTCAACCCCAAACCCCACAGGCCTCGAACCCCCTCAAAACCCCTTAGGCCTCAACCCCCCAAAACCCCAAACCTCATAAGCCTCAACCCCCCCCAAACCCCCAAACCCCAAAACCCCTTAGGCCTCAACCCCCCCCCCCCGCAAGCCCTTTGCTGCTTCTTGGAGAGGGGAAGGGGGGGGGCACCCGGTGGCCTCTCCCCTCTGCCTCCGTCCTCCCCCTCCTGCCATTGATTTCGGGGTCACCCCCCCCCAAATCTCCTAAGCCTCAACCTCCCCGTATCCCTCACCGCTAAGGAGAGAGGGTTGGGGGTTCCAACAGCCTCCCCTCCACCTCTGTCCTCTTCCTCCTCCTCCTGCCATTTATTTCGGGGGTCACCCCCCCCCCCCCAAATCTCCTAAGCCTCAACCTCCTCCTGCCATTTATTTCGGGGTCACCCCCCCCCAAATCTCCTAAGCCTCAACCTCCTCCTGCCATTTATTTCGGGGTCACCCCCCCCCCAAATCTCCTAAGCCTCAACCTCCCCTCCCTCCTCCTCCATATCCCTCTCTTCCATATCCCTCACCTCCTCCTGCCATTTATTTCGGGGTCACCCCCCCCAAATCTCCTAAACCACAACCTCCTGCCGTTTATTTCGGGGGTCACCCCCCCCCCAAAATCTCCTAAGCCTCAACCTCCTCCTGCCGTTTATTTCGGGGGTCACCCCCCCCCAAATCTCCTAAGCCTCAACCTCCCCTCCCTCCTCCTCCATATCCCTCTCTTCCATATCCCTCAACCTCCTCCTGCCATTTATTTCGGGGTCACCCCCCCCAAAATCTCCTAAACCTCAACCTCCTCCTGCCATTTATTTCGGGGTCATCCTCCCCCAATCTCCTAAGCCTCAACCTCCTCCTGCCATTTATTTCGGGGTCACCCCCCCCCCCAAAAAATCTCCTAAGCCTCAACCTCCTCCTGCCATTTATTTTGGGGTCACCCCCCCCAAAATCTCCTAAGCCTCAACCTCCCCTCCCTCCTCCTCCATATCCCTCTCTTCCATATCCCTCAACCTCCTCCTGCCATTTATTTCGGGGTCACCCCCCCCAAAATCTCCTAAGCCTCAACCTCCCCGTATCCCTCACCGCTAAGGAGAGAGGGTTGGGGGGGGTCCCGACAGCCTCCCCTCCACCTCCCTCCCTCTTCCATATCCCTCACCTCCAAGGAGAGAGGGTTGGGAGGGGGGTCTCCCGTCGGCCTCCCCTTCGCCTCCGTCCTCCTCCTGCCACTTATTTCGGGGTCACCCCCCCCAATCCCCTAAACCTCAACCTCCCCCAACTCCCTATCCCTCACCGCTACGGCTAGAGGGTTGGGGTTCTCCCGTCGGCCTCCCCTCCGCCTCCTCCTCCTCCTCCTCCTGCCACTTATTTCGGGGTCACCCCCCCAATCCCCTAAACCTCAACCTCCCCCAACTCCCTATCCCTCACCGCTACGGCTAGAGGGTTGGGGTTCTCCCGTCGGCCTCCCCTCCGCCTCCTCCTCCTGCCACTTATTTCGGGGTCACCCCCCCCAATCCCCTAAACCTCAACCTCCCCCCACTCCCTATCCCTCTCCGCTACGGCTAGAGGGTTGGGGTTCTCCCATCAGCCTCCCCTCCGCCTCCTCCGTCCTCCTCCTGCCACTTATTTCGGGGTCACCCCCTCAATCCCCTAAACCTCAACCTCCCCCCAACTCCATATCCCTCACCGCTACGGCTAGAGGGTTGGGGTTCTCCCGTCGGCCTCCCCTCCGCCTCCTCCTCCTCCTCCTCCTGCCACTTATTTCGGGGTCACCCCCAAAATCTCCTGAACCTCACCCACCCCCTTCCCCCCACTCCCTATCCCTCTCCGCTACGGCTAGAGGGTTGGGGTTCTCCCGTCGGCCTCCCCTCCGCCTCCTCCTCCTCCTCCTCCTGCCACTTATTTTGGGGTCACCCCCCCAATCCCCTAAACCTCACCCACCCCCAACTCCCTATCCCTCTCCGCTACGGCTAGAGAGTTGGGGTTCTCCCGTCGGCCTCCCCTCCGCCTCCTCCGTCCTCCTCCTCCTGCCACTTATTTCGGGGTCACCCCCAAAATCTCCTGAACCTCACCCACCCCCTATCCCTCTCCGCTACGGCTAGAGGGTTGGGGTTCTCCCGTCGGCCTCCCCTCCGCCTCCGTCCTCCTCCTCCTGCCACTTATTTCGGGGTCACCCCCAAAATCTCCTGAACCTCACCCACCCCCTATCCCTCTCCGCTACGGCTAGAGGGTTGGGGTTCTCCCGTCGGCCTCCCCTCCGCCTCCTCCTCCTCCTCCTCCTCCTCCGCCGCCGCCGCCACCGCCACCCCCAAGCCCCGGACGATGGTGAAGGATGAAGGTGGCAGACGATGAGGCCGGTGCGGTTGGCGCTGCTGGTGCTGCTGGCGGCCGCCGCCGCCGCCGCCGCTTGGCCGAACCCTCCGCCCAGCTGCCCCTCGGCCTGCTCCTGCTCCAACCAGTTCAGCAAAGTGGTGTGCACGCGGCGGGGGCTGGGCCGGGTGCCCCCCGGCATCCCCTCCAACGCCCGCCACCTCAACCTGATGGAGAACAACATCCAGCTGATCCAGGCCGACACCTTCCGCCACCTGCGGCACCTGGAGGTGCTGCAGCTGGGCCGCAACGCCATCCGCCACATCGAGGTGGGCGCCTTCAACGGCCTGGCCAGCCTCAACACCCTGGAGCTCTTCGACAACTGGCTGACGGTGGTGCCCAGCGGCGCCTTCGAGTACCTGTCCAAGCTGCGGGAGCTGTGGCTGCGCAACAACCCCATCGAGAGCATCCCCTCCTACGCCTTCAACCGCGTCCCCTCCCTCATGCGCCTGGACCTGGGCGAGCTCAAGAAGCTGGAGTACATCTCCGAGGGAGCCTTCGAGGGCTTGGACAACCTCAAGTACCTCAACCTGGGCATGTGCAACATTAAGGACGTGCCCAACCTCACGCCCTTGGTGGGGCTGGAGGAGCTGGAGATGTCCGGCAACCACTTCCCGGCCATCCGGCCGGGCTCCTTCCAGGGCCTCAAGTCCCTCAAGAAGCTGTGGATCATGAACTCGCAGATCAGCCTGATCGAGCGCAACGCCTTCGACGAGCTGACGGCCCTGGTGGAGCTCAACCTGGCCCACAACAACCTCTCGGCCCTGCCCCACGACCTCTTCGCGCCCCTGCGCTACCTGGTGGAGCTGCACCTCCACCACAACCCCTGGGCCTGCGACTGCGACATCCTCTGGTTGGCCTGGTGGCTGCGCGAGTCCATCCCCACCAACTCCACCTGCTGCGGCCGCTGCCACGCGCCGCCCCACCTGCGCGGCCGCTTCCTGGTGGAGGTGGACCAGACGGCCTTCCAGTGCGCGGCCCCCTTCGTCGTGGAGGCGCCGGCCGACCTCAACGTCTCGCAGGGCCGGGCGGCCGAGCTGCGCTGCCGCGCGCCCTCCTCCATGGCGGCCGTGCGCTGGCTGCTGCCCGACGGGACGGTGCTGAGCCACGCCGCCGCCGGCCACCCCCGCCTGCGCGTGCTCAACGACGGCACCTTGAACTTCTCCCGCGTGCTGCCGGCCGACACCGGCCTCTACACCTGCATGGTGGCCAACGTGGCCGGCAAGGCCAACGCCTCGGCCTACCTCAACGTCAGCGCGGCGGCCACGGCGGCCACGGCAGCCGAGCTGGACGCCTCCGGCTACAGCTTCTTCACCACCGTCACGGTGGAGACGGCCGAGCCGGCGCCGGAGGGCGCCTCGCCCGGGCCGGCCGAGCCGCTGGCCACGGCGGCCACGGGCTACCGGCCGGCCTTCACCACCAGCACCACCGTCTTGGTGCAGAGCACCCGGGCGCCCCGGCAGCCGCCGCCGCCGCCGCCGCCGCCCACGGCCGACGCGGCCGACCGCATGCAGGCCAGCCTGGACGAGGTGATGCGCACCACCAAGATCATCATCGGCTGCTTCGTGGCCGTCACCCTGCTGGCGGCCGCCATGCTCATCGCCTTCTACAAGCTGCGCAAGCGGCACCAGCGCCGCGGCACCGTCACCGCCGCCCGCACCGTCGAGATCATCCAGGTGGACGAGGACATCGCGGCGGCGGCGGCCACCGCCGCGCCGGCGGCTCCTCCTCCTCCGCCGGCGGCTCCTCCGGGCGAAGGGACCGTCGTCCTACCCGCCCTCCACGACCACCACCACCACCACCACCACCTCAACTTCAACGCCTACAAGGGACCTCACGGGACGTCGTGGGCCGACGGCAACTCCCTGCACCCCCCGAACCTCGTCCACACGCACCCCAAGGAGAAGGTGCAGGAGACGCAGATCTGACATCCCCACAACAAGAGTTTGGGGCGAATTCTTCGGCTTTTGGCCTTTCCCCTCAAGGAGAAGGCGCAGGAGACCCAGATCTAACCCTTCGCGACGAGAGGTTTGGGGCGAATTCTTTGGCTTTTGGCCTTTCTCCTCAAGGAGAAGGTGCAGGAGACCCAGATCTAACCCTTCGCGACGAGAGGTTTGGGGCGAATTCTTCGGCTTTTGGCCGATTCTTTGGCTTTTGGCCTTTCTCCTCAAGGAGAAGGCGCAGGAGACCCAGATCTAACCCTTCGCAACGAGAGGTTTGGGGCGAATTCTTCGGCTTTTGGCCGATTCTTTGGCTTTTGGCCTTTCTCCTCACACACACCTCAAGGAGAAGGTGCAGGAGACGCAAATCTAACCCTTCACGACGAGAGGTTTGGGGTAAATTCTTCGGCTTTTGGCCTTTCTCCTCATGCATCTCAAGGAGAAGGTGCAGGAGACCCAGATCTAACTCCTCACAACAAGATTTTGGGGCAAAATCTTCGGCTTTTGGCCTTTCTCCTCATGCATCTCAAGGAGAAGGTGCAGGAGACCCAGCTCTAACCTCCTCACAACAAGATTTTGGGGCAAAATCTTCGGCTTTTGGCCTTTCTCCTCATGCATCTCAAGGAGAAGGTGCAGGAGGTGCAGCTCTAACCTCCTCACAACAAGATTTTGGGGCAAAATCTTTGGCTTTTGGCCTTTCTCCTCATGCATCTCAAGGAGAAGGTGCAGGAGGCGCAGCTCTAACCTCCTCACAACAAGATTTTGGGGCAAAATCTTCGGGTTTTGGCCTTTATCCTCATGCATCTCAAGGAGAAGGTGCAGGAGACCCAGATCTAACCTCCTCACAACAAGATTTTGGGGCAAAATCTTCGGCTTTTGGCCTTTCTCCTCATGCACTCCAAGGAGAAGGTGCAGGAGACCCAGATCTAACCTCCTCACAACAAGATTTTGGGGCAAAATCTTCGGCTTTTGGCCTTTATCCTCATGCATCTCAAGCAGAAGGTGCAGGAGACGCAGCTCTAACCTCCTCACAACAAGATTTTGGGGCAAAATCTTCGGCTTTTGGCCTTTCTCCTCACGCACTCCAAGGAGAAGGTGCAGGAGACGCAGCTCTAACCCTTCACGACGAGAGTTTTGGGGCAAAACCTTCGGCTTTTGGCCTTTCTCCTCATGCATCTCAAGGAGAAGGTGCAGGAGACGCAGCTCTAACCCTTCACGACGAGAGTTTTGGGGCAAAACCTTCGGCTTTTGGCCTTCGTCCTCCCCTCCTCTGGCGAATTTTCCCCCAAACGGCGACCGGAGGCACCAAACCCGGCGGAGACCCCAACCCAAACTTTTAGAAAGAGTTGGGGAAGAGACTTGATGCTTTTTTTTTTCTTTCTTTTTTTTTTTCTTGTATATGCGAGAAAAACCCGTCTTCGCTTTTCCTTCGCGGAAGGAGCGAAGATTCGATTAAAACGGAAAGAGGGGAAAAAAAAAAAACCAAACAAATAACCACAAAACAAAACCCAAACCCCCAATTCCTAACTCGAAAAGTCGATTTCGAACCCGACGAAACAAAAAAAAAAAAAAAAAAAATCAACCCCCAAACCCCTCGATTTCGAACTCGAAATTTCGATTTCGAACCGGACGAAACGCAAAAAAAAAAAAAAAAAATCAACCCCCAAACCCTCGATTTCTAACTCGAGAATTCGATTTCGAACCTGATGAAACAAAAAAAGGGAGAGAAATGACTCTAAAAATCGAGCCCCGAAGAGCCAGAGCGGAGGTGGCGGCGACTCAGGGGTTAAAAATATGGATATTTTGGGGAGAATTACGGCTATTTTGGGGGTTTATGGATTTGTTGGGGTGATTCTGGATTTATTGGGGTGATTCACGGACCTATCGGGGTGATTTGTGGATTAACTGGGGGGAAATTCATGGATTTCTTGGGGAGATTGATGGATTTATTGGGGAGATTTATGAATTTATTGGGGGAATTTGTGGATTTCTTGGGGGAAATTATGGATTTTTTGGGGGGATTATGGATTTTTTTGGGGAATTATGGATTTTTTGGGGGGAATTATGGATTTTTTGGGGGAATTATGGATTTTTTGGGGGGAATTATGGATTTTTTGGGGGAATTTATGGATTTTTTTGGGGGGAATTATGGATTTTTTGGGGGGATTATGGATTTTTTGGGGGAATTATGGATTTTTTGGGGAATTATGGATTTTTTGGGGAATTATGGATTTTTTTGGGGAATTATGGATTTTTTGGGGGAATTATGGATTTTTTTGGGGAATTTATGGATTTTTTGGGGGGAATTATGGATTTTTTGGGGGGAATTTATGGATTTTTTGGGGGGATTATGGATTTTTTGGGGGGAATTATGGATTTTTTTGGGAATTATGGATTTTTTGGGGGAATTATGGATTTTTTTGGGGAATTATGGATTTTTTGGGGAGATTTACGGATTTTTTTGGGGGTTTTATGGATTTGGGGAACGGGTGAGGATGAAGAGGGAGCTCCCCCCCCCTCGTCTTCATCCCTCCCCTCCCCTCGTGCTGCGATCGGGATGGGGGGGGGTGTCCCTAATTAATGAATTAATTAATTTTTGGGGACGCGGACGTTAAGGTGAAGCAGGATCCTCCCCCCACCCCCCCCCTCCCCCCCCCAAATCCCATCCCACCTCATACTGGGAATACTGGATGGGTTTGGAGGGGTCGGAGGGTGGGATTCGGGGGGTTTGGGGAGGGGGGGGGAACCCCCTGAAGCCCCAAAATTCCATCCTACTTGTCGCCTTCGCCGGGATCGCGGTGCCCGAACCTTTGGAACGCAATAAAACGGAACTGGGGGGGGGGAACTGGGAGGTACTGGGAGGTACTGGGGTGGGGGGGGGGGGAGGGTACTGGGGGGGGAGGCAGCGATTCAAGCAAAAAAAAAAAAAAAAAAAAAGAAAGAAGGGGTTAAAAGGACCTAAAAAAAAAAAAGGGGAAAAAAAAAGGGCAAAAGGCAGCCCAGGAGGGGGTTGAGCTCCTCCTCTTCCCCTCAATGCACCAAACTGGGATGACTGGGAACTGGGAACCGGAACTGGGAACTGGGAACCGGGACTGGGAACCAGAACCGGGAACTGGGAACCAGCACTGGGAATTGGGGACTGGAACTGGGAACCAGGACTTGGAACCAGAACCAGGAATTGGAACTGGGAACCAGGACTAGGAACCAGAACCAGGAACTGGGAACAACTGGGAAACTGAACTGGGAACCAGCACTGGGAACTGGGAACCAGGACTGAGAACTGGAACTGGGAACCAGAACCACAAACTGGAACTGGGAACCAGGACTGGGAATTGGGGACTTGGAACTGGGAACCAGAACCAGGAACTGGGAACCAGGACTGGGAACCGGAACTGGGAACTGGAACTGGGAACCAGGACTGGGAACTGGAACTGGGAACCAGGACTGGGAACCAGGACTTGGAACCAGGACTGGGAAACAGAACTGGGAACCAGTAGCTGGAAATGGGAACCAGAACTGGTAACTGGCACTGGGAACCAGCACCGGGGACTGGGAACCAGCACTGGGAGCAGTACTGGGAATCGGTACCAGGAACTGGGAACCAGGAACCAGAACTGGGAACCAGGACTGGAAGCAGTACTGGGAATTGGTTCTGGGAACTGGAAACCAGCACCAGGAACTGGAACTGGGAACCAGGACTGGAAGCAGTACTGGGAATCGGTTCTGGGAACTGGCAATCAGTGCCAGGAACTGGTGACCAGTCCCAACCTGTTGGAACCAGTCCTGGGAACTGGGAACCAGCAGCAGGAACTGGAAACCAGTCCTGGGAACTGGAAACCAGTCCCAGCCCTTGGAACCAGTCCCAGGAACTGGGAACTGGTGACCAGTCCCAGCCCTTGGAACCAGTCCTGGGAACTGGGAACCAGCAGCAGGAACTGGAAACCAGTCCTGGGAACTGGGAACCAGTCCCATGAACTGGAAACCAGTCCAAGCCCTTGGAACCAGTCCTGGGAACTGGGAACCAGTCCCAGCCCTTGGAACCAGTCCTGGGAACTGGTGACCAGTCCCAGCCTTTGGAACCAGTCCTGGGAACTGGAAACCAGCAGCAGGAACTGGAAACCAGTCCCGGGAACTGGAAACCAGTCCTGGCAACTGGGAACCAGCGCCAGGCACTGGTTCCCAGTTTGGGGTCCCAGCACAGGGCTATAAAGGCTCTGGGGGGGGGGTGAGTGTCCCCCTCCCCCCACCCCTCGGAGCCCCCTCCCCCGACCACTGATTGTAACCACGATTTTTAATCCTCGTTTGCTTAATTAGGGGGGTAGGAGGACCCCCCCCCCCTCCCCCCTCCCAATTATGGGGGGGAAAGGGGTTAATTGGGGTTAATTAAGGGCTTTTTGGGGCTTTTTTGGGGGGGGGGGGTGTCACCAGCATCCGCGGTGACCCCGAAGGGGACGGCAAGTGCCTCGGGGAGGGGGTGGGGGGGGATATAATTAAATTAATTAACGGGGGGGGGGTTAATTAGGGGCGAAAAATTGGTGGAAATTTCTTATTTTCGCTCGAAAAAAATGGGGGGAAAAGGGGAAAAAAAATGAATATAAAGATGCCCAGAAGGTGGTTAAAGGGGGAGGGGGGGGGGGGGAGGGTCCGGGGTAGGGGGGGGTGGGGGGTGGGGAATAAAAAAAAGATAAATTATGGTTTGAGCTGAGAAGCTACAAAAAAAAAAAAAAAAAAAAAAAAAAAAGGTAAAAAAACAAACAAACAAAAAAAAAAACCCCAAGGAGAGTATTTTTGTATTTTTAATAAATATCCTACAGATTTGTTAAGTGGCGCCGGTGCTGAAGGGGTTAATGGGGACGGGGAAGGGAGGGGGGAAAAAAGGGGGAGGACCCCCCCCCCCCCTCTGCGACCACTGGGATGGGGAAAGGGGGGAACTGGGGGCACTGGGAGCCTGGTGTGGGGATACTGGGAGGCTCTGGTTCTGTACTGGGGACACTGGGACTGCCCCAGTCTGGGGACACTGGGACCTCTGGCTCTGAACTGGGGACACTGGGACTGCCCCAGTCTGGGGACACTGGGAGCTCTGGCTCTGTACTGGGGACACTGGGATTGCCCCAGTCTGGGGACACTGGGACCTCTGGCTCTGTACTGGGGACACTGGGACTGAGAGCTCTGTACTGGGGACACTGGGACTCCCCCAGTCTGGGGATACTGGGATCTTTGGCTCTGAACTGGGGACACTGGGACTGCCCCAGTCTGGGGACACTGGGACCTCTGGCTCTGAACTGGGGACACTGAGACTGCCCCAGTCTGGGGACACTGGGACCTCTGGCTCTGAACTGGGGACACTGGGATTGCCCCAGTCTGGGGACACTGGGACTGACAGCTCTGTACTGGAGACACTGGGACTCCCCCAGTCTGGGGACACTGGGAGCTCTGGCTCTGAACTGGGGACACTGGGACCCTAACGGCTCCAAACACCTTAATGACTCCGAACCCTGGATCCCAACCCTGGATCGAAGCATAGATCTCGTCCCTGGATCCCAATCCTGGGACCCAACCCTGGGACTCACCCCTGGGTCTCCGATCTGGACCTTGGTCCTAGGATCCAACCCTGGATCCCAACCCTGCATCCGACCTTGGTTCTACCCAACGGATCTCATCCCTGGATCCCCAATCCCAGGTCCCAACCTTGGTTCCATCCATGGATCCTGCTCCTGGGGCTCAATCTTGAGTCTCAAACCTGAACCTCGCTCCTGGATCCAACCCATGATCTCAACCCTGGATCCAACCTTAGTTCTACCCATGGATCTCGACCCTGGATCCCAGTCCTGGGACCCAAACCTGGATCCAACCCCAGGTTCCAACCCATGGGTCTCAAATCTGGGATCTCAACCCTGGATCCCAACCTTGGTTCCATCCATGGATCCTGCTCTTGGGACTCAATCTTGAGTCTCAAACCTGAACCTCGCTCCTGGATCCAACCCATGATCTCAACCCTGGATCCAACCTTGGTTCTACCCATGGATCTCGGCCCTGGATCCCAGTCCTGGGACCCCAACCTGGATCCAACCCCAGGTTCCAACCCATGGGTCTCAAATCTGGGATCTCAACCCTGGATCCCAACCTTGGTTCCATCCATGGATCCTGCTCCTGGGACTCACCCCTGGGTCTCAAACCTGAACCTCGCTCCTGGATCCAACCCATGATCTCAACCCTGGATCCAACCTTGGTTCTACCCATGGGTCTCGACCCTGGATCCCAGTCCTGGGACCCAAACCTGGATTCCAAACCTGGACCCAACCCCAGGTTCCAACCCATGGGTCTCAAATCTGGGATCTCAAACCTGGATCCCAACCTTGGTTCCATCCATGGATCCTGCTCCTGGGACTCAATCTTGAGTCTCAAACCTGAACCTTGGTCCTGGATCCAACCCATGATCTCAACCCTGGATCCAACCTTGGTTCTACCCATGGATCTCGGCCCTGGATCCCAGTCCTGGGACCCCAACCTGGATCCAACCCCAGGTTCCAACCCATGGGTCTCAAATCTGGGATCTCAACCCTGGATCCCAACCTTGGTTCCACACATGGATCCTGCTCCTGGGATTCAATCTTGAGTCTCAAACCTGAACCTCGGTCCTGGATCCAACCCATGATCTCAACCCTGGATCCAACCTTGGTTCTACCCATGGGTCTCGACCCTGGATCCCAGTCCTGGGACCCCAACCTGGATCCAACCCCAGGTTCCAACCCATGGGGCTCAAACCTGGATCTCAAACCTGGATCCCAACCTTGGTTCCATCCATGGATCCTGCTCCTGGGACTCACCCCTGGGTCTCAAACCCGAACCTCGCTCCTGGATCCAACCCATGATCTCAACCCTGGATCCAACCTTGGTTCTACCCATGGATCTCGGCCCTGGATCCCAGTCCTGGGACCCCAACCTGGATTCCAAACCTGGACCCAACCCCAGGTTCCAACCCATGGGTCTCAAATCTGGGATCTCAAACCTGGATCCCAACCTTGGTTCCATCCATGGATCCTGCTCCTGGGACTCAATCTTGAGTCTCAAACCTGAACCTTGGTCCTGGATCCAACCCATGATCTCAACCCTGGATCCAACCTTGGTTCTACCCATGGGTCTCGGCCCTGGATCCCAGTCCTGGGACCCCAACCTGGATTCCAAACCTGGATCCAACCCCAGGTTCCAACCCATGGGTCTCAAATCTGGGATCTCAACCCTGGATCCCAACCTTGGTTCCATCCATGGATCCTGCTCCTGGGACTCAATCTTGAGTCTCAAACCTGAACCTTGGTCCTGGATCCAACCCATGATCTCAACCCTGGATCCAACCTTGGTTCTACCCATGGATCTCGGCCCTGGATCCCAGTCCTGGGACCCCAACCTGGATCCAACCCCAGGTTCCAACCCATGGGTCTCAAATCTGGGATCTCAACCCTGGATCCCAACCTTGGTTCCACCCATGGATCTCAACCCTGGATGAGACAGCAATGAGACTGGATTTGGGGCAATGGGGCTGGATTTGGGGTGTAAAGGCTGCACCAGGGGGTGAAGAGGCTGGATCTGGGGTGACAAGGCTGGATTTGGGGTGTCAAGGCTGGATCCAGAGCCATGAAGTTGGATCCAGAGCCATGAAGTTGGATCCGGAGCCATGAGGCTGGATTTGGGGTGACAAGGTTGCATCTGGGGCATCAAGGTTGGATCTGGGGTGTCAAGGCTAGATCCAGGGCGATGAGACTGGATTTGGAGGGGGGGACGAGATTGGATCTGGGGGGGACTAACCTGGATTTGGGGTCTCGAGGCTGGATTTGGGGTGTGAAGGTTGGATTTGGGCTTTCAAGGCTGGATTTGGGGTGTCAGGTCTGGATCCAGAGCAATGAAGTTGGATCCATAGTCATGAGGCTGGATTTGGGGTGAAGAGGCTGAATCTGGGGTATGAAGAGGCTGGATTTGGGGTCTCAAGGCTGGATTTGGGGCGTCAAGGCTGGATTTGGGGTGTCAAGGCTGGATCCAGAGCCATGAAGTTGGATCCGGAGCCATGAGGCTGGATTTGGGGTGTCAAGGCAGCACCTGGGGTGATCAGGCTGGATCTGGGGGTGTGAAGAGGCTGGATTTTGGGGTTTTAAGGCTGGATTTGGGGTCTCAAGGGTGGATCCAGAGCAATGAGGCTGGATTTGGGGCGAAGAGGTTGGAGTTGGGGTGTCAAGGCTGGATTTGGGGTGTCAGGGTTGGACTTGGAGTATCAAGGCTAGATCCAGGGCGATGAGACTGGATTTGGGGCGAAGAGGTTGGAGTTGGGGTGTTGAGGCTGGATCCAGAGCCATGAGGCTGGATTTGGGGGGGACGAGGTTGGAGTTGGGGCGTCGAGGCCGCATCTGGGGGGGATGAGGCTGGATTTGGGGTGTCAAGACTGGATCCAGAGCCACGAGGCTGGATTTGGGGTGAGGAGGTTGGAGTTGGGGTGTCGAGGCTGGATTTGGGGTGTCAAGACTGGATCCAGAGCCATGAAGTTGGATCCGGAGCCATGAGGCTGGATTTGGGGTGAAGAGGCTGCATCTGGGGCCACGAGGCTGGATCTGGGGTGAAGAGGCTGGATCTGGGGGTGTGAGGAGGCTGGATTTGGGGTCTCAAGGCTGGATTTGGGGTCTCAAGGGTGGATCCAGAGCCATGAGGCTGGATTTGGGGTTTCAAGGGCGGATTTGGGGTGTCAAGGTTGGACTCTGAGGCGGGGGGGGGGCTGTTAGGGGCTGGTTCTGGGGCTGGTTCTGGGGGTGCTTTTCGGGGCTGGTTCTGGGGTTCTGGGGGGGCTGTTAGGGGCTGGTTCTGGGGTTCTGGGGGGGCTGTTTGGGGCTGGTTCTGGGGGGGCTGTTAGGGGCTGGTTCTGGGGTTCTGGGGGGGCTGTTTGGGGCTGGTTCTGGGGTTCTGGGGGGGCTGTTTGGGGCTGGTTCTGGGGTTTTGGGGGGGTTGTTAGGGGCTGGTTCTGGGGTTCTGGGGGGGCTGTTTGGGGCTGGTTCTGGGGTTCTGGGGGGGCTGTTAGGGGCTGGTTCTGGGGTTTTGGGGGGGTTGTTAGGGGCTGGTTCTGGGGTTCTGGGGGGGCTGTTTGGGGCTGGTTCTGGGGTTTTGGGGGGGTTGTTAGGGGCTGGTTCTGGGGTTCTGGGGGGGCTGTTAGGGGCTGGTTCTGGGGTTCTGGGGGGGCTGTTTGGGGCTGTTTCAGGGGCTGGTTCTGGGGTTCTGGGGGGGCTGTTAGGGCTGGTTCTGTGGTTCTGGGGGGGCTGTTAGGGGCTGGTTCTGGGGTTCTGGGGGGGCTGTTAGGCTGGTTCTGGGGTTCTGGGGGGGCTGTTTGGGGCTGGTTCTGGGGTTTCTGGGGGGGCTGTTAGGGGCTGGTTCTGGGGGTTTTGGGGGGGTTGTTAGGGGCTGGTTCTGGGGTTCTGGGGGGGCTGTTAGGGGCTGGTTCTGGGGTTCGGGGGGGGCTGTTTGGGGCTGGTTCTGGGGTTCTGGGGGGGCTGTTTGGGGCTGTTTCAGGGGCTGGTTCTGGGTTCTGGGGGGGCTGTTAGGGGCTGGTTCTGGGGTTTTGGGGGGGCTGTTTGGGGCTGTTTCAGGGGCTGGTTCTGGGGTTTGGGGGGGCTGTTAGGGGCTGGTTCTGGGGTGGCTGTTAGGGGCTGGTTCTGGGGTTCTGGGGGGTTGTTAGGGGCTGGTTCTGGGGTTCTGGGGGGGCTGTTAGGGGCTGGTTCTGGGGTTCTGGGGGGAATGTTTGTGGCTGGTTCTGTGGTTCTGGGGGGGCTGTTAGGGGCTGGTTCTGTGGTTCTGGGGGGGCTGTTAGGGGCTGGTTCTGGGGCTGGTTCTGGGGGTGCTTTTCGGGGCTGGTTCTGGGGTTCTGGGGGTGCTTTTCGGGGCTGGTTCTGGGGTTCTGGGGGGGCTGTTTCAGGGGCTGGTTCTGGGGTTCTGGGGGGGTTGTTAGGGGCTGGTTCTGGGGCTGGTTCTGGGGGTGCTTTTCGGGGCTGGTTCTGGGGTTCTGGGGGGGCTGTTTGGGGCTGTTTCAGGGGCTGGTTCTGGGGGGGCTGTTTGGGGCTGGTTCTGGGGTTTGGGGGGGCTGTTTGGGGCTGGTTCTGGGGTTCTGGGGGGGCTGTTTGGGGCTGGTTCTGGGGCTGGTTCTGGGGGTGCTTTTAGGGGCTGGTTCTGGGGTTCTGGGGGGGCTGTTAGGGGCTGGTTCTGGGGTTTTGGGGGGGCTGTTAGGGGCTGGTTCTGGGGGGGCTGTTAGGGGCTGGTTCTGGGGTTTGGGGGGGGCTGTTAGGGGCTGGTTCTGGGGTTCTGTGGGGAATGTTTGGGGCTGGTTCTGGGGTTTTGGAGGGGGGGGGTGAGGGTGACAAGCTGCATCAGCCGAGCTGGTGGCCGCTCCGGTGGCAGCTCCGGTGGCAGCTCCGGTGGCAGCTCCGGTGGTGTCGGCATCGTGCCCGGAGCCGCGTTCGGCTTCGCTTTTAGAGGTGGGGGGGGGGACACGGGACGCAGCAGCTGCGGCTTTGTTCTGGCCCCCATCGGAATTCCGGGCGCATCCAGGCCAGATGGGGCGAAGGGACGGATGGGGAAGGGATGGAGGGGGGACACACACACACCCCAGGGAATTGTGGGGGGATGACATTTTTGGGGGGGGGGGGGGGGGTGATGCCCCCGGGATGCGGGACAGAGCGTTCATTCCCAGCAGCAGCCGCCATGGATGATGCTGCAGGGAATGGGGGGGAGGGAGAGGGGGGGGAATGGAGAGGGGGGGGGGAATGGAGATGCCGACAGGGACCCTGCCGCCTCGTGTCCTCGCAGCCGCGTGGCCAGCGCTCCCTCTGGCCTCGTGTCCCTGTGTCCTTCCATCCCTGTGTCCCTGCATCCCTGTATCTCCAGGTCCCTGCATCCCTGTCCCTGCATCCTGGTGTCCCCAAGTCCCTGCATCCCCATGTCTCCATGTGCTGTGTCCCCATGTCCCTGTGTCCCTGTATCCCTGTGTCTCCATATCCCTGTGTCCCTGCATCCTACATCTCCATGTCCCTGTGTCCCCATGTCCCTGTGTCCCTGCATCCCTATGTCTCCATGTCCCTGTGTCTCCATGTCCCAATGTCCCTGCTACCCTAGGTCTCCATGTCCCTGTGTCCCTGCATCCTATGTCTCCATGTCCCTGTGTCCCTATGTCCCAATGTCCCTGCTACCCTAGGTCTCCATGTCCCTGTGTCCCTGCATCCTATATCTCCATGTCCCCGTGTCCCTGTGTCCCCATGTCCCTGCATCCTATATCTCCATGTCCCTGTGTCCCCATGTCCCTGCATCCCTGTGTCTCCATGTCCCTGTGTCCCCATGTCCCCATGTCCCTGCATCCTATATCTCCATGTCCCTGTGTCTCCATGTTCCAATGTCCCTGCAACCCTACGTCTCCATGTCCCTGTGTCCCAGCATCCCTATGTCTCCATGTCCCTGTGTCCCCATGTCCCTGCATCCTATGTCTCCATGTCCCTGTGTCCCTGCATCCCTATATCTCCATGTCCCTGTGTCCCCATGTCCCTGTGTCCCTGCATCCTACATCTCCATGTCCCTGTGTCTCCATGTCCCAATGTCCCTGCAACCCTATGTCTCCATGTCCCTGTGTCCCTGCATCCTATGTCTCCATGTCCACGTGTCCCTGTATCCTACATCTCCATGTCCCTGTGTCTCCATGTCCCAATGTCCCTGCTACCCTACGTCTCCATGTCCCTGTGTCTCCATGTCCCCATGTCCCTGTGTCCCTGCATCCCTACGTCTCCATGTCCCTGTGTCTCCATATCCCTGTGTCCCTGCATCCCTACGTCTCCATGTCCCTGTGTCTCCATATCCCTGTGTCCCTGCATCCCTACATCTCCATGTCCCTGTGTCTCCATGTCCCTGTGTCCCTGCATCCTATATCTCCATGTCCCTGTGTCCCCATGTCCCTGCATCCTATATCTCCATGTCCCTGTGTCCCTGTGTCCCCATGTCCCTGTGTCCCTGCATCCTACATCTCCATGTCCCTGTGTCTCCATGTCCCAATGTCCCTGCAACCCTACATCTCCATATCCCTGTGTCCCTGTGTCCGTCTCCACGTCCCTGTGTCCCCATGTCCCTGTGTCCCTGCATCCTATGTCTCCATGTCCCTGTGTCCCCATGTCCCTGTGTCCCTGCATCCTACATCTCCATGTCCCTGTGTCTCCATGTCCCAATGTCCCTGCTACCCTACGTCTCCATGTCCCTGTGTCCCCATGTCCCTGTGTCCCAGCATCCCTGTGTCTCCATGTCCCTGCATCCCTAGACCTCCATGTGTCTTTGTCTCCATGTCCCTGTGTCCCTCATCCCTACAACTCCATGTCCCTGTGTCCCTGTGTCTCCACATCCCTGTGTCCCTGCATTCCTACACCTCCATGTCCCCCCATCCCTGTGTCCCTATGTCTCCATGTCCCCACATCCCTGCATCCCTACATCTCCATGTCCCTACATCTCCATGTCCCCACATTTCTGCCTCCCAGCATCCCATCATCCCAGCATCCCTGCATCCCTGTATCCCTGTGTCCCTTCATCTCCGTATCCAAGCATCCCAGCATCCCTACAGCCCTGAGTCCCTGCATCCCAGCATTCCTACATCTCCATGTCCCAGCATCCCTGTGTCCAGCATCCCTGTATCCCAGTGTCCCTGCATCCCTGTCTCCCTGCATCCCAGCATCCCATCATCCCTGTATCCCAGCATCCCTACATCTCCATGTCCCAGCATCCCTGTGTCCCTGCATCTCGTGTCCCTGCATCCCAGCATCCCTGCATCTCTGCATCCCTGTGTCCAGCATCCCTGTATCCCTGTGTCCCAGCATCCCTACATCTCCATGTCCCAGCATCCCTGTGTCCAGCATCCCTGCATCCCTGCATCCCAGCATCCCTACATCTCCATGTCCCAGCATCCCAGTGTCCCTGCATCTCTGCATCCCTGCGTCCCTACATCCCCGAGTCCCTGCATCCCAGTATCCCTGCATCCCAGTATCCCTGTGTCCCTTCATCTCCGTATCCCAGCATCCCTGCATCCCTACAGCCCTACATCTCCATGTCCCAGCATCCCTGTGTCCCTGCAGCTCGTGTCCCTGCATCCCAGCATCCCTGTGTCCAGCATCCCTGTATCCCTGCATCCCAGCATCCCTACATCTCCATGTCCCAGCATCCCTGTGTCCCTGCATCTCGTGTCCCTGCATCCCAGCATCCCTGCATCCCTGTGTCCAGCATTCCAGCATCCCTACATCTCCATGTCCCTGCATCCCTGTGTCCCTGCAGCTCGTGTCCCTGCATCCCAGCATCCCTGTGTCCAGCATCCCTGTGTCCCAGCAGCCCTGTGTCCCTGCATCCCTGCACCTCCATATCCCAGTGTCCCTGCATCCCTGTCTCCCTGCATCCCAGCACCCGTGTCCCTGCATCCCTGCATCCCAGCATCCCTGCATCCCTGCATCCCAGCATCCCTGCATCCCAGTATCCCTGTGTCCCTTCATCTCCGTATCCCAGCATCCCTGCATCCCTGCATCCCTACATCTCCATGTCCCTGCATCCCTACCTTTCCATGTCCCTGCGTCTCCACGTCCCCCTCCCTCTCCCTGCATCCCAGCTCTCCCCAGCAGGTCTGGACCAGCACCAGGATCGATCCAGGATAGATTCCCCCATCCTGTCACCCACAGCCTTTCGGGGGGTGTCCAGGACCCCCCCCCCCCCACCTAGTCGGCCCGAAGCCGACTGGGATGCGCAGGATCCGGGATGGGAGCCGGAATCACCGCATCGGAGCCCAAACGCCGCTCGGGGAAGAGGCAGCGGAGGAGCCGTTCGGCCTCCGCTATTGGGACTCGTCAATCAGGGTTTAATTACACGGAAGGCAGCTCCGAGGAGGGAACTTGGGGAATTGGAATATCCAGAGACTTTCACGGAAGAGAATTAAATGGGGCCTGAGGGGGGGAGGGGAGGGGGGGGGGGGGGGGGGGGGAGGATGGGGGCAGGGAGGAGGCGCAGAGCAGCCCGGAACGCGCTCCGCAGCCTCCGTCCAAGCTCGTCACCCCGAATCCGGCCTCGTCGCCCCCAAATCCAGCCTCATCCCCCCTAGATCCAGCCTCACACGCCCAGATTCATCCTCATCCTCCCAGATCCAGCCTCATCCCCCCAAATCCAACCTCATTGCCCTGGATGCAGCCTAGACCCCCCCTAAATCCAGCCTCATGCTCCTAGATCCAACCTCACACCCCCAGACCCAGCCTCATCCCCCCAAATCCAGTCCCATGGCCCTGGATGCAGCCCAGACCCCCCCTAGATCCAGCCTAGAGCCCCCCAGATCCAGCCTCATCCCCCCCAGATCCAGCCTCATGGCCCCGGATGCAGTCTGGACCCCTCCAACTCAGCCTTGTACCCCCTCAGATCCATCCTCCTCCCCACAAATCCAGCCTCATTGCCCTGGATACAGCCTCATGGCCCTGGATGCAGCCCAGACCCCCCTAGATCCAGTCAAGACTCCCAGATCCATCCTCATCCCCCCTAGATCCAGCCTCATGGCCCTGGATGCAGCCCAGACCCCCCTAGATCCAGCCTAGACTCCCAGATCCATCCTCATCCCCCCTAGATCCAGCCTCATGGCCCTGGATGCAGCCCAGACCCCTCCTAGATCCAGCCTAGACTCCCCTAAATCCAGTCTCATCCCCCCAAATCCAGCCTCATGGCCCTGGATGCAGCCTAGACACCCCAAACTCAGCCTTGTACCCCCCTAGATCCAGCCTTGTCCCCCCAAAATCCATCCTCATCCCCCCAGATCCAGCCTCATGGCCCTGGATGCAGCCCAGACCCCCCTAGATCCAGCCTAGACCCCCATGGATCCAGCCCAGAGCCCCCTTGATTCATCCCAGACCCCCCTAGATTCAGCCTAGAGCCCCCTAAATCCAGCCTCATCCCCCTAAATCCATCCTCATCCCCCAGATCCATCCTCATCCCCCAGATCCATCCTCATCCTCCCAAATCTATCCTCATCCTCCCAAATCTATCCTCATCCCCCAGATCCATCCTCATTCCCCCAAATCTATCCTCATCCCCCAGATCCATCCTCATCCTCCCAAATCCATCCTCATCCCCCAGATCTATCCTCATCCCCCTAAATCCATCCTCATCCCCCAGATGCATCCTCATCCTCCCAAATCTATCCTCATACCCCAGATCCAGCCTCATCCCCCAGATCCATCCTCATCCTCCCAAATCTATCCTCATCCCCCAAATCCATCCTCATCCCCCAAATCCATCCTCATCCCCCAGATCCAGCCTCATCCTCCCAAATCTATCCTCATCCTCCCAAATCTATCCTCATCTCCCCCAGATCCACCCTCATCCCCCAGATCCATCCTCATCCTCCCAAATCTATCCTCATCCTCCCAAATCTATCCTAATCCTCCCAAATCCATCCTCATCCCCCCAGATCCATCCTCATCCTCCCAAATCTATCCTCATCCCCCAAATCCATCCTCATCCCCCAAATCCATCCTCATCCCCCAGATCCAGCCTCATCCTCCCAAATCTATCCTCATCCTCCCAAATCTATCCTCATCTCCCCCAGATCCATCCTCATCCCCCAGATCCATCCTCATCCTCCCAAATCTATCCTCATCCTCCCAAATCTATCCTCATCCCCCAGATCCATCCTCATTCCCCCAAATCTATCCTCATCCCCCAGATCCATCCTCATCCTCCCAAATCCATCCTCATCCCCCAGATCTATCCTCATCCCCCTAAATCCATCCTCATCCCCCAGATGCATCCTCATCCTCCCAAATCTATCCTCATACCCCAGATCCAGCCTCATCCCCCAGATCCATCCTCATCCTCCCAAATCTATCCTCATCCCCCAGATCCATCCTCATCCTCCCAAATCTATCCTCATCCCCCAGATCCATCCTCATCCTTCCAAAACTATCCTCATCCCCCAGATCCAGCCTCATCCCCCAGATCCATCCTCATCCTCCCAAATCTATCCTCATCCCCCAGATCCATCCTCATCCCCCAAATCTATCCTCATCCCTCCAGATCCATCCTCATCCCCCTAAATCCATCCTCATCCCCCAGATCCATCCTCATCCCCCAAATCTATCCTCATCCCCCAGATCCATCCTCATCCTCCCAAATCTATCCTCATCCCCCAGATCCAGCCTCATCCCCCAGATCCATCCTCATCCTCCCAAATCTATCCTCATCCCCCTAAATCCATCCTCATCCCCCAGATCCATCCTCATCCCCTAGATCCATCCTCATCCTCCCAAATCCATCCTCATCCCCCAAATCTATCCTCATCCTCCCAAATCTATCCTCATCCCCCAGATCCAGCCTCATCCTCCCAGATCCATCCTCATCCTCCCAAATCTATCCTCATCCCTCCAGATCCATCCTCATCCTCCCAAATCTATCCTCATCCTCCCAAATCCATCCTCATCCCCCCAGATCCATCCTCATCCTCCCAAATCCATCCTCATCCCCCAGATCCATCCTCATCCTCCCAAATCTATCCTCATCCCCCAGATCCAGCCTCATCCCCCAAGATCCCAAACCCCATCCCCCCTGCCCCCTCCCTCCATCCCATCCCATCCCCGGTTCCCGCAGGAGGAAGGGCCGAGCGCTCCCCGGGAGCCGCCGAAGGCTCCTGCCGGAGCCGCAGTCCCTGCCAAGGGAGAAAAAAATAAAGAAAAAAAAAAAAAAAAGGGCCTCGTTGGCAGTTTTTGCAGCTGGAAAAAAAAAAAATAAAAAAAAATCAAAAAGATGAAGCTGCTCTAAGCCCGAAAGGGAGATTCGCTACAGCCACAGCAGCAGCAGCAGCAGCAGCCAGGGCCACAAGGGGTTAAACCGAGCTTCCTCCTGCATCCTCATCATCATCCTCGTCCTCCTGGATCCTCCTGGATCCTCCTCATCCTCCTCATCCTCTTGTATCCTCCTCATCCTCCTCATCCTCCTGGATCCTCCTCATCCTCCTCATCCTCCTGGATCCTCCTCATCCTCCTGTATCCTCCTCATCCTCTTCATCCTCCTCATCCTCTTGTATCCTCCTCATCCTCCTCATCCTCCTGATCCTTCTCATCCTCCTCATCCTCCTCATCCTCTTGTATCCTCCTCATCCTCCTCATCCTCCTCATCCTTCTCATCCTCCTCATCCTCCTCATCCTTTTGTATCCTCCTCATCCTCCTCATCCTCCTCATCCTTCTCATCCTCCTCATCCTCCTCGTCCTCTTGTATCCTCCTCATCCTCTTCATCCTCATCATCCTCCTGTATCCTCCTCATCCTCCTCATCCTCCTCATCCTCCTCATTCTCCTATATCCTTCTCATCCTCCTCATCCTCTTGTATCCTCCTCATCCTCCTCATCCTCCTGTATCCTCTTCATCCTCCTCATCTTCCTCATCATCCTCCTGTATCCTCCTCATCTTCCTCATCCTCCTCATCCTCCTGTATCCTCCTCATCCTCCTGTATCCTCCTCATCTTCCTCCTCATCCTCCTGTATCCTCCTCATCCTCCTGGATCCTCCTCATCCTCCTCATCTTCCTCATCCTCCTGTATCCTCCTCATCCTCCTCATCCTCCTGGAATCTCCTGGATCCTCCTAATCCTCCTCATCTTCCTCATCATCCTCCTGTATCCTCCTCATCCTCCTGTATCCTCCTCATCTTCCTCATCCTCCTCATCTTCCTGTATCCTCCTCATCCTCCTCATCCTCCTGTATCCTCCTCATCCTCCTCATCTTCCTCATCCTCCTGTATCCTCCTCATCCTCCTCATCCTCCTGATCCTTCTCATCCTCCTCATCCTCTTGTATCCTCCTCATCCTCTTCATCCTCCTCATCCTCCTGTATCCTCCTCATCCTCCTCATTCTCCTATATCCTCCTCATCCTCCTCATTCTCCTATATCCTTCTCATCCTCCTCATCCTCTTGTATCCTCCTCATCTTCCTCATCCTCCTGTATC
The DNA here is from genome assembly GCA_033558105.1 of Coccyzus lansbergi. Classification (NCBI taxonomy): domain Eukaryota; kingdom Metazoa; phylum Chordata; class Aves; order Cuculiformes; family Coccyzidae; genus Coccyzus; species Coccyzus lansbergi. The sequence goes on along the minus strand of JAUMJK010001534.1, from coordinate 67,191 downwards.
CTCCTCATCCTCCTCATCCTCCTCATCCTTCTCATCCTCCTCATCCTCCTCATCCTCCTGTATCTTCCTCATCCTCCTCATCCTCCCCCTGTATCCTCCTGCATCCTCCTCATCCTCCTGCATCCTCCCTGCACCCACTTGACCTTCATCCTCAATCCCCTTCTCCTCCTCCTCATCCTCCTCATCAACCTCCTCCTCCTTAACCTCATCCTCACCTTCCTCCTCCTTCACCCTCAGCCTGGTCCTCACCCTCAACCTCCTCCAAATCCTCCTCCACCTCCTTCTTCTCATCCTCATCCTCTTCATCCTCCTCCTCAACCTCATCCTCACCTTCAACCTTCTCCTCAACCTCCTCCGAATCCTTCCTGCTCCGTCTTATCCTCCTCATCATCATCCTCCTCAACGTCAACCTCCTCTTCCTCTTCATTCTTCTCTTCCTCCTCCTCCTCCTCAACCTCCTCCTCCTTAATCTCATCTTCATCATCGAGTTCGTCCTCCTCCTCCTCAACCTCACCCTCACCTTCAACCTCCTCCTCCATCTCCTCTTCCTCACCCTCCTTCTCTTCCTCCTCCTCCTCCTCAACCTCATCCTCAACCTCTTTTTCCTCCTCCTCCTCCTCTTCCTCCTCCTCCTCAACCTCATCCTCACCCTCAAGCTCATCTTCCTCCTCCTCAACATCATCCTCACCTTCAACCTCTTCCTCCTCCTCACCCTCAACCTCATTCTCACTTTCAACCTCTTCTTCTTCCTCCTCGACCTCCTCCTCCTCCTCCCCCCACTTCAGCCTCATCCTCCATCTCCTCTTCCTCCTCCTCGACCTCCTCCCCTTCAGCCTCATCCTCCATCTCCTCTTCCTCCTCCTCACCCTCCTCTTCATTCTTCTCTTCCTCCTCCTCATTCTCACTCTCAACCTCCTCCTCCCCTTCAGCCTCATCCTCCATCTCCTCTTCCTCCTCCTCCCCCTCCTTCTCTTCACTCTTCTCTTCCTCTTCCTCCTCAACCTCATCCTCTTCGTCCCCTTCAACCTCATCCTCCATCTCCTCCTCCCCCTCCTTCCCTCCACTCTTCTCTTCCTCCTCCTCCTCCTCCTCCTCGTCTTCCTCCCCTCCCTCCCTCCCTCCTCCCTCCTGCTTCCTCAGCCCTTTCTCACCTCCTGGTGGGGATTTTCGCTGCCGTCGGCTGCTTTTTTTGGGGTCAGCGGCTCCGCAACCTCCCAACCTGCTTCCAGCACCAACCCCTGGGGCTTCAGGGGACATGGACTCAGTCCCCGCTTCCCCTCCAGTCCTCCCCAGTCCCTCCCAGTGCCAGGTCCCCTTCTACCAGCTCCCTCTCTGCGCCAGGTCCTGTGCCAGAGTCACTCTTTGGGGTCCTCTCTGTGCCAGATCCTGTGCCAGGTCCTGTGCCAGGTCCCTCTCTACCAGGTCTCTGTGCCAGATCCTGAGCCAGGTCCCCCTTTTGGGGTCTTCTCTGTGCCAGGTCCCCCTGGACCAGGTCCCTCTCTGAGATCCCGAGCCAGGTCCCCCTTTTGGGGTCCTCTCTGTGCCAGACCCTGTGCCAGGTCCTGTGCCAGGTCCCTCTCCACCAGGTTCCCCAGTGCCAGATCCTGTGCCAGAGTCCCCATTCGGGCTCCTCTCTCTGCCAGATCCTCTACCAGGTCCTCCTCTACCAGGTCCCTCTCTGTGCCAGATCCTGTACCAGGTTCCCCTGTGCCAGGTCCTGTGCCAGATTCCCCGTTCAAGGTCCTCTCTGTGCCAGGTCTCCCTGTGACAGATCCTGTGCCGGGTCCTGCGCCAGGTCCCCCTGTACCAAGTCCCCCCACCCTGTGCCAGGTCCTGAGCAAGATTTCCCCATTCGGGCTCTTCTCTCTGCCAGGTCCTGTGCCAGGTCCCCCTCTCTACCAGGTTCCCCTGTGCCAGATCCTGTACCAGGTCCCCCCCGTGCCAGGTCCTCAGCCAGATTCCCCTTTTGGGGTCCTCTCTGTGCCAGGTGCCCCTCTACCAGGTCCCCCCCGTGCCAGGTCCTCAGCCAGATTCCCCTTTTGGGGTCCTCTCTCTGCCAGATCCTGTGCTGGGCTCCCCCTGGGCCAGATCCTCTACCAGGTCCCTCCTCACACCAGATCCTGCGCCAGGTTCCCCCTTTGGGTTCCTCTCTTGTGCCAGGTCCTGTGCCAGGTCCCCCTCTACCAGGTCCCTCTCTGTGCCAGGTCCTGTGCCAGATTCCCCGTTCAAGGTCCTCTCTGTGCCAGGTCTCCCTGTGCCAGATCCCGTGCTGGGTCCTGCGCCAGGTCCCCCTGTACCAAGTCCCCCCACCCTGTGCCAGGTCCTGAGCAAGATTTCCCCATTCGGGCTCTTCTCTCTGCCAGGTCCTGCGCCAGGTCCTCCTCTAGCAGGTTCCCCTGTGCCAGATCCTGTACCAGGTCCCCCCCGTGCCAGGTCCTCAGCCAGATTCCCCTTTTGGGGTCCTCTCTGTGCCAGGTGCCCCTCTACCAGGTCCCTCTGTGCCAGGTCCTGTGCCAGAGTCACCCTTTGGGGTCCTCTCTCTGCCAGACCCTGTGCTGGGCTCCCCCTGGGCCAGATCCTCTACCAGGTCCCTCCTCACACCAGATCCTGCGCCAGGTTCCCCCTTTGGGTTCCTCTCTTGTGCCAGGTCCTGTGCCAGACCCTGTACCAGGTCCCTCTCTGCCAGGTCTCTGTGTCAGATTCCCCGTTCAAGGTCCTCTCTGTGCCAGGTCTCCCTGTGCCAGATCCTGTGCCGGGTCCTGCGCCAGATCCCCCTGTACCAAGTCCCCCCACCCTGTGCCAGGTCCTGAGCAAGATTTCCCCATTCGGGCTCTTCTCTCTGCCAGGTCCTGTGCCAGGTCCTCCTCTACCAGGTTCCTCTCTGTGCCAGATCCTGTACCAGGTCCCTCTCTGCCAGGTCTCTGTGCCAGATTCCCCGTTCAAGGTCCTCTCTGTGCCAGGTCTCCCTGTGCCAGATCCCGTGCCGGGTCCTGCGCCAGGTCCCCCTGAACCAAGTCCCCCCACCCTGTGCCAGGTCCTGAGCAAGATTCCCCATTTGGGCTCTTCTCTCTGCCAGATCTTCTACCAGGTCCCTCCTCACACCAGATCCTGCGCCAGGTTCCCCCTTTGGGTTCCTCTCTTGTGCCAGGTCCTGTGCCAGGTCCCCCTCTACCGGGATCCCCTGTGCCAGGTTCAGAGCCAGGTTTCCCCCTTTGGGGTGCTCTCCGTGCTGAGTCCCCCCCTGTGCCAGACCCTGTACCAGGTCCCTCTCTGCCAGGTCTCTGTGTCGGGTCCCCCTGTACCAGGTTCCCCTGTGCCAGGTCCTGTGCCAGAGTCCCCATTCGGGCTCTTCTCTCTGCCAGATCCTGTGCCGGGACCCCTGGGCCAGGTCCCTCTCTCTGCCAGATCCTGTACCAGGTCCCTCTCTGTGCCAGATCCTGTACCAGGTCCCTCTCTGTGCCACGTCCTGTGCCAGATTCCCCATTCAAGGTCCTCTCTGTGCCAGGTCTCCCCCTGTGCCAGATCCTGTGCCGGGTCCCGCGCCAGGTCCCCCTGAACCAAGTCCCCCCACCCTGTGCCAGGTCCTGAGCAAGATTTCCCCATTCGGGGTCCTCTCTGTGCCAGGTCCTCCTGTGCCAGAGTCACCCTTTGGGGTCCTCTCTGTGCCGGGTCCCTTTCTGCCAGGTCCCCCAGTGCCAGATTCCCTCTTCGGGGTCCATTCTGTGCCAAGTCCCGTGCCGGGTCCCCCCCTTCCCGTGCCAGGTCCCTTCAGACCAGTTCCCCTCACGCCAGGTCCCTTCCAGGCCGGGTCACCTTATGCCAGGTCTCCTCGTGCCACGTCCTGTGCCAGATCCCTTCGTGCCACATCCTCCTGTCCCTTTGTGCCTGGTCCCCCCCGCCCCAACCCTCAACCCCCCCATGCCAGGTCCTCCTGTGCCAGCTCCTGCGCCAGATTCCCCCTTTGGGGGGTCCTCTCCGTGCCAGATCCCGTGCCGGGTTCCCCCTCTACCAAACCCGGAGCCGGTCCCCGTGCCGGCTCTCCCTGTCCCACCCCAATCTCCACGTCCCTGTGCCAACCCGAGCCCTCTCGGAGCCGCGAGCGAGACCACGAGAGGCTTTGCCGGAGCCGCCAGCCGCTTCCCCCACGGCGCCAAACCCACCCGGAGCATCCCAGCGGCGCCGTCCGCTTCGGATTTTTTTTTTTTTGGCGAAACCTGCGCCCCTTGACCCGGGGTGGGGGTAGGGGGGGGGTCTTCCCCAAGGCGGTGATCGTACGATTTGGCGACGGTGACGCCGAGTCCCTACCTCTCGCTGCAGCACCAGCTCCTTGGTGAAGGTGGTGGCCTCCTCGCTGAAGGGTTCCCCCTCCTGCACCAGCCCCGGCAGGTTGCGGGCGCCGCGGGGACACTCGATGCCTGCGGGAGGGACGGGAGAGAGAGAGAGGAGGTGAGGGGACGGGGGGGACGGCAAGGATGGGGACGGCAAGGATGGGGAAACCGTCCCGTGATTCTATGGTATCTATGAGATTCTACGGTATCTATATAGTCTATGCTATCGTGGCCCTATGGGGACAGCAGGGATGGGGACACAGGGACTAGCACAGATGGGGACACAGGGACCAGTAGGAAAGGGGACACAGGGACCAGTAGGGATGGGGACACAGGGACTAGCACAGATGGGGACACAGGGACCAGCAGGGATGGGGACACAGGGAACAGTATGAATAGGGACAGGAGGATAAGGAGAGGAAGAGCCAGCAGGGATGGGGACACAGGGACCAGTAGGGATGGGGACACAGGGACCAGTAGGAAAGGGGACACAGGGACTAGTAGGGATGGGGACACAGGGACCAGTAGGGATGGGGACACAGGGACTAGTAGGGATGGGGACACAGGGACCAGTAGGGATGGGGACACAGGGACTAGTAGGGATGGGGACACAGGGACCAGCAGGGATGGGGACACAGGGACCAGTAGCAATGGGGACACAGGGACCAGTAGGGATGGGGACAGGAGGACAAGTGGAGGAAGAGCCAGCAGGGATGGGGACAAGGGGACCAGTAGGAAAGGGGACACAGGGACAGCAGGGATGGGGACACAGGGACCAGTAGGGATGGGGACACAGGGACCAGTAGGAAAGGGGACACAGGGAACAGTACGAATGGGGACAGGAGGCCAAGGGGAGGAAGAGCCAACAGGGATGGGGACATGGGGACCAGTAGGAAAGGGGACACGGGGACCAGTAGGGATGGGGACACAGGGGCCAGTTAGGGATGGGGACACAGGGACAAGTAGGAATGGGGACAGGAAGAGAAGGAAAGGAAGAGCCAGCAGGGATGGGGACAAGGGGACCAGTAGGAAAGGGGACACGGGGACCAGTAGGGATGGGGACACAGGGACCAGTTAGGGATGGGGACACAGGGAACAGTAGGAAAGGGGACATGGGGACAGCAGGGATGGGGACACAGGGACCAGCAGGGATGGGGACACAGGGACCAGTTAGGGATGGGGACACAGGGACCAGTAGGGATGGGGACACAGGGACAGCAGGGATGGGGAATCGGGGATGGGGACAACAGGGATGGGGACACAGAGACAACAGGGATGGGGACACGGGGACCAGCAGGGGATGGGGTCACAAGGAACAGTAGGAATGGGGACAGGAGGACAAGGAGAGGAAGAGACAACAGGGATAGGGACAAGGGGACCAGTAGGAAAGGGGACATGGGGACAGCAGAGATGGGGACCCAGGGAACAGTAGAGGGGGGGGACACAGGGACCAGTAGGGATGGGGACGTGGGGACAGCAAGGATGGGGACGACAGGGATGAGGACAGCAGGGACAGGGACACGGGGACAGCAGGGACGGAGAAAGCAGAGATGGGGACCAGTAGGAAAGGGGACACGGGGACAGCTGGGATAGGGACAGCAGCGATGGGGACACAGGGACCAGTAGGAATGGGGACAGGAGGACAAGGAGAGGAAGAGCCAACAGGGATGGGGACAAGGGGACCAGTAGGGGTGGGGACAGGGGGACAGAAAGGATGGGGAAACCATCCTGTGATTCTATGGTATCTATGAGATTCTACGGTATCTATATAGTCTATGCTATCGTGGCCCTATGGGGACAGCAGGGATAGGGACAGGGGGACAGCAGGGATGGGGACAGCAGGGATAGGGACACAGGGACTAGCACAGATGGGGACACAGGGACCAGTAGGAAAGGGGACACAGGGAACAGTAGGGAAGGGGACACAGGGACCAGTACGAATGGGGACAGGAGGACAAGGGGAGGAAGAGCCAGCAGGGATGGGGACACGGGGACCAGTAGGAAAGGGGACAGGAGGATGAGGGGAGGAAGTGCCAGCAGGGATGGGGACACAGGGACCAGTAGGGATGGGGACAGGAGGATGAGGGGAGGAAGTGCCAGCAGGGATGGGGAAATGGGGACCAGTAGGGATGGGGACACAGGGACCAGTAGGAAGGGGGACCCAGGGACAGCGGGGATGGGGACAGGGGGACAGCAAGGATGGGGACACGATTCTATGATTCGATGGTATCTATGAGATTCTATGATATCTATATAGTCTATGGTATCGTGGCTCTGTGGGGACAGCAGGGATGGGGACACAGGGACCAGTAGGAATGGGGACAGGAGGAGAAGGAAAGGAAGAGCCAGCAGGGATGGGGACATAGGTACAAGAGGGATGGGGACACAGGGACCAGTAGGGATGGGGACACAGGGACAAGTAGAAATGGGGACAGGAGGAGAAGGAAAGGAAGAGCCAGCAGGGATGGGGACAAGGGGACCAGTAGGAAAGGGGACATGGGGACAGCAGAGATGGGGATCCAGGGAACAGTAGGGAGGGGGACACAGGGACCAGTAGGAAAGGGGACGCGGGGACAGCAAGGATGGGGACGACAGGGATGAGGACAGCAGGGACAGGGACATGGGGACAGCAGGGACGGAGAAAGCAGAGATGGGGACCAGTAGGAAAGGGGACACGGGGACAGCTGGGATAGGGACACAGGGACAAGTAGGAATGGGGACAGGAGGAGAAGGAAAGGAAGAGCCAGCAGGGATGGGGACATAGGTACAACAGGGATGGGGACACAGGGACCAGTAGGAAAGGAGACATGTGGACAGGAGGGATGGGGACAGCAGGGATGGGGACACAGGGACCAGTAGGGATGGGGACAGGAGGACAAGTGGAGGAAGAACCAGCAGGGATGGGGACACGGGGACCAGTAGGAAAGGGGACACGGGGACAGCAGGGATGGGGACACAGGGGCCAGTTAGGGATGGGGACACAGGGACCAGTAGGAAAGGGGACATGGGGACCAGCAGGGATGGGGACACAGGGACCAGTAGGAAAGGGGACAGGAAGAGAAGGAAAGGAAGAGCCAGCAGGGATGGGGACAAGGGGACCAGTAGGAAAGGGGACACAGGGACCAGTAGGGATGGGGACAGGAGGAGAAGGAAAGGAGGAGCCAGCAGGGATGGGGACAAGGGGACCAGTAGGGATGGGGACACGGGAACAGCAGGGATGGGGACACAGGGACCAGTAGGAAAGGGGACATGGGAACAGCAGGGATGGGGACACAGGGACCAGTAGGGATGGGGACACAGGGATCAGTAGGAAAGGGGACACGGGAACAGCAGGGATGGGGACACAGGGACCAGTAGGGATGGGGACACAGGGACCAGTAGGAAAGGGGACACAGGGACCAGTAGGGATGGGGACACAGGGACCAGTAGGAAAGGGGACACGGGAACAGCAGGGATGGGGACACAGGGACCAGCAGGGATGGGGACACAGGGACCAGTAGGAAAGGGGACATGGGAACAGCTGGGATGGGGACACAGGGACCAGTAGGGATGGGGACACAGGGACCAGCAGGGATGGGGACACAGGGACCAGTAGGAAAGGGGACACGGGGACAGCTGGGATGGGGACACAGGGACCAGTAGGGATGGGGACACAGGGACCAGCAGGGATGGGGACACAGGGACCCGTAGGGATGGGGACAGCAGGGATGGGGACAGCAGGGATAGGGACACAGGGACAACAGGGATGGGGACACGGGGACCAGTAGGGATGGGGACACAGGGACCAGTAGGAAAGGGGACACAGGGAACAGTAGGGATGGGGACACAGGGACCAGTAGGGATGGGGACACAGGGACTAGTAGGGATGGGGACATAGGGACCAGTAGGGATGGGGACATGGGGACCAGTAGGAAAGGGGACACGGGGACCAGTAGGAAAGGGGAGACGGGGACAGCAGGGATAGGGACAGCAGGGCTGGGAACATGGAACCAGGAGGGACGGGGACAAGGTCCTCGGGGACGGCTCTGTCCCCTGTGCTGGGTCCCCAGGTCCCCCCCTCAGGCCGGGTCCTCAAACCCACCAAGACATGTCCCTGTGTCCCTGCATCCCTACGTCTCCATGTCCCTGTCCCCATCCCAGTGTCCCTGTCCTCATCCCCATGTCCCTGTCCCCATCCCCGTGTCCCTGTCCCCATCCCAGTGTCCCTGTCCTCATCCCCGTGTCCCTGTCCCCATCCCAGTGTCCCTGTCCTCATCCCCGTGTCCCTGTCCCCAACATTTGGGGTCCCTGCATCCCAGCCCTGAGCATCCAAGGGATTTGGGGTCCCTGCATCCCAACCCTGAGCATCCAAGGGATTTGGGGTCCCTGCATCCCAACCCTGAGCATCCAAGGGATTTGGGGTCCCTGCATCTTAACCCTGAGCATCCAAGGGATTTGGGGTCCCTGCATCTTAACCCTGAGCATCCAAGGGATTTGGGGTCCCTGCATCTTAACCCTGAGCATCCAAGGGATTTGGGGTCCCGGCATCCCAACCCTGAGCATCCAAGGGATTTGGGGTCCCTGCATCCCAGCCCTGAGCATCCAAGGGATTTGGGGTCCCTGCATCTTAACCCTGAGCATCCAAGGGATTTGGGGTCCCTGCATCCCAGCCCTGAGCATCCAAGGGATTTGGGGTCCCTGCATCTTAACCCTGAGCATCCAAGGGATTTGGGGTCCCTGCATCTTAACCCTGAGCATCCAAGGGATTTGGGGTCCCTGCATCTTAACCCTGAGCATCCAGGGGATTTGGGGTCCCTGCATCTTAACCCTGAGCATCCAAGGGATTTGGGGTCCCTGCATCCCAGCCCTGAGCATCCAAGGGATTTGGGGTCCCTGCATCCCAACCCTGAGCATCCAAGGGATTTGGGGTCCCTGCATCTTAACCCTGAGCATCCAAGGGATTTGGGGTCCCTGCATCTTAACCCTGAGCATCCAAGGGATTTGGGGTCCCTGCATCTTAACCCTGAGCATCCAAGGGATTTGGGGTCCCTGCATCCCAACCCTGAGCATCCAAGGGATTTGGGGTCCCTGCCTCCCAGCTCTGAGCATTCAAGGACTGGGTGGGGGGTTACTGGGAGGACTGGGGAGGGGTTTACTGGGAGGACTGGGATTTTCCCGGCTCCCTGCCGGCCCCCGGGCTCTCTCCTAGGATAAATAATCCCGTTGCCGATGGAAACCTCCTCCCTCCCCGACACGAGGATCTATTTATACGCTTATTGAATTTTTCATAAACGAGTCAGTCGGCAACGAGCATCATCGGCAGCCAGGGTCAGCCTCGCCGTTGCCGTGGAAACGGAGTCCTGCATCCCAACAGTCGTGGATCCCGATCCCTCTGCGGAGCCTCCAGCCATGGAGCCAGGTCCCTCTGTCCATCCTCCTGCCCTCAGGCCATGGATCCAGCTCCCTCTGTCCATCCTCCTGCCCTCCAGCCACGGATCCAGCTCCCTCTGTCCATCCTCCTGCCCTCCAGCCATGGATCCAGCTCCCTCTGTCCATCCTCCTGCCCTCCAGCCATGGATCCAGCTCCCTCTGTCCATCCTCCTGCCCTCAGGCCATGGATCCAGCTCCCTCTGTCCATCCTCCTGCCCTCAGGCCATGGATCCAGCTCCCTCTGTCCATCCTCCTGCCCTCCGGCCATGGATCCAGCTCCCTCTGTCCATCCTCCTGCCCTCCAGCCATGGATCCAGCTCCCTCTGTCCATCCTCCTGCCCTCCAGCCATGGAGCCAGGTCCCTCTGTCCACCCTCCTGCCCTCCAGCCATGGATCCAGCTCCCTCTGTCCATCCTCCTGCCCTCCAGCCACGGAGCCAGCTCCCTCTGCAGATCCTCCAGCCATGGATCCAGGTCCCTCTGTCCATCCTCCTGCCCTCAGGCCATGGATCCAGCTCCCTCTGTCCATCCTCCTGCCCTCTGGCCATGGATCCAGCTCCCTCCGCAGATCCTCCAGCCCATGGATCCACATCCCCATCTTCCCTCCTCCACTTCAAACCCAGCAGGTCAGACGTCCTGATGCTGCTCCACTCTGGGAGCCAACACCAACCATCCCTTCTCCGTTGACGAACGCCCTCCACCCCGATGCCACCACCGCCCAGAGGAGGAGGAGTGGGACACGAGGCCGAGGGACTCACCGGCCAGCAGGAAGGTGATGAGGCAGGTTTCCTTTGGCATGAAGAGCTTGAGGCGAGAGCCGCTGAAGACGTACTCCACCACGGCCTCGGAGCGGCCCGCGCGCTGCAGGAAGGGCAGGAACTGCTTGGCCTTCTGCGTGTCCTGCGAGAAATCAAAAAGATGGCTCAGGGACACGACCCTGGAGGGTTTGGGGACCTTTGGGATGGGGACAGGAGCTCCTCCTCGCTGCCGGGGATGGTGCTTGGGGAAGGTCTCCAGCAGCCCGAGGCCTCCGTGAGCACCGAAACGCAACCGGAAGTGCGGCGGCTCCGTGGCTTTCGGAGACCGTCAGGGATGGAGGCTCCACCACCACTTTGGGAACCTCAGACGGGGCCGAGAACCCTTTAAATCAAGAGCCGCTTCTTGTTTTCCAATCTCAACCTGTCCTGGTGGAGCTTGAGGCCATTCCCTCTCGGCCTGTCCCTTGGGAGAAGAGCCCAGAGCTCCCTCCTCTCCACAACCTCCTCTCAGGGAGTTGCAGAGAGCAATGAGGTCTCCCCTCAGCCTCCTCTTCTCCAGGACAAACACCCCCAGGGCCCTCAGCCTTCTTCTCCAGCCCCTTCCCCACCTTCCTTGCTCGTTCCAGGGTCTCCAAACCCTCATCATAAAGAATTTATTCCTCGTGTCCATCTAAACCTTCTCCTTCCAATTTCAAGCCCTTCCCCCTCGTCCTGTCCACACCTCTGTTCCCTTCTCCGGACTCACTCCAGCCCCTCAAGGTCTTTCTTGGAGCGAAGGAGCCACCACTGACCCCAGGATTGGAGGTTGGGTCTCCCCAGAGGGAGAAGAACCTCCCTGGCCCTGCTGGCCACACCGGCTCTGCTCCAAGCCAAGCTGCCCTTGGCCTCCTTGGCCACCTGGACTCCTCCTGCCGCCTCCTCTTCACCCAACCCCCCCAGCTCCTTCTCCTCCAGGGACCTTTCCAACTGCTCTTCCCACACCAGGAGCTGCTCAGGGGTCGCTGTGTCCCCATCCCAGCATCTTGGTTGCCCAAGGACACGGGATCCGGGGAGAGATCCAGCTCCTGGCAGCTGGGGACGGATCCTGCAGCCCTTCCTCCTCCCACACCTCATGGAACCAACAAGCTCGGAGCATTCCCAGGGACCTGGCAAGGAGGAAAGGAAACCAAACCCCTCCCCATCCCCAAAAAGCGGTTCCTAAAATAAAAGGCCTCCAGGTGGCTTGTGATGCCGCTCGGGGGGTTAATTTAGGAAAGAAACGAGATGCGGAGGAGGGAGAGGAACGTGTCGAGGCCAAACCCGGAGCCCGTGAAGCATCTCGAGGTGTTTCTATCAGGCTGGGACGGAGCAGGAGGAGGAGGAGGAGGGAGAGGAACGTGTCGAGGCCAAACCCGGAGCCCGTGAAGCATCTCGAGGTGGTTCTGTCAGGCTGGGATGGAGCAGGAGGAGGAGGAAGAGGAGGGAGAGGAACGTGTCGAGGCCAAACCCGAAACCCGTGGAGCACTCGAGGTGGTTCTATCAGGCTGGGACGGAGCAGGAGGAGGAGGAGGAGGGAGAGGAACGTGTCGAGGCCAAACCCAGAGCCCGTGGAGCACTCGAGGTGTTTCTATCAGGCTGGGACGGAGCAGGAGGAGGAGGAGGAGGGAGAGGAACGTGTCGAGGCCAAACCCGAAACCCGTGGAGCACTTGAGGTGGTTCTATCAGGCTGCGACGGAGCAGGAGGAGGAGGAAGAGGAGGGAGAGGAACGTGTCGAGGCCAAACCCGAAACCCGTGGAGCACTCGAGGTGGTTCTGTCAGGCTGGGATGGAGCAGGAGGAGGAGGAAGAGGAGGGAGAGGAACGTGTCGAGGCCAAACCCGAAACCCGTGAAGCATCTCGAGGTGGTTCTATCAGGCTGCGACGGAGCAGGAGGAGAAGGAGGAGGGAGAGGAACGTGTCGAGGCCAAACCCGAAACCCGTGGAGCACTCGAGGTGGTTCTATCAGGCTGGGATGGAGCAGGAGGAGGAGGAGGAGGGAGAGGAACGTGTCGAGGCCAAACCCGAAACCCGTGGAGCACTCGAGGTGGTTCTATCAGGCTGGGACGGAGCAGGAGGAGGAGGAGGAGGGAGAGGAACGTGTCGAGGCCAAACCCGGAGCCCGTGAAGCATCTCGAGGTGGTTCTATCAGGCTGGGACGGAGCAGGAGGAGGAGGAGGAGGGAGAGGAACGTGTCGAGGCCAAACCCGGAGCCCGTGAAGCATCTCGAGGTGGTTCTATCAGGCTGGGATGGAGCAGGAGGAGGAGGAGGAGGGAGAGGAATGTGTCGAGGCCAAACCCGAAACCCGTGGAGCACTCGAGGTGGTTCTATCAGGCTGCGACGGAGCAGGAGGAGGAGGAGGAGGGAGAGGAACATGTCGAGGCCAAACCCGGAGCCTGTGAAGCATCTCGAGGTGGTTCTATCAGGCTGGGATGGAGCAGGAGGAAGAGACTCGGCCCACGGTGCCAAGACGGAGCACTGGGAACCCACAGGATGCAACCTGAACCCAGCTTGGTGCTCACTGCCCAACAGGGGAGACCCCAAAGCGCCGCCGGCAACACCAAATCCGCGACCGGCAGCTGGATCACGTCCACCAGCTCTGGCACCGGAGAGGACGTTGGTGTCTTGGTGCTTGAAACCCTCTGGAGGCCAAAGCCAAGTGGTGTCCCCAGGGCTCAGCGCTGGGTCCTGCTCAAGGTCTTCGTCAGTGACCTGGATGGAGGCATCGAGGGCTCCCTCAGCCAGTTTGGAGATGACACTGAGCTGGGTTCAAGCTTGAGAGTTTTGAGCTTCTCCAGAGGGATCTGACCAGGCTGGATCAATGGGCTGAGACCAACGGGATGAGGTTTGACTAGGAACTTGGGGCACAACAACCCTGAGCAGCTCCAGCCTAAGGAGAAGTCTGGCTGGAAAGTGGCTGCAGGAGAAGGAGCTGGGGGGGTTGGGTGAAGAGGAGGCAGCAGGAGGAGTCCAGGTGGCCAAGAAGGCCAAGGGCATCTTGGCTTGGATGAGAGCCGGTGTGGCCAGCAGGGCCAGGGAGGTTCTTCTCCCTCTGGGGAGACCCAACCTCCAATCCTGGGCTCAGTGCTGGCTCCTTCGCTCCAAGAAAGACCTTGAGGCTGTGGAGCGAGTGCAGAGAAGAGCAAGGAAGGTGGGGAAGGGTGTGGAGAAGAAGGCTGAGGGCCCTGAGGGTGTTTCTCCTGGAGAAGAGGAGGCTGAGGGGAGACCTCATTGCTCTCTGCGACTCCCTGAGAGGAGGTTGTGGAGAGGAGGGAGCTCTGGGCTCTTCTCCCAAGGGACAGGCCGAGAGGGAATGGCCTCAGGCTCCACCAGGGGAGGCTCAGGATGGACATCAGGAGCTTCTTCTTCACCAAAACCAGGGTTTTCAGGCCCAGGGAGGGGGTTGAGTTGCCTTCCCTGGAGGTTTAAGGTGGCCGAGGTGCTGAGGTCCATGGGTCAGTGCTTGATGGGAAGGGTTGGACTTCACAGTCCGCTCGGTCCTTTCCAACCGGCTGTGACTCCAGGACTCTCTGCCCCAAGGAGCCTCCAGGGAAGGTGTCACAGCCACCGAGTCACCGGCAACACGTGTCGGCGCGAGGAACAAGCAGGTTTAACTGCTCAGGTCGGCGCAGATGCAAATCTCAACCCAGAGCCGCTAATGAGGACTACTAATTAGTGGTAATCGCTACACGGCCCTGACTTGATTAGCTCAAGGGAAGAGAAGCTCGGCTTGGGTTACAGGGCTGGGGAGGGACCCCCCCTGAGTGTCCTGGGCTGCATCCAGAGAGCCGTGGGAGCAGCAGGGAGGGAGGGGATTGTCCCCTCGGCTCCTCTCGGGGACACCTCAGCTGGAGGGTTGGGGCCAGGGCTGGAATCCTCAGCAGGAGAAGGAGCTGGAGCTGTGGGAACGGGGCCAGAGGAGGCTCTGAGGATGAGGCGAGGGCTGGAGAAGCTCCCGTGCCAGGACAGCCTGAGAGAGTTGGGCTTGTTCGGCTCCGAGGAGACCTCGCAGAGACCTTCCAGCACCTCAAGGGGCTCCAGGAAAGCTCTGGGGAGGGGCTCTTGGTGAGGGAGAGGACAAGGAGAAGGGTTTGAAGTTGCAAGAGGAGAGTTTTGGGGCAGGAGGACGCGATTTTGGGGCATGAGCTGCAGTTCTGGTGGAGGAAGATGCACGTTTGGGGCAGGAGGACGTGGTTTTGAGGCACGAAGATGCGATTTTGGGTCATGAGATGCCGTTTGGGGGCAGGAGGATGCGATTTTAGGGCATGAGCTGCAGTTTTGGTGGAGGGAGATGCAAGTTTGGGGCAGGAGGATGAGGTTTGGGGGCATGAGTTGCAGCCTGAGAGAGTTGGGCTGGGGGAGAAGAGAAGAGGAGACCTCGGAGAGACCTTCCAGCACCTCAAGGGGCTCCAGGAAAGCTCTGGAGGGACTGGTGTCCAGGCAGAGGACGAGGAGAACAGTTTTGAGCGGAAGGAGGAGACGTTGAGATGAGATCGTTTTGAGAAGTGTTCTGGGTGGGAATTGAGGGAAAACGCTGCAGGAAGGCAGCGAGAAGAAGAAAGAAAATCCACCGCGAGTTCCCTTCGCTCTAAAGCTCCGCAAATTATGCAAAAGCCGTTCAAGGACGTCGCCCAAGGACATGAGGTTCTTCCAGCGGCTGCAGCGCCAAGAGCTGACGGAGAGCTCCATGGGAGAAGCCACATCCCTTTGTCCATCCTCCTGCCCTCAGGCCATGGATCCAGGTCCCTCTGTCCATCCTCCTGCCCTCAGGCCATGGATCCAGCTCCCTCTGAGGATCCTCCTGCCCTCCAGCCATGGATCCAGCTCCCTCTGTCCATCCTCCTGCCCTCCAGCCATGGATCCAGCTCCCTCTGTCCATCCTCCTGCCCTCCAGCCATGGATCCAGCTCCCTCTGTCCATCCTCCTGCCCTCCAGCCATGGATCCAGGTCCTTCTGTCCATCCTCCTGCCCTCAGGCCATGGATCCAGCTCCCTCTGTCCATCCTCCTGCCCTCCAGCCATGGATCCAGCTCCCTCTGTCCATCCTCCTGCCCTCCGGCCATGGATCCAGGTCCCTCTGTCCATCCTCCTGCCCTCAGGCCATGGATCCAGCTCCCTCTGCATCCCTCACGGTGCACAAAGTGCTGACACTTGGTTAAGAGCCACCGGGGTCGATTTCCCAGCAAACTATTAAAGATCAACCAGGATTAACAAGTCTCCAGGAAAAGCCGCGACGGATCAACCTCGTCTGCTTCGCGGGAGTCTCCCCCTCCTCCCATCCACCTCCATCCCTTTTTCTCGGAGTTCTGGCAGCGCCAAGTGGTTGGACTAGAAGATGCGATGGGTCCCTTCCAACCCGGTTGTCCTGTGATTCTGTGAAGGGCCGGGATGGGGTCAGGAGTTTTTAAGAGCAGGGACATCCCTCCAACCCGTCCTGGATGGTGACTGCACCAACGTTTGTGGTTCCAGAAACACACGGTCACAAGGTTGGGAGAGACCCAGCGGATGGTGGAGTCCAACCGTCCCCGTCAATCACTGACCCGCGGCCCTCAGCACCTTGTCCACCTTAAACCCTCCAGGGAAGGGGACTCGACCCCCCTCCCTGGGCCTGAAATCCCTTTTGGTGAAGAAGAAGCTCCCGATGTCCATCCTGAGCCTCCCCTGGTGGAGCCTGAGGTTGTTCCACCTCGTTTTGTCCCTTGGGAGGAGAGCCCAGAGCTCCCTCCTCTCCACGACCTCCTCTCAGGGAGTCGCAGAGAGCAATGAGGTCTCCCCTCAGCCTCCTCTTCTCCACGAGAAACACCCCCAGGGCCCTCAGGCTGCTTCTCCAGCCCCTTCCCCACCTTCCTCGCTCTTCTCTGCACTCGCTCCACAGCCTCAACGTGGATTCATGGATCCAGGTCCCTCTGCAGATCCTCCAGCCACGGATCCAGCTCTTCCCCCTCCCTCCCCGTCCCGCGAAGCCACCTGAGAGGTGACAACCAGCCGAGCCGCCGGGTCCTTACCCCGGAGATGTCGGCCACCCGGTGGATGGGCACCTCCTTCTTGCTGTGCAGCCCCTTCCCGTTCTTGATGGCCCTGAGGAAGGAAGCAAACAGGCATCAGCGCCCACCACCTCCACCCTCTGCGCTCGTTAGCCTCCTAATCCCAATTAACGACCGTCCTCGGCTGCCTGGAGCTTGGCCCCCCACCCCTTCAGCTCAGCCGCTCGGTCCGCGATCCGATCCCTCTGGTCCCACGGGAGGGAAAGGGCCGAGAAGCGGCTGAGGTGGAACGAGGCCTGGTTCCTCTCGGCGTTTGGAACACAGAATCATCGAATCACCAGGTTGGAAGAGACCCATCGGGTCGTCGAGTCCTTGTTCCCTCAATGCACCTTCACGGGGTCGGGGAAGCCCCACCAGGCTGTGGCCGTGTCCGTATCGCGGTTAATATCGAAGCCAAGCCGGGGCTGACCTCCCTTCCCAGCGACACCACTTGAGAAAAATCCGTTTTTTTTTTTTTTTTTTTTCAGGAAAACCATGGCTTGCCAAAGCCCTTCGACCCTCGGGAGAGCTGGACGGTCTCCGAACCAGCCCTCTCCGCAACCGGGAAGAGCCCAGGAGGTGCTCCAAGGTGCACTTCGGGGACGCCAAGGGGCGTTTTGGGGACGCAAAGTGAATTTTGGGGACACCAAGATGCGCAAAGATTTGTTTTGGGGACTCCAAGATGCGTTTTGGGGACTCCAAGTGAACTCTGAGGATGAAAAAGTGAATTTGGGAGATGCAAAGGTGAGTTTTGGGGACACAAAGTGAACTTTGAGGATGAAAAAGTGAATTTGGGAGATGCAAAGATGCATTTTGGGGACACAAAGTGAACTTTGAGGATGTAAAAGTGAATTTGGGAGACGCAAAGATGCGTTTTGGGGACTCCAAGATGCGTTTTGGGGACACAAAGTGAACTCTGAGGACGTAAAAGTGAATTTGGGAGATGCAAAGGTGAGTTTTGGGGACTCCAAGACGCATTTTGGGGACTCCAAGTGAACTTTGAGGACGTAAAAGTGAATTTGGGAGATGCAAAGGTGAGTTTTGGGGACTCCAAGATGCGTTTTGGGGACTCCAAGTGAACTTTGAGGACGTAAAAGTGAATTTGGGAGATGCAAAGATGCATTTTGAGGACTCCAAGATGCATTTTGGGGACTCCAAGTGAACTTTGAGGACGTAAAAGTGAATTTGGGAGACGCAAAGGTGAGTTTTGGGGACTCCAAGGTGCGTTTTGGGGACTCCAAGTGAACTTTGAGGACGTAAAAGTGAATTTGGGAGATGCAAAGGTGAGTTTTGGGGACTCCAAGATGCATTTTGGGGACTCCAAGTGAACTTTGAGGATGAAAAAGTGAATTTGGGAGATGCAAAGATGCATTTTGGGGACACAAAGTGAACTTTGAGGATGTAAAAGTGAATTTGGGAGACACAAAGATGCGTTTTGGGGACTCCAAGATGCGTTTTGGGGACACAAAGTGAACTCTGAGGACGTAAAAGTGAATTTGGGAGATGCAAAGGTGAGTTTTGAGGACTCCAAGATGCGTTTTGGGGACACAAAGTGAACTTTGAGGATGAAAAAGTGAATTTGGGAGATGCAAAGGTGAGTTTTGGGGACTCCAAGATGCGTTTTGGGGACACAAAGTGAACTTTGAGGATGAAAAAGTGAATTTGGGAGATGCAAAGGTGAGTTTTGAGGACTCCAAGATGCGTTTTGGGGACACAAAGTGAACTTTGAGGATGTAAAAGTGAATTTGGGAGACGCAAAGGTGAGTTTTGGGGACTCCAAGATGCGTTTTGGGGACTCCAAGTGGACTTTGAGGACGTAAAAGTGAATTTGGGAGACGCAAAGATGAGTTTTGAGGACTCCAAGATGCGTTTCGTGGACTCCAAGTGAACTTTGAGGATGTAAAAGTGAATTTGGGGGACGCAGAGGTGAGTTTTGGGGACACAAATGTGCTTTTTTGGGGATGGAAGAAACACGGAGGAGAGTCTGAGATCCGGTCACCGCATCAGAGAATCCATCGGATGGAAAAGACCTTGGAGATCGACGAGTCCAACCGTCCCCGTCCAGGACTGCACCAACCTCAAGGACCACATCTACCTGGATCTGAAATCTCCTCCCGGGATGGAGGCTCCACCACCGCCCTAGGAAGCCTCGGACAGGGCGGAGAACCCTTTCCATGAAGAGATTCCTTCTGATGTCCAACCTCAACCTGTCCTGGAGCAGTTTGAGGATGTTCTCTCTCATCCCATCCCTTGATCCTTGGGAGAAGCTTCTCCAAGCCAAAGGAGTGGAGAACGGGTTGGCTGGAGGGGCCAGAGAGTGGTGGGAGATGGAGTCAACTCCAGCTGGAGGCTCCGAGTGGTGTCCCCAGGGCTCAGCGCTGGGTCCTGCTCAAGGTCTTCGTCACTGAGCTGGATGAAGGCATCGAGGGCTCCCTCAGCCACTTTGGAGGTGACACTGAGCTGGGTGGGAGCTGGAGGGGTTGGAGGGTCTCCAAAGGGATCTGACCAGGCTGGATCCATGGGCTGAGACCAACGGGATGAGGGTTAACGAGACCCAAAGGGCGGATCCTGCCCTTGGGGCACAAGAACCCTGAGCAGCTCCAGCCTAAGGAGAAGTCTGGCTGGAAAGTGGCTGCAGGAGGAGAAGGAGCTGGGGGGGTTGGGTGAAGAGGAGGCAGCAGGAGGAGTCCAGGCGGCCAAGAAGGCCAAGGGCAGCTTGGCTTGGATGAGAGCTGGTGTGGCCAGCAGGGCCAGGGAGGTTCTTCTCCCTCTGGGGAGACCCAACCTCCAATCCTGGGGTCAGGGCTGGCTCCTTCGCTCCAAGAAAGACCTTGGAGAACATCTAGGGAAGGAATCGGAGGTGGGGAAGGGGCTGGAGAAGAAGGCTGAGGGCCCTGGGGGTGTTTCTCGTGGAGAAGAGGAGGCTGAGGGGAGACCTCATTGCTCTGTGCGACTCCCTGAGAGGAGGTTGTGGAGAGGAGGGAGCTCTGGGCTCTTCTCCCAAGGGACAGGCCGAGGGGGAATGGCCTCAAGCTCCACCAGGGGAGGCTCAGGATGGACAGCAGGAGGATCTTCTTCACCAAAAAAAGGGTTTTCAGGCCCAGAGGGCTGAGTCCCCTTCCCTGGAGGGTTTAAGGCGGCCGAGGTGCTGAGGGCCGCGGGTCAGTGATTGACGGGGACGGTTGGATTGATGATCCCATGAGGTCTCTTCCATCCTGGTGACTGCCTGAACTGGGAGAGGGATGTGCCGCCCATACTCCTCATCCCCAGGGGAGGGTTTCGGAGCCTCCGCTGAGGTTTTTGCAGAGCCATCAGTTTTGCTGAGCCCGACGGCGGCAGCAGCCTGGGAGCAGCCGAGCTGCTCAATCAGCACAAGGCTCTCTCTCGCCCTCCTCCCAGCGTCGCCGCAGCAGCCGCCGGGAAGCAGCTCAGCCAGAAATAGATCTTTTATTTTTTTTTTGGGGTTTTTTTTTTTTTTTTTTCCCCCTCCCAGCTCCCGGCCCTGCCGGCAGTTTCTGCCGAGGAGGAGGAAAAGGAGGAGGAGGAGGAGGCAGTGGATGCGCTGACTCTGGTCTCATCTAAAGCAGATTCACTATTTTGGGGAATCCCCTGAAATCCCGATATTTGGGATATTCGGACGTACAGGACATGCAGCAAATCAATGGGGATGGGGATGGGGATGGGGATGGGGATGGGGATGGGGAAAGAGATAGAGATAGAGATAGAGATAGACATGGAGATGGGGATGGGGATGGGAATGGGGATGGAGGAGAAGGAGAAGATGGAGATGGAGATAGAGACGGAGATAGTGATAGAGGTAGAGATAGAGATGGAGATGGGGAAGACGGAGATGGGGATGGGGATGGAGATGGGGATGGAGATAGAGATAGAGATGGAGATGGAGATGGAGATAGAGATAGAGATAGAGATAGAGATAGAGATAGAGATAGAGATAGAGATAGAGATAGAGATAGAGATAGAGATGGAGATAGAGATGGAGATGGAGATGGGGAAGACGGAGATGGAGATGGGGATGCGAATGGGGATGGAGATGGAGATGGGGATGGGGATGGGGATGGAGATGGAGATAGAGAAAGAGATAGAGATAGAGATAGAGACAGAGACAGAGACAGAGATGGGGATGGGGATAGAGATAGAGATAGAGATGAAGATGGAGATGGAGATGGGAATGGGGATGGAGATGGAGATGGGGATGGGGATGGGGATGGGGATGGAAATGGGGATGGAGAAGGAGAAGATGGAGATGGAGATAGAGATAGAGACAGAGATAGTGATAGAGGTAGAGATGGAGATGGGGATGGGGATGGGGAAGACGGAGATAGAGATGGGGATGGGGATGGAGATAGAGATAGAGATAGAGATAGAGATAGAGATAGTGATAGAGATAGAGATAGAGATGGAGATGGAGATGGAGATAGAGATAGAGATAGAGATAGAGGTAGAGATGGAGATGGAGATGGGGATGGGGAAGACGGAGATGGAGATGGGGATGGGGATGGAGATAGAGATAGAGATAGAGATAGAGATAGAGATAGAGATAGAGATAGTGATAGAGATAGAGATGGAGATGGAGATGGAGATAGAGATAGAGATAGAGATAGAGGTAGAGATGGAGATGGAGATGGGGATGGGGAAGACGGAGATGGAGATGGGGATGCGAATGGGGATGGAGATGGAGATGGGGATGGAGATAGAGAAAGAGATAGAGATAGAGATAGAGATAGAGATAGAGACAGAGACAGAGACAGAGATGGGGATGGGGATGGAGATAGAGATAGAGATAGAGATGGAGATGGAGATGGGAATGGGGATGGAGATGGAGAAGGAGAAGATGGAGATGGAGATAGAGATAGAGAAAGAGATAGAGATAGAGATAGAGACAGAGATGGGGATGGAGACAGAGATAGAGATAGAGATGAAGATGGGAATGGGGATGGAGATGGAGAAGGAGAAGATGGAGATGGAGATGGAGATGGAGATGGAGATAGAGATAGAGATAGAGATAGAGACGGAGATAGTGATAGAGGTAGAGATGGAGATGGGGATGGGGATGGGGATGGGGATGGAGATAGAGATGGAGATAGAGATAGAGATAGAGATAGAGATGGAAATGGAGATAGAGATGGAGATAGAGATAGAGATAGAGATAGAGATGGAGATGGAGATAGAGATAGAGATGGAGATGGAGATGGAGATGGGGATGGGGATAGAAATGGGGATGGGGATGGAAATGGGAAGATGGAGATGGGGATGGGGATGGAGGTGATGGGGATAGAGACGAGGCTCTGCCTGCAAGGAGCCCTGTTGGCAGTGCCCGGTGCAGGTGGCACTCACCGCGCCTCGGCCGCCAGCAGCTCATCGTAGTGCGAGGACCTCTGGTCGTCGTCCTGCCGGTAGCGGATGACGGTGGCCAAGCCTTTGCTCACCAGAGCTTCTGCGATGTTGCTGCCGGGAGACAAGAGCGAGAAGCTCAGCATCGCCCACCCCATCCCGACTCCGTCCATCCCACCAGGCCCCGACACCCAAGAGGATATGCTGGAGGCTGGAGGAAGGTGCCTGGAGCAACATCTCACTAAGAAACCCCAAAACCCCTGAGTCGCCCCCAAAAGTGCCGCTGAGGGCAGGGAGAGGGTGAGGGGAACGGGTTGGAGCTGCAAGAGGGGAGATGGAGAGGAGGTCTCGGGGAGAAGTGTTCTCCTGGGAGGGTTTGGAGGCCCTGGAAGAGGTTTCCCAGAGGAGTCGTGGCTGCTCCATCCCTGGAGGGGTTCAAGGGCAGCTTGGATGGGGCTCGGAGCCCCTGAGCCAGCGGGAGGTGTCCCTGGGGTTGGAACTGGATGGGCTTGGAGGTCCCTTCCAGCCCAAACCACCCCATGATTAAGGCTGGAACTGGATGAGTTCTGAGGTCCCTTCCAATCAAGGTCCCTCTGCAGAGCCTCCTGCCCTCCAGCCTGTCCCCAGCCCATTCTCACCCGGCCCCATCCCAGTCCCATCCTAATTCCATCCCACTCCTACCTCTGTCCTCATCCCATTCTCACTCGTCCCCATCCCAGTCCTATCTCTCTCCCCATCCCAGTCCCATCCCAGTCCTATCTCTCTCCCCATCCCATTCTCACCCCTGTCCCCATCCCAGTCCTATCACTCTCCCCATCCCAGTCCCATCCCAGTCCTGTCACTCTCCCCATCCCAGTCCCATCCCAGTCCTATCACCCTCCCCATCCCAGTCCTATCACTCTCCCCATCCCAGTCCTATCACTCTCCCCATCCCAGTCCTATCTCTCTCCCCATCCCATTCTCACTCGTCCCCATCCCAGTCCTATCTCTCTCCCCATCCCAGTCCCATCCCAGTCCTATCCCTGTCCCCATCCCATTCTCACCCGTCCCCATCCCAGTCCTATCTCTCTCCCCATCCCATTCTCACTCGTCCCCATCCCAGTCCTATCACTCTCCCCATCCCAGTCCTATCCCAGTCCTATCACTCTCCCCATCCCAGTCCCATCCCAGTCCTATCTCTCTCCCCATCCCAGACCCATCCCAGTCCTATCCCTCTCCCCTTCCCAGTCCCACCCCTGTCCCCATCCCAACCCTATCCTAATCCCATCCCACTCCTCCCTCTGCCCTCATCCCATTCTCACCCGTGTCCCCTTCCCAGTCCCACCCCAGTCCTACTCCTCTCCTCACCCCATTCCTACCTCTCCCCCAATCCCATTCCCATCACTCTCCCCACCCCATTCCCACCCCTGTCCCCACCTCAGCCCCATCCTAATCCCATCCCAGTCCTACCTCTCTCCCCACCCCATTCCCACCTCTCTCCCCATCCCATCCTCTCCCCATCCCCATCCCAGCTTCTCCCTCCCACCCCCTGGGCCTCAATCCTCTTGGTTCAGCAGCTTTTGCCGGCACTGAGCTCCCCCTGAGCTTCCATTGCAGAGAGCAATGAGGTCTCCCCTCAGCCTCCTCTTCTCCAGGACAAACACCCCCAGGGCCCTCAGCCTTCTTCTCCACACCCTTCCCCACCTTCCTTGCTCGTTCCAGGGTGTCACCACCCTCATCATAAAGAATTTATTCCTCGTGTCCATCTAAACCTTCTCCTTCCAATTTCAAGCCCTTCCCTCTCGTCCTGTCACCCCAAGACCTTGGAGAAGCCTCTCCAGAGCTTTCCTGGAGCCCCTTGAGGTGCTGGAAGGTCTCTGTGAGGTCTCCTCGGAGCCTTCTCTTCTCCCCCAGCCCAACTCTCTCAGGCTGTCCTGGCACGGGAGCTTCTCCAGCCCTCGCCTCATCCTCAGAGCCTCCTCTGGCCCCGTTCCCACAGCTCCAGCTCCTTCTCCTGCTGAGGATTCCAGCCCTGGCCCCAACCCTCCGGCTGAGGTGTCCCCGAGAGGAGGAGACCTAATGTTCTCCAGCCCCTCAAGGTCTTTCTCGGAGCGAAGGAGCCAGCACTGACCCCAGGATTGGAGGTTGGGTCTCCCCAGAGGGAGAAGAACCTCCCTGGCCCTGCTGGCCACACTGGCTCTCATCCAAGCCAAGCTGCCCTTGGCCTTCTTGGCCACCTGGACTCCTCCTGCTGCCTCCTCTTCACCCAACCCCCCCAGCTCCTTCTCCTCCTGCAGCCACTTTCCAGGCAGACTTCTCCTTAGGCTGGAGCTGCTGGGGGTTGGTTTGGGGCTGCTGCTATCTGAGCAGCGTGCGGAGCTGTGGCCGTTCACCAGCGCAGCCGTCAGGGACAGCGATTGGCCTCCCTCCAAGCGCGCGGAGCTCGCAGCCGGCGCCGTGCCAGCCCCTTCTCCCGCGCTCCCAGGGCCCAACCGGCGGCGCCTCCTTCCCCGAGGAGGGGAGCAGCTCGCGAGGCAGCAGCCAAGTCTGGGCTGGTTCCAGAAGCCGCGGCTGCGAAAATTAAAAAAAAAAAATCCTCCAACCGCAACCAGCGGCAGCCGCTTCTCCCCCGGGGGGGGGGGGGGGAGCCAGGGAGGGTAAGGCCCCGGTGCTCCCGGAGCTCTCGGCACGGCAGGCGGTGAAGCCACACCAGGCTTTAAGCAGCTCGATCGGCAGAGCCGGCTTGGTGCTCACGGAATGATGGAGGAGGGTGGAAAGAAGCTCGAAAGTCACCGAGTTCCAAGACGAATCGCGGGATGGGTTGGGTTGGAAGGGACCTCCAAGTCCATCCAGCTCCAACATGAGGCCTGGAAGGGTTTGGGTTGGAAGAGGCCTCAGAAGCCATCGAGTTCCAACCCGAATCATGGGATGGGTTGGGTTGGAAGGGACCTCCAAGTCCATCCAGCTCCAACAGGAGTCCTGGAAGGGTTTGGGTTGGAAGGGACCTCAAAAGCCATCGAGTTCCAACCCGAATCATGGGATGGGTTGGGTTGGAAGGGACCTCCAAGTCCATCCAGCTCCAACGTGAGGCCTGGAAGGGTTTGGGTTGGAAGGGACCTGAAAAGCCATCAAGTTCCAACCCAAATCGTAGGATGGTTCGAGTTGGAAGGGACTTCCAAGTCCATCCAGCTCCAACGTGAGTCCTGGAAGGGTTTGGGTTGGAAGGGACCTCAGAAGCCATCGAGTTCCAACCCGAATCATGGGATGGGTTGGGCTGGAAGGGACCTCAAAGTCC
Source organism: Coccyzus lansbergi (assembly GCA_033558105.1). Classification (NCBI taxonomy): domain Eukaryota; kingdom Metazoa; phylum Chordata; class Aves; order Cuculiformes; family Coccyzidae; genus Coccyzus; species Coccyzus lansbergi. The sequence continues at coordinate 42,033 of JAUMJK010001534.1, read as the reverse complement.
ATCCAGCTCCAACGTGAGGCCTGGAAGGGTTTGGGTTGGAAGAGGCCTCAAAATCCACTGAGCTCCAACCCGAATCGTAGAAATGGTCCTCAAAAGCCATCGAGTTCCAATCTGAATCATGGGATGGGTTGGGTTGGAAGGGACCTCCAAGTCCATCCAGCTCCAACGTGAGGCCTGGAATGTTTTGGGTTGGAAAGAACCTCAGAAGTCATCAGGTTGCAAGATGAATCATGGGATGGGTTGGGTTGGAAGGGACCTCCAAGTCCATCCAGCTCCAACAGGAGTCCTGGAAGGGTTTGGGTTGGAAGAGGCCTCAAAACCCACTGAGTTCCAACCCGAATCGTAGAAATGGTCCTCAAAAGCCATTGAGTTCCAACCTGAATCATGGGATGGGTTGGGTTGGAAGGGACCTCCAAGTCCATCCAGCTCCAACGTGAGGCCTGGAAGGGTTTGGGTTGGAAGGGACCTGAAAAGCCATCAAGTTCCAACCCAAATCGTAGGATGGTTCGAGTTGGAAGGGACTTCCAAGTCCATCCAGCTCCAACGTGAGTCCTGGAAGGGTTTGGGTTGGAAAGAACCTCAGAAGTCATCAGGTTCCAAGATGAATCATGGGATGGGTTGGGTTGGAAGGGACCTCCAAGTCCATCCAGCTCCAACGTGAGTCCTGGAATGTTTTGGGTTGGAAAGAACCTCAGAAGTCATCAGGTTCCAAGACGAATCGTGGGATGGGTTGGGTTGGAAGGGACCTCCAAGTCCATCCAGCTCCAACGTGAGGCCTGGAAGGGTTTGGGTTGGAAGAGGCCTCAAAACCCACTGAGCTCCAACCCGAATCGTAGAAATGGTCCTCAAAAGCCATCGAGTTCCAACCTGAATCATGGGATGGGTTGGGTTGGAAGGGACCTCCAAGTCCATCCAGCTCCAACATGAGGCCTGGAAGGGTTTGGGTTGGAAGGGACCTCAGAAGCCATCGAGTTCCAACCTGAATCGTAGGATGGGTTGGGCTGGAGAGGACCTCCAAGTCCATCCAGCTCCAATGTGACTCCTGGAAGGGTTTGGGTTGGAAAAGGCCTCAAAATCCACTGAGCTCCAACCTGAATCGTAGAAATGGTCCTCAAAAGCCATCGAGTTCCAACCTGAATCATGGGATGGGTTGGGTTGGAAGGGACCTCCAAGTCCATCCAGCTCCAACGTGAGGCCTGGAAGGGTTTGGGTTGGAAAGAACCTCAAAAGCCATCGAGTTCCAACCTGAATAATAGGATGGGTTGGGTTGGAAGGGACCTCCAAGTCCATCCAGTTCCATTCAGGGACACCTCCCGCTGGCTCAGGGGCTCCAAGCTCCATCCAACCTGCCCTCGAACCCCTCCAGGGATGGAGCAGCCACCACTGCTCTGGGCAACCTCTTCCAGGGCCTCCAAACCCTCATGGGGAAGAAATTCCTCCTCGTGTCCATCTAAACCTTCTCCTGCCAATTTAAAGCTGTTCCACCTCATCCCGTCACCCCAAGAGCTTGGAGAAGCCTCTCCCCAGCTTTCCCGGAGCCCCTTGAGGTGCTGGAAGGTCTCGGCGAGGTCTCCTCGGAGCCTTCTCTCCTCCACCAGCCCAACTCTCGGGCTGGAGCCGCTGGGAAGCTGCCTCCCCAGTTAATCCCAGATTAACGAGCGGGAGTAGGAAACGGCCGACGAAAAGCTCTTTGCAGTGAAGGGCGAAAAAAAATACATAAATCGGAACCCCCTAAATCCCATTAAAGGCCGTGAAATGCAGCTTCTCCCACTCAAAAGAGCAGCCGAGGCAGAAAGGGCTCGTTTCAAGTTGCCCATGAACTCATTTTTGCGGCTTTTTCCCTTCAAAAAAAATTCCTCAAGGGAAAGGTCCGGAGAGGCCTTTTCGGCATCCGAACCCCCACCCAGCGTCCCCCAAACTCGCTGTTTGGGCCAAAACGGCCTCAAGAGGACGATCCCGGTTGGGTTCTTTCCAACCTAGTGGCTCTAGGAGCCCCACGGGTTGCTCCAACCTCAACGATTCCATCATGGATGGAGCCAGAGGGACCTCGAGAGGCTGGAGACGTGAGGCTGGAGAACATCCGGAGGGTCAGCAAGTCCAAGGGGAAAGTCCTGCAGCTGGATGGGGAGATCCAGCCAGGCTGGGGCTGGTGGGATGGGATCTCATGCCCTAAAATCGCATCCTCCTGCCTCAAGCTGCATCTCGTGCCCCAAAAATTGCATCTCATGCCCTAAAATCGGAGATTCCTGCCTCAGACCTGCATCTCACGTCCCCAAACTGCATCCTCCTGCCCCCAAACTGCATCTCATGCCCTAAAATCGCATCCTCCTGCCCCCAAACTGCATCTCATGCCCTAAAATCACATCCTCCTGCCCCAAAACTGCATCTCATGCCCTAAAAATCACATCCTCCTGCCTCAAACTGCATCCTCCTGCCCCAAAACTGCATCTACTGCCCCAAAATTGCACCTTCATGCCCTAAAATCGCATCCTCCTGCCTCAAACTGCATCCTCCTGCCCCAAAACTGCATCTTCATGCCCTAAAATCACATCCTCCTGCCCCAAAATTGCATCTCATGCCCTAAAATTGCACCTTCATGCCCTAAAATCGCATCCTCCTGCCCCAAAATTGCATCTCATGCCCTAAAATTGCACCTTCATGCCCCAAAATCGCATCCTCCTGCCTCAAAACTGCATCTCATGCCCTAAAATTGCATCCTCCTGCCCCAAAACTTCATCCTCCTGCCCCAAAACCGCATCTCATGCCCCAAAACTGCATCTTCATGCCCTAAAATCACATCCTCCTGCCCCAAAATTGCATCTCATGCCCTAAAATTGCATCTCGTGCCCTAAAATCGCATCCTCCTGCCCCAAAATTGCATCTCATGCCCTAAAATCGCATCTTCATGCCCTAAAATCGCATCCTCCTGCCTCAAAATTGCCTCTCATGCCCTAAAATTGCATCTTCATGCCCTAAAATCGCATCCTCCTGCCCCAAACTGCATCTCATGCCCCCAAATTGGATCCTCCTGCCTCAAAACCTCATCCTCCAGCCCCAAACTGCATCTCCGGCACCCAAACTGCATCTTCACGCTCCAAACCGCGTCCTCGTTCCCCAAAACTACATCTCGATGCCCCAAAACCGCATCTCATGCCCCAAAATTGCATCTCATGCCCTAAAATTGCATCTTCATGCCCTAAAATCGCATCCTCCTGCCCCAAAACTGCATCTTCCAGCCCTAAAATTGCATCTCATGCCCCAAAACTTCATCCTCCTGCCCCAAAACTGCATCTCCTGCACCCACAGCTCCAGCTCCTTCTCCTGCTGAGGATTCCAGTCCTGGCCCCAACCCTCCAGCTGAGGTGTCCCCGACAGGAGCCGAGGGGACAATCCCCTCCCTTCCTGCTGCTCCCACATTCTCTGGACTCAGCCCAGGACACGAGGGGGGTTCCTGAGCCACCAGAACACCTTGTGGAGCTTCTCCCTCAGCTTCCCAAGTCCTTCTCCTCCAGCTGCTCCCATCCCACCAGCCCCAGCCTGGATGGACACCAGGGCTCTCCCCATCCGGCTGTAGGACCTTGTCCTTGGCCTGGTTGACCCTCCAGATGTTCTCCAGCCTCACGTCTCCATCCTCTCCAGGTCCCTCTGGATCGCGGAATCGCGGAGGTCGGACAAACCCTCCGAGCTCTTCCTCGTCCCAACCTCTCCACGTCCTCGCGTGTTACAACCACGCAGAAGACTCCATGGATTCTCCTCCATCCTCACATTCCATACAGACCTTCTTCCTCCTCCTCCTCCTCTCCAGGTGACACCCCCCCCCCCCCGAGTTGTCCCCGAGGTTGCGACTCACATCCCTCCGATGGAGACGGTGGCGCAGGTCCTCTCGGAGAAGGCCGGGACGGTGTCGGTGGCGCTGCTGGCCGGACGGATGTAATCCACGGTGACGTTCACCTGGGGAGGGGACAGACGGACGGACGGACGGACACCAGGGTCAGGGACGCACGCTCGGGGAGCTTCATCCTAACCCCCTTAGTCTGGATATGGGGGACACCAGGGGACACGGGGGGACATGGAGGAGCATGAGGGGGACATGGGGGGATGTGGGAGACACGAGGGGACAAGGGGGGAAATGGGGGACACCAAAGGACATCAGGGGACACAGAGGGACATGAGGGGCTGTGGGACACCAGGGGACGTGGGGGGGCACAGGGGACACGGAGGGACACGAGGAGACACAGAGGGACATGAGGGGACATGGAGGACACGGGGGACATGAGGGGACACAGAGGGACATGAGGAGACACAGAGGGACATGAGGGGACATGGAGGACACGGGGGACATGAGGGGACACAGAGGGACATGAGGGACACGGAGGGACATGAGGAGACACAGAGGGACATGAGGGACACGGAGGGACACAGAGAGACATGAGGGGACACGGGGGACGTGAGGAGACACAGGGGAACATGAGGGGACATGAGGGGATGTGTGGGACACAAGGGGACATGGGGGGACATGGGGGACATGGGGGGACGTGGGACACCAGAGGACATGCGGAGACATGAAGGGACACAGAGGGACAGGAGGGGACACAGGGGGGACGCAAGGGGACACAGGAGACACCAGGGGACATGGGGGGACATGAAAGGACACAGGGGGACGTGAGGGACACAGAGGGACATGAGGGGACATGGAGGAACATGAGGGGATGTGGGACACAAGGGGACACAAGGGGACATGAAGGGCCACAGAGAGACATGAGGGGACAGAGGGGACACCAAAGGACATCAGGGGACATAGAGGGACATGAGGGGATGTGTGGGACACCAGGGGACATGGGGGACATGGAGAGACAGAGGGGGACATGAGGGGACATGTGGGACATGAGGGGATGTGGGACACCAGGGGACGTGGGGGGGCACAAGGGACACAAGGAGACACAGAGGGACATGAGGGGACATGGAGGACACGGGGGACATGAGGGGACACAGAGGGACATGAGGAGACACAGAGGGACATGAGGGGACATGGAGGGACACAGAGAGACATGAGGGGACATGAGGAGACACAGGGGAACATGAGGGGACATGAGGGGATGTGTGGGACATAAGGGGACATGGGGGGACATGGGGGACGTGAGGGGACGTGGGACACCAGAGGACATGCGGAGACATGAAGGGACACAGAGGGACAGGAGGGGACACGGGGGGACGCAAGGGGACACGGGAGACACCAGGGGACATGGGGGGACATGAAAGGACACAGGGGGACGTGAGGGACACAGAGGGACATGAGGGGACATGGAGGAACATGAGGGACATGAGGGGATGTGGGACACAAGGGGACACAAGGGGACATGAAGGGCCACAGAGAGACATGAGGGGACAGAGGGGACACCAAAGGACATCAGGGGACACAGAGGGACATGAGGGGCTGTGGGACACCAGGGGACGTGGGGGGGCACAAGGGACACAGAGGGACATGAGGGGACATGGAGGACACTGGGGACATGAGGGGACACAGAGGGACATGAGGAGACACAGAGGGACAGGAGGGGACACAGGGGGACACCAGGGGACACGGGAGACACCAGGGGACACGGGGGGACATGAAAGGACACAGGGGGACATGGGAGACACAGAGAGACATGAGGGGACATAGAAGGACATGAGGGGATGTGGGACACAAGGGGACACAAGGGGACATGAAGGGCCACAGAGAGACATGAGGGGACAGAGGGGACACCAAAGGACATCAGGGGACATAGAGGGACATGAGGGGATGTGTGGGACACCAGGGGACATGGGGGACATGGAGAGACAGAGGGGGACATGAGGGGACATGTGGGACATGAGGGGACGTGGGACACCAGGGGACGTGAGGGGGCACAGGGGACACGGGGGACATGAGGGGACACAGAGGGACACGAGGAGACACAGAGGGACATGAGGGACACGGAGGGACACAGAGAGACATGAGGGGACATGGGGGACGTGAGGAGACACAGGGGAACATGAGGGGACATGAGGGGATGTGTGGGACACAAGGGGACATGGGGGGACGTGGGGGACATGAGGGGACGTGGGACACCAGAGGACATGCGGAGACATGAAGGGACACAGAGGGACAGGAGGGGACACAGGGGGACATGAAAGGACACAGGGGGACATGGGAGACACAGAGAGACATGAGGGGACATAGAGGGACATGAGGGGACATAGAGGGACATGAGGGGACATGGTGGGATGTGGAAGACCAGGGGACAAGGGGGACATGGAGGGACACCAAAGGACATGAGGGGACACAGAGGGACACGATGGGACATGGGGGGATGTGGGAGACACCAGGAGACATGAGGGACGTGAGGGGACACGGGGGACATGAGGAGACACAGAGGGACATGAGGGACACGAAGGGACCTAGAGGGATGTGAGGGGACACGATGGGACATGGGGGATGTGCAGGACACCAGGGGACATGTGGAGACATGAAGGGACAGAGGGACAGGAGGGGACACGGGGGGACACGAGGGGACACAGGAGACACCAGGGGACATGGGGGGACATGAGGGGACACAGGGGGACATAAGGGACATGAGGGGACACAGAGGGACATAAGGGACATGAGGGGATGTGGGGGACACAAGGGGACACAGGGGGACATGGAGGGACACAGGGGACACAAGGAGACACAGAGGGACGTGAGGGGACATGGAGGACATGAGGGGACATGAGGGACATGAGGGGACATGAGGACATGAGGGACATGATGAGGACATGAGGGACATGAGGGGACATGGAGGACATGAGGGGACACAGAGGGACATGAGGGGACACAGAGGGACATGAGGGGACATAGAGGGACATGAGGGGCTGTGTGGGACATGAGGAGACATGGGGGACATGAGGGGACACGATGGTCCCAGTGATGAGGTCCCTCAGGATGTGGTCCCCAAGATGTGACCCTCAGCCCAGTGTCCCCAGCACCACAATCCCATTAATGTGGTCCCCAGGATGGAGCCATCAGGATGTGGCCCTCAGCCCAGTGTCCCCAGTATCATGGTCCCCAGGATGTGCTCAGCGTCACGATCCCAACCATGTGGCCTCCAGGATGGAGCCATCAGGATGTGGCCTTCAACCCAGTGTCCCCAGTATCATGGTCCCAGTGCCATGGTCCCCAGGACGTGCTCAGTGTCACGATTCCAACCATGTGGCCTCCAGGATGGAGCCATCAGGATGTGGCCCTCAGCCCAGTGTCCCCAGTATCATGGTCCTCAGGACGTGCTCAGCGTCACGATTCCAACCATGTGGCCTCCAGGATGGAGCCATCAGGATGTGGCCCTCAACCCAGTGTCCCCAGTATCATGGTCCCAGTACCGTGGTCCCCGGGACGTGCTCAGCGTCACGATTCCAACCATGTGGTCTCCAGGATGAGGCCATCAGGATGTGGCCTTCAACCCAGTGTCCCCAGTATCATGATCCCCAGGACGTGCTCAGCGTCACGATTCCAATCATGTGGCCTCCAGGATGGAGCCATCAGGACGTGGCCTTCAACCCAGTGTCCCCAGTATCATGGTCCCCAGCATCCCAGTCCCATCTCAGGAGTCCCCAGCCCCTGGTCCCCATCCAGGTCTCAGTGAGGATTGTCCCCCTGGGTCCCCTTCCCGTCCCGTGGCCGATTTCCCTGGGGAGGGAAAAGGAGTCCCTGTGGGGTCGGCGCTGCCGCAGGGCTTGGAGATCCACGGACGGCTCCCGGAGGGTTAATTATAGCAGCAGGTCTGCTCTGCCACCCACCCTGCCATCTGCTGCCACCACACCCTTCCCTGTCCCCTGCCACCAACCGAAGCCACCAGAGGTGGAGAGCAGGGGGTGGGGGCTCCCAGCTCCAAGCAGAGAGGGAAGCCATGGGGGTGGTGGACACCCAAGTGGAGGGATCAGCTCTGCCTCCCCTCCCCAAGGACGTGGTTGAGGATGTGGTCACCACCAGCTGGAGGCCAAAGCCAAGTGGGTGTCCCCAGGGCTCAGCGCTGGGTCCTGCTCAAGGTCTTCATCAGTGACCTGGATGGAGGCATCGAGGGCTCCCTGAGCCACTTTGGAGAGGACACTGAGCTGGGTGGATCTTCTATAGGGGTTTGAGGGTCTCCAAAGGGATCTGACCAGGCTGGATCCATGGGCTGAGACCAACGGGATGAGGGTTAACGAGGCCCAAAGGGCGGATCCTGCCCTTGGGGCACAAGAACCCTGAGCAGCTCCAGCCTAGGAGAAGTCTGGCTGGAAAGTGGCTGAAGGAGGAGAAGGAGCTGGGGGGGTTGGGTGAAGAGGAGGCAGCAGGAGGAGTCCAGGTGGCCAAGAAGGCCAAGGGCAGCTTGGCTTGGATGAGAGCCGGTGTGGCCAGCAGGGCCAGGGAGGTTCTTCTCCCTCTGGGGAGACCCAACCTCCAATCCTGGGCTCAGTGCTGGCTCCTTCACTCCAAGAAAGACCTTGAGGAGCTGGAGTGAGTCTAGAAACGTGAACAGAGCTGGGGAAGAGTGTGGAGAAGAAGGCTGAGGGCCCTGGGGGTGTTTCTCCTGGAGAAGAGGAGGCTGAGGGGAGACTTGAAGGGATCTCTCTCCAACTTGAAGGGATCGGAGCTGAGCTCAGGCAGCAGCCTCAGGCTGGGACTGACCTTGGGTCGGGCTCCGCTGAGCCGCATCGAACGCTGAGCTGCAGCGCCGGAGGCTCCCGGCAGAGCCTTCTGGGAGAGTTGGGAGGAGGAGGAAGGCACCATCATGGCTTCTCTCAGGCTTCCAGCAGCCAGGAGAGCCACGACGGGGCTGGTGGGATGGGAGCAGCTGGAGGAGAAGGACTTGGGAAGCTGAGGGAGAAGCTCCACAAGGTGTTCTGGTGGCTCAGGAACCCCCCGAGTGTCCTGGGCTGCATCCAGAGAGTGTGGGAGCAGCAGGGAGGGAGGGGATTGTCCCCTCGGCTCCTCTCGGGGACACCTCAGCTGGAGGGTTGGGGCCAGGGCTGGAATCCTCAGCAGGAGAAGGAGCTGGAGCTGTGGGAACAGGGCCAGAGGAGGCTCTGAGGATGAGGCGAGGGCTGGAGAAGCTCCCGTGCCAGGACAGCCTGAGAGAGTTGGGCTGGGGGAGAAGAGAAGGCTCCGAGGAGACCTCGCAGAGACCTTCCAGCACCTCAAGGGGCTCCAGGAAAGCTGGGGAGGGGTTTCTCTGAGGTCTTGGAGTGACAGGATGAGGTGGAACAGCTTTAAATTGGAAGGTGGAAGATTTAGATGGACACTGGAAAGAAATTTTTCCCCATGAGGGTTTGGAGGCCCTGGAGCAGGTTTCCCAGAGCAGTGGTGGCTTCTCCATCCCTGGAAGGGCTCAAGGGCAGGTTGGATGGGGTTTGGAGCCCCTGAGCCAGCGGGAGGTGGGACTGGATGTTCTCTGAGGTCCCTTCCACCCCAACCCATCCCCTGGCACCTCGGGAGCCACTCGGCACCAAGGTCACAGTCGCTTCCATGTCCAGGAGACATTTCTCCTCCGAGTTCCCTTCCGCACGACCAATCCTCTGCCACCAATTAGAGGAAAGGGCCACGAGCACCCAGTTAGCTTCGATTCAATCTCTCGTAATTAAAAAGAAAGCTACTTAACGGGCCCAGCCTGGCGGATCGATGGGCGCCGGGGGAGCCCGCGGAATCTTTCCATCCCAGGAGACAAACAAAGCCACGGCCGGGACGGAGGTCCTGACCCCAGGATTGGAGGTTGGGTCTCCCCAGAGGGAGAAGAACCTCCCTGGCCCTGCTGGCCACACCGGCTCTCATCCAAGCCAAGATGCCCTTGGCCTTCTTGGCCACCTGGACTCCTCCTGCTGCCTCCTCTTCACCCAACCCCTCCAGCTCCTCCTCCTCCAGCCACTTTCCAGCCAGACTTCTCCTTAGGCTGGAGCTGCTCAGGGTTCTTGTGCCCCAAGGGCAGGATCCGCCCTTTGGGCCTCATTAACCCTCATCCCGTTGGTCTCAGCCCATGGATCCAGCCTGGTCAGATCCCTTTGGAGACTCTCAAACCCCTCCAGCTCCCACCCAGCTCAGTGTCATCTCCAGAGTGGCTGAGGGAGCCCTCGATGCCTTCATCAAGGTCACTGATGAAGACCTTGAGCAGGACCCAGCGCTGAGCCCTGGGGACACCACTCGGAGCCTCCAGCTGGAGTTGACTCCATCTCCCACCACTCTCTGGGCCCTTCAGCCAAACAGTTCTCCACTCTGAGCCTTGGGAGAAGAGCCCAGCTCCCTCCTCTCTGCAACCTCCTTTCCCCCAAGTAGTCAGGAATCCCATACCTGAAGAGGAATCCCCAGATTGATCAAGGCTCCCCAAAACCACACTGGGCTCCCCAGAAGAGCCAGAACTCCTCCTCCCACAAAAGAGCAGCCAAAGCCACCCGAGATGTGATCATCTGCACCAGGGAGTCCAGGAGGAAGGCAGGAGCCTCATCCAGCCATGGATCCAGGTCCCTCTGTCCATCCTCCTGCCCTCAGGCCATGGATCCAGCTCCCTCTGTCCATCCTCCTGCCCTCAGGCCATGGATCCAGGTCCCTCTGTCCATCCTCCTGCCCTCAGGCCATGGATCCAGGTCCCTCTGTCCATCCTCCTGCCCTCCAGCCATGGATCCAGGTCCCTCTGTCCATCCTCCTGCCCTCCAGCCATGGATCCAGCTCCCTCTGTCCATCCTCCTGCCCTCCAGCCATGAATCCAGGTCCCTCTGTCCATCCTCCTGCCCTCCAGCCATGGATCCAGGTCCCTCTGTCCATCCTCCTGCCCTCCAGCCATGGATCCTGAACCCTCTCCAGACCCTCCAGCCCTCAAGAACTTCAGGACCTCCAGCTTCTGCAGCACAAGGTCTCACCCCTCCACGACCTTCCCCTCCTACCTTCTTCCCGATGAGCTTCTTGCGCAGGAACTCTCGGGCCTCGAACATGTAGGGGATGTCATAGAGGGGCCTCAGCTTCCGGTTCTTGTCCTGCAGGGAGAGGCGTCCACAGTCAGGAGAAGCCCCCAGGACCCCCCCCTGGGCTGAGAACCCCGAGAAACAGACCCCCCCAGAGCTGGTCCCTCCAGCACCCATGGGTTCCTGCAGCTCCTGCACCTCAAGGTGGGTCCCAGGAGCATCAGCACAGTCCTAGAGCCACCAAAAGCCCAAGAGGAGCTTCTAGGTGACACGAGCAGCCTCCTACCACAATGTCCTCCTGCTCCTGCACCCCAGGGGACAAGCCCTGATGCCTCCAAAAGCCCAAGAGGAGCTTCTAGGTGACTTGAGCACCTTCCCACCAGCACAGACTCAACATCCCATGGGTTCCTCCTGCTCCACCACCCACGGGAGGAGAACACCAGCTCCCAGAGGAGGCTCTGAGGACGACGCGAGGGCTGGAGAAGCTCCCGTGCCAGGACAGCCTGAGAGAGTTGGGCTGGGGGAGAAGAGAAGGCTCCGAGGAGGCCTCGGAGAGACCTTCCAGCACCTCAAAGGGCTCCAGGAAAGCTCTGGAGGGGCTGGTGTCCAGGCAGAGGATGAGGAGAACAGTTTTTAGCTGAAGAAGGAGACATTAAGATGAGACGGTTTTGAGAAATGTTCTCCTGGGAGGGTTCGGAGGCCCTGGAAGAGGTTTCCCAGAGCAGTGGTGGCTGCTCCATCCCTGGAGGTGTCCAAGACCAGGTTGGATGGAGCTTGGAGCTCCTGATCCAGTGGGAGGCGTTCACTCCCTGGTGTCCAAGTCCCCATGACGGTGACTCCCAGCTCCGGAGGCCACCCCTGGTGGGGAGGACACGATGACAAGTCCCTCTCAACCTCCACGAGTTCCTCTCAACCTCCACGAGTCCCTCTCGACGTCACCGAGTCCCTCTCAACCTCACCGAGTTCCTCTCAACCTCCACAAGTTCCCCTCACCCTCCACGAGTTCCCTCTCAACCTAAACGAGGTCACGGCGAAGCTCCAAGCCAAACACAGCTGCCCGGCTCCTGCTCCTGCACAACCGCTAATTAGTCCTCGGTAACGAACTCCACACATTAATTGCTTGCTTGAAGTGTCTCCCGGGGAACAGGCTGTCGAGTCACTTCACCCCACCCTGAGGCGCTGGGCAGGGGATGATGGGAGCGAGAGGAGAAGCCCTGGAGGAAGCCAGAGCCACAAAAGGAACGAGCGAGGGGCTCGGTGGCCTCGGAGGATCACAGAATCACCGGGTGGGAAGAGACCCAGTGGATCATGGAGTCCAACCGTCCCCATCAAGCACCGACCCATGGCCCTCAGCACCTTGGCCACCTTAAACCCCTCCAGGTGACCCCTGAGGAAGGTCCCTCAGGCTTCTTCTCCAGCTTCCTTGCTCTTCTCTGCACTTGCTCCACAGCCTCAAGGTCTTTGTTGGAGTGAAGGAGCCAGCCCTGAGCCCAGGATTGGAGGTTGGGTCTCCCCAGAGGGAGAAGAACCTCCCTGGCCCTGCTGGCCACACCGGCTCTCATCCAAGCCAAGATGCCCTTGGCCTTCTTGGCCACCTGGACTCCTCCTGCTGCCTCCTCTCCAACCAACCCCCTCAGCTCCTTCTCCTCCAACCACTTTCCAGCCAGACTTCTCCTGGGCTGGAGCTGCTCAGGGTTCTTGTGCCCCAAGGTCCTGGTTGAACCTCATCCCGTTGGTCTCAGCCCATGGATCCAGCCTGGTCAGATCCCTTTGGAGACCCTCCAACCCCTCCAGCTCCCACCCAGCTCAGTGTCATCTCCAAACTGGTTGAGGGAGCCCTCGATGCCTTCATCCAGGTCGCTGATGAAGACCTTGAGCAGGACCCAGCGCAGAGCCCTGGGGACACCACTCGGCTCTGGCCTCCAGAGGGTTTGAAGCACCGAGACGCCAGCGTCCCCTGCGGTGCTGGAGCTGGTGGACGCAATCCAGCTCCCGGTCGCAGATTTGGGGAGCAGGGAAATGGGTTCAGGTTGAATCCCGTGGGCTCCCGACGCTCCCTCCCGGCGCCGTGGGCCGAGCCATGTGGCCGTGGTGCTCGTGCCGCGCTTTGCCGGCCTCGGAGCGGCACCTCCTCCGCCTCTGCCTTTCCCAGTCGGCACTGGAAGCCGCTCGGGCTCCTCCGGCAGCAGATGCCAGTGGCTGCCTCCACGCGATGCCTTCCTCACCGCTTCGCGTTCCAGCTTCACCCTGTTCCTCTTCTCTGCACTCGCTCCAGCCCCTCAAGGTCTTTCTTGGGGTGAAGGAGCCAGCCCTGAGCCCACGATTGGAGGTTGGGTCTCCCCAGAGGGAGAAGAACCTCCCAGGTCCTGGAGGAAGAGTGGCTGCGGCGATTCCCAGCACGAGTTAAAAGGCAACAAGCTGTGCCGAGAGGCGGCCAAGGGCACCGTTAAGTGTCCAATTCTCTGCGCTCGTTAACCACCACCCCCGTTAAGTCCCGGCTGACACCAGTCAAAGTGGTATTTCCCTACAGGAGAGGACAAGTGGGATGGAAGCTGCTCCAGATATCGGATCCAGGATGGAGGTTTTCTAAGAAACAAGAAAAAAGGACCTGACGGTGACACTTTGGGGAAGGGGTTTGGGGCCAGGGCTGGAATCCTCGGCGGGAGAAGGAGCTGGAGCTGTGGGAACGGGGCCAGAGGAGGCTCTGAGGATGAGGCGAGGGCTGGAGAAGCTCCCGTGCCAGGACAGCCTGAGGGAGTTGGGCTTGTTCGGCTCCGAGGAGACCTCGGAGAGACCTTCCAGCACCTCAAGGGGCTCCGGGAAAGCTGAGGAGAGGCTGTTCCCAAAGTCCCCTGAACCAGCCCCGCGTGGATTAAACACCTCCCCGGCCGCCGGAGACCTGGCTCTGCTGTTAATTAACTGCTGTTAATTAGAGGAGCGTGCGATTTGTAAAGCAATTAGCGCAGCTCATCAAGTCGGAGCGAGGCGGGAGGATGAACCCAGGTGGAGATCAGCAGCCGCCAGGATGTGGAGGAGGGGAAAGAGGCTCCTTCGGCTCCGTGGAGAAGGATTGGAGAGTCTTAGCAACTGGGTTGGGTTGGAAGAGACCTCCAGGCCCATCCAGATCCAACCCAGGGACACCTCCCGCTCGATCAGGGGCTCCAAGCCCCATCCAACCTGCCCTTGAACCCCTCCAGGGATGGAGCAGCCACCATTGCTCTGGGCAACCTCTTCCAGGGCCTCCTCATCCTCATGATGAAGAAATTCCTCCTCCTGTCCAGTCTGACTCTGCCCCTCTCCAGTTTATCCCTCATCCCATCCCCACAAGCCTTTGGGATCGGCCCCTCCGGAGCTTTCCTGGAGCCCCTTCAGGTGCTGGAAGGTCTCTCCGAGGTCTCCTCAGAGCCTTCTCTTCTCCAACTGGTGCCATGGATGAAGTGTGGAAGCCACAGTTGATGTGTGGAAGCCAAGGTTGAAGTGTGGAAGCCATGGATGAAGCACGGAAGCCATGGATGAAGTGTGGAAGCCAAGGTTGAAGTATAGAAGCCACAGCTTAACTGTGGAAGCCACAGTTGAAATGTGGAAGCCACGGTTGAAGAGTGGAAGCCAAGGTTGAAATGCAGAAGCCACAGTTGAAGTGTGGAAGCCACAGTTGAAGTACAGAAGCCACAGCTTAAGTGTGGAAGCCACGGATGAAGCCATGATGTGTGGAAGCCACAGTTGAAATCCAGAAGCCAAGGTTGAAGTGTGGAAGCCACATTTGAAGTACAGAAGCCACAGCTTAAGTGTGGAGCCACAGTTGAAGTGTGGAAGCCATGGATGATGTGTGGAAGTGACACTTGAAGTATGGAAGCCACAGCTTGAGTGGAGAAGCCACACTGAAGTGTGGAAGCCACAGCTGAAGTATAGAGGCCACGATGAAGTGTGGAAGCCAAGGTTGAAGTGCAGAAGCCACAGCTTTAGTGTGGAAGCCATGGATGGCGTGTGGAAGCCACAATGAAGTATAGAAGCCACAGCTTAACTGCGGAAGCCATGGATGAAGTGTGGAAGCCACGGTTGATGTGTGGAAGCCAAGGTTGAAGTGCAGAAGCCACAGTTGAAGTACAGAGGCCACAGCTTAAGTGTGGAACCACAGCTGAAGTGTGGAAGCCACAGTTGAAGTGTGGAAGCCAAGGTTGAAGTGTGGAAGCCACAGATGAAGTGTGGAACCACAGCTGAAGTGTGGAAGCCACAGTTGAAGTGTGGAAGCCATGGATGAAGTGTGGAAGCCACAGATGAAGTGTGGAACCACAGCTGAAGTGTGGAAGCCACAGTTGAAGTACAGAAGCCACAGCTTAAGTGTGGAACCACAGCTGAAGTGTGGAAGCCACAGTTGAAGCGTGGAAGCCACAATGAAGTGTGCAAGCCATGGATGAAGTGTGGAAGCCAAGGTGGAAGTGTGGAAGCCAAGGTGGAAGTGCGGAAGCCACAGTTGAAGTGTGGAAGCCACGATGAAGTGTGGAAGCCATGATTAAGCATGGAAGCCGCAGCTGAAATGTGGAAGCCACAGTTCAAGTCTGGAAACCATGGATGAAGTGTGGAAGCCACAGCTGATGTGTGGAAGCCACGATGAAGTGTGGAAGCCACGGCTGAAGTACAGAAGTCACAGCTTAAGTGTGGAAGTCACAGCTTAAGTGTGGAAGCCATGGATGAAGTGAGGAAGCCACAATGAAGTGTGGAAGCCGCGGTTGGACCATGGAAGCCATGGTAGAAATACAGAAGCCAAGATTGAAGTGTGGAAGCCATAGTCGAAATGTGGAAGCCACAATTGAAGTCTGGAAGCCACAATGAAGTGTGGAAGCCACAGTTGAAGTACAGAAGCCACAGCTGAAGTGTGGAAGCCACAGCTTAAGCGTAGAAGCCACAGATGAAGCGTGGAAGCCACACTGAAGTGTGGAAGCCACAGCTGAAGTATAGAGGTCACGATGAAATGTGGAAGCCATGGGTGAAGTGCAGAAGCCACAATGGAGCGTGGAAGCCAGGGATGAAGTATGGAAGCCAAGGTTGAAGTGTGGAAGCCAAGGTTGAAGTGTGGAAGCCACAGTTGAAGTGTGGAAGCCATGGATGAAGTGGAAGCCACAGTTGAAGTACAGAAGCCACAGCTTAAGTGTGGAACCACAGCTGAAGTGTGGAAGCCACAGTTGAAGTGTGGAAGCCACAATGAAGTGTGCAAGCCATGGATGAAGTGTGGAAGCCACGGATGAAGCGCGGAAGCCACAATGAAGTGCGGAAGCCACAGCTGAAGTGTGGAAGCCACAGTCGAATTGTGGAAGCCACAGTTGAAGTATGGAAGCCGCAGCTTAAGTGTAGAAGCCGCAGCTGAAGTGTGGAAGCTGCAGCTGAAGTACAGAAGCCACAGTTGAAGTGTGGAAGCCACAGCTTAAGCGTAGAAGCCACAGATGAAGTGTGGAAGCCACAATGAAGTGTGGAAGCCACAGCTGAAGTATAGAGGTCACGATGAAATGTGGAAGCCATGGGTGAAGTGCAGAAGCCACAATGGAGCGTGGAAGCCAGGGATGAAGTATGGAAGCCAAGGTTGAAGTGTGGAAGCCATGGATGAAGCACGGAAGCCATGGATGAAGTGTGGAAGCCACAGTTGAAGTACAGAAGCCACAGCTTAAGTGTGGAACCACAGCTGAAGTGTGGAAGCCACAGTTGAAGTGTGGAAGCCACAATGAAGTGTGCAAGCCGTGGATGAAGTGTGGAAGCCAAGGTGGAAGTGTGGAAGCCAAGGTGGAAGTGCGGAAGCCACAGTTGAAGTGTGGAAGCCACGATGAAGTGTGGAAGCCATGATTAAGCATGGAAGCCGCAGCTGAAATGTGGAAGCCACAGTTCAAGTCTGGAAACCATGGATGAAGTGTGGAAGCCACAGCTGATGTGTGGAAGCCACGATGAAGTGTGGAAGCCACGGCTGAAGTACAGAAGTCACAGCTTAAGTGTGGAAGCCATGGATGAAGTGAGGAAGCCACAATGAAGTGTGGAAGCCGCGGTTGGACCATGGAAGCCATGGTAGAAATACAGAAGCCAAGATTGAAGTGTGGAAGCCATAGTCGAAATGTGGAAGCCACAATTGAAGTCTGGAAGCCACAATGAAGTGTGGAAGCCACAGTTGAAGTACAGAAGCCACAGCTGAAGTGTGGAAGCCACAGCTTAAGTGTAGAAGCCACAGATGAAGCGTGGAAGCCACACTGAAGTGTGGAAGCCACAGCTGAAGTATAGAGGTCACGATGAAATGTGGAAGCCATGGGTGAAGTGCAGAAGCCACAATGGAGCGTGGAAGCCAGGGATGAAGTATGGAAGCCAAGGTTGAAGTGTGGAAGCCAAGGTTGAAGTGTGGAAGCCACAGTTGAAGTGTGGAAGCCATGGATGAAGTGGAAGCCACAGTTGAAGTACAGAAGCCACAGCTTAAGTGTGGAACCACAGCTGAAGTGTGGAAGCCACAGTTGAAGTGTGGAAGCCACAATGAAGTGTGCAAGCCATGGATGTAGAGTGGAAGCCACGGATGAAGCGCGGAAGCCACAATGAAGTGCGGAAGCCATGGATGAAGTGTGGAAGCCACTGTTGAATTGTGGAAGCCACAGTTGAAGTATGGAAGCCACAGCTTAAGTGTGGAAGCTGCAGCTGAAGTGTGGAAGCTGCAGCTGGAGTACAGAAGCCACAGCTGAAGTGTGGAAGCCACAGCTTAAGTGTAGAAGCCACAGATGAAGCGTGGAAGCCACACTGAAGTGTGGAAGCCACAGCTGAAGTATAGAGGTCACGATGAAATGTGGAAGCCATGGGTGAAGTGCAGAAGCCACAATGAAGCGTGGAAGCCACAGTTGAAGTATAGAGGTCACGATGAAATGTGGAAGCCATGGGTGAAGTGCAGAAGCCACAATGAAGCGTGGAAGCCACAGTTGAAGTATAGAGGCCACAATGAAGTGTGGAAGCCAAGGTTGAAGTGTGGAAGCCATGGATGAAGTATGGAAGCCACAGTTGAAGTGTGGAAGCCACAATGAAGTGTGCAAGCCATGGATGAAGTGTGGAAGCCACGGATGAAGCGCGGAAGCCACAATGAAGTGCGGAAGCCACAGTTGAAGTATGGAAGCCACAGCTTAAGTGTGGAAGCCGCAGTTGAAGTGTGGAAGCCACAGCTTAAGTGTGGAAGCCGCAGCTGAAGTGTGGAAGCCACAGCTTAAGTGTGGAAGCCGCAGCTGAAGTGTGGAAGCTGCAGCTGAAGTACAGAAGCCACAGCTGAAGTGTGGAAGCCACAGCTTAAGCGTAGAAGCCACAGATGAAGCGTGGAAGCCACACTGAAGTGTGGAAGCCACAGCTGAAGTATAGAGGTCACGATGAAATGTGGAAGCCATGGGTGAAGTGCAGAAGCCACAATGGAGCGTGGAAGCCAGGGATGAAGTGTGGAAGCCAAGGTTGAAGTGTGGAAGCCACAGTTGAAGTGTGGAAGCCATGGATGAAGTGGAAGCCACAGTTGAAGTACAGAAGCCACAGCTTAAGTGTGGAACCACAGCTGAAGTGTGGAAGCCACAGCTGAAGTGTGGAAGCCACAATGAAGTGTGGAAGCCATGGATGTAGAGTGGAAGCCACGGATGAAGCGCGGAAGCCATGGATGAAGTGTGGAAGCCACAGTTGAAGTATGGAAGCCACAGCTTAAGTGTGGAAGCTGCAGCTGAAGTACAGAAGCCACAGTTGAAGTGTGGAAGGCATGATGAAGTGTGGAAGCCATGGATGAAGCATGGAAGCCACGGATGAAGCGTGGAAGCCACGGTTGAATTCTAGAAGCCCCACTTGAAGCACGGAAGCCACCACTGAAGACACGATGCTGCAGCTCCCCAGCCCATCCCCCAGCCTGGCCGCTCCCCTCCCTCCCTGTCCCCCCCCCCGTCCCACCCTTCCAGACCCTTCGGGGCCAGCGCCGGCTGCCGACACCGAGCTCGGCAAAGCCAACGCGCGTCCAAGGCGCTCCCCGAGCCACCAGCGAGGAGCCAAGACTCCTCCTAACGCCGTTCATGGGCAGAGGGCGCTTCGTTTCCCGCTCATTAGGCTTATTAAATGAATCGCTCGGGCTAATTAGTGGCATTGTAAGAGTCGCTGGTGGTGGCAGATAGCGCGGTGACCGCGCCGGAGCTCTAATCGGCGCAAATGACCTCGTTAAAAGCAGGATTATCCTCCGCAAGGAAGGTCTCCGTGGGCCAGAAGGGATTTCCAAGCAGTTTGCTCGTCCCAGAATCCTTCAGGCTGAGGAGGAGCTGGGGAAGAGCTGAGCGTGAGGTTTTGGGGATGGAGCGAGAAGACAGAATCGGAAATCATGGAATGGGTTGGGTTGGAAGGGACCTCAGAGACCAGCCAGGTCCAGCTCGGGGATGATGGATCAGGGGCTCCAAGCTCCATCCAAGCTGGACTTGAACACCTCCAACTCAGGGACAATGGATCAGGGGCTCCAAGCTCCATCCAAGCTGCCCTTGAACCCCTCCAGGGATGGAGCAGCCACCACTGCTCTGGGAAACCTCTTCCAGGGCCTCCAAACCCTCATGGGGAAGAATTTCTTCCTAATGTCTCATCTAAACCTTCCCTCTTGCAATTTAAAGCTGTTCCACCTCATCCCATCACTCCAAGACCTTGGAGAAGTCCCTCTCCAGAGCTTTCCTGGAGCCCCTTGAGGTGCTGGAAGGTCTCTGCGAGGTCTCCTCGGAGCCTTCTCTCCTCCCCCAGCCCAACTCTCTCAGGCTGTCCTGGCACGGGAGCTTCTCCAGCCCTCGCCTCATCCTCAGAGCCTCCTCTGGCCCCGTTCCCACAGCTCCAGCTCCTTCTCCTGCTGAGGATTCCAGCCCTGGCCCCAACCCTCCAGCTGAGGTGTCCCCGAGAGGAGCAGAGGGGACAATCCCCTCCCTCCCTGCTGCTCCCACAGCTCTCTGGATGCAGCCCAGGACATGAGGGGGGTTTCTGGGCTGCAAGTGCTCCTTGTGGCTCCTGGGGAGCTTCTCCTCCCCCAGATCCCCAAGTCCTTCTCCTCAGAGCTGCTCCCATCACACCATCTGGAGAAGGAGCTGGAGCTGTGGGAACGAGGCCAGAGGAGGCTCTGAGGATGAGGCGAGGGCTGGAGAAGCTCCCGTGCCAGGACAGCCTGAGAGAGTTGGGCTGGGGGAGAAGAGAAGGAGACCTCGCAGAGACCTTCCAGCACCTGAAGGGGCTCCAGGAAAGCTCTGGAGGGGCTGATCCCAAAGGCTTGTGGGGATGGGACGAGGGGAATGGGGACAAACTGGAGAGGGACAGAGTCAGACTGGACAGGAGAATTTCTTCCTGCTGAGGGTTTGGAGACCCTGGAAGAGGTTTCCCAGAGCAGTGGTGGCTGCTCCATCCCTGGAGGGCTTCAAGGGCAGGTTGGATGGAGCTCGGAGCCCCTGATCCAGCGGGAGGTGTCCCTGGGGTGGAACTGGATGGTCTCTGAGGTCACTTCCACCCCAAACCATCTCGTGGTTCCACGATTCTAACTTGCTCTCAATCAGAATCCTGAGATCTCATCCCTGGAGGGGGCTCAAGGGCAGGTTGGACAGAGCTCGGAGCCCCTGATCCCGCGGGAGGTGTCCCTGGGGTTGGAACTGGACGGCTTTGAGGTCCCTTCCAGCCCAACCCATCCCCGGATTCCAAGACCTAAGGACAAACCCCAGCTTTTCCATCACCATCCGGCGCTTCGGGGTCGTCGCTCTCACCCTTTTGGAGGACACACACGTGGCCTCTGCCACCCGGGGAACCAAACTCCTGCCTGCGGCGTGTGACGCGGCTCCGAGGGAGGTGAGGGGACTGCAGTCGCCGCCGGAGACGACGCCAAAGCCGCACGTGACGGAGGAGAAGAATAGCAACCGACAGAAAGTAGGCCAAGCAGCCACCGCAACAGAATCCGGGAGGAGGAGCTGGGGAAGCCTCACGGGGAGAGGGGACAGCCTGAGGCGTCACTGTCACCGCGGAATCGTGGAAGGGTCAAGCCGGAAGTGATCCTAAAGCCACCCAGACCCTCATCGGGATGGGGATCCCGCTGGATGAGGTGCTCCAAGCCCCATCCAACCTGGACTTCAACCCCTCCAGGGATGGAGCAGCCACCACTGCTCTGGGAAAGCTCTTCCAGGGCCTCCAAAGCCTTCCAAGGAGTTGCCACCTCCTGTTTCTTCCACCTCTGGTTTGCTCCAGCAGCTGCTGGAAGGACACAACCATTGGAGGAGACCCACCAGATCATGGAGTCCGACCCTTCCCATCAAACACTGACCCATGACCCTCAGCACCTCAGCCACCTTAAACCCTCCAGGGAAGGGGACTCAACCCCCTCCCTGGGCCTGAAAACCCTGTTGGTGAAGAAGAAGCTCCTGTTGTCCATCCTGAGCCTCCCCTGGTGGAGCCTGAGGCCATTCCCTCTCGGCCTGTCCCTTGGGAGAAGAGCCCAGAGCTCCCTCCTCTCCACAACCTCCTCTCAGGGAGTTGCAGAGAGCAATGAGGTCTCTCCTCAACCTCCTCTTCTCCAGGAGAAACACCCCCAGGGCCCTCAGCCTTCTTCTCCAGCCCCTTCCCCACCTTCCTTGCTCTTCTCTGCACTCGCTCCACAGCCTCAAGGTCTTTCTTGGAGTGAAGGAGCCACCACTGAGCCCAGGATTGGAGGTTGGGTCTCCCCAGAGGGAGAAGAACCTCCCTGGCCCTGCTGGCCACGCCGGCTCTGCTCCAAGCCAAGATGCCCTTGGCCTTCTTGGCCACCTGGACTCCTCCTGCTGCCTCCTCTTCAACCAACCCCCTCAGCTCCTTCTCCTGCAGCCACTTTCCAGCCAGACTTCTCCTAGACTGGAGCTGCTCAGGGTTCTTGTGCCCCAAGGTCCTGGTCGAACCTCATCCCGTTGGTCTCAGCCCATGGATCCAGCCTGGTCAGATCCCTTTGGAGACCCTCAAACCCCTCCAGAAGATCCACCCAGCTCAGTGTCATCTCCAAACTTGCCCTGGAGACATCCCGGAACACGTGTTGGGTCATCTCTTCCCAGTGATGGAGCTCGGGGGCCATGGAGGCCCAAACAGAACCAAGAGAAGGGCTGAAACGCACGTTGGAGCATCTCCTCCTCCCTGAGATTCCAATTCCATGATTCAGTTGGGAACTGGATGGGCTTTGAGGTCCCTTCCAACCCATCCCACGATCCTACGACGTTGGGTGAGGAGACAGAGCAGTTGCCGAAGATCCCTCAACCCTTCCCAGCAGCAGCTTGACCACAGCCCGAAAATCACGGCTTCGGTTTGCCGGGGGCAGCGTCGTTAGGCAGGAGGTTAATTGCCGACTTGGTCACCGCGCAGCTCCCCTTTAATTTAGGGCCATTTTGTCATCAGGAGATGATCGGTGGCAGCTTCCCCAGGAGACCCAAGAGGTCAAGGCTTCATTTTCACATCAACGTTTTCACTCCTGCTTCACGGAAATGTTTCGCCGAGAAGCTGAGAGGAGGAGATGCCTCTCTGGAAGCCTCAGCTGGAGGGTTGGGGTCAAGGCTGGAATCCTCAGCAGGAGAAGGAGCTGGAGCTGTGGGAACGGGGCCAGAGGAGGCTCTGAGGATGAGGCAAGGGCTGGAGAAGCTCCCGTGCCAGGACAGCCTGAGAGAGTTGGGCTTGTTCAGCTACGAGGAGACCTCGCAGAGACCTTCCAGCACCTCAAGGGGCTCCAGGAAAGCCCTGGAGAGGCTTATCCAAGGTCTTGGGGTGATGGGACAAGTGGGAATAGCTTTAAGGAGAAAGTTTAGATGGACACGAGGAGGAATTTCCTCATGACGAGGGTTTGGAGGCCCTGGAAGAGGTTGCCCAGAGCAGTGGCGGCTGCTCCATCCCTGGAGGTGGTGAAGTCCAGGTTGGATGGAGCTTGATCCATTCTTCTCCAGCCCCTTCCCCACCTCTGTTCCCTCCTCCACACCTTCTCCAGCCCCTCAAGGTCCTTCTTGGAGCGAAGAAGCCGAAACCGAACACGGGATTCCAGGTGTGACCTCTCCAGGGGGACAATCCCGGCCCTGCTCCCGCCGGCCACCCCCTGGCTGCTCCAAGCCAAGGTGACATTGCCCTTCTTGGCCCTTCTCGGCCTCTTCCCTCAGTGGCCAAGGGGGAAGGACACGAGGAGGAGCAGCAGCGAGAGACGCCAACTCCTCACTTCTCCTCCAGCTCCGCGAAAGACGCTTCTTTCACTCCTCTTCTCACCAGAAGCGCCAATTAAATATTAACTGGGAAGCGCCTGCCTCTCCTCGGTGGTCGAGACGTAGACCTCATCAAAACCCCGATGGTGCTTTTCGGCAGCCGGAGAAGACGCTCGGCTGAGCCCTGTCGACCCGACGAGACGCTCAAGAGTTGGCGGCTTGGTCGCTCGTTAATCTTTCATGCTCGTCGAGAGCTTTTTCGAGTGCGAATCTCTGCTCGACAACTCCGGGAAGGCGGATCTCGGCTCCACGAGCAGCCCCTGGGGCTGTCGGTCTCGTCGCGTTGGGGTCACGGAGGCTGCGAGAAGTTCATCTCCGGTGCAAGGATCTTCCCAGGGTCAAGAGGGAATGAAGTGGAGCTCCTGGGGAGAGCTCTGGAGGTTCCTCCAAGCCTGAGACGGCTTGAGCCACCTCGTTTCTGGAAGGGTGAAGGCACCAAGAGTGGCTTGAAAGCAACGGGAGGAGCCAGCAGGTGGGTGGGAAGCCAAGAAGACAAAGAATCCTCCTCGAGAAGGGTTGGAGACCCTCTGCAGATCCTCCTGCCCTCCAGCCATGGATCCAGCTCCCTCTGTCCATCCTCCTGCCCTCCAGCCATGGATCCAGCTCCCTCTGTCCATCCTCCTGCCCTCAGGCCATGGATCCAGGTCCCTCTGTCCATCCTCCTGCCCTCAGGCCATGGATCCAGGTTCCTCTGTCCATCCTCCTGCCCTCAGGCCATGGATCCAGCTCCCTCTGTCCATCCTCCTGCCCTCAGGCCATGGATCCAGCTCCCTCTGTCCATCCTCCTGCCCTCAGGCCATGGATCCAGCTCCCTCTGTCCATCCTCCTGCCCTCAGGCCATGGATCCAGGTCCCTCTGTCCATCCTCCTGCCCTCAGGCCATGGATCCAGCTCCCTCTGTCCATCCTCCTGCCCTCCAGCCATGGATCCAGCTCCCTCTGTCCATCCTCCTGCCCTCAGGCCATGGATCCAGCTCCCTCTGTCCATCCTCCTGCCCTCAGGCCATGGATCCAGCTCCCTCTGTCCATCCTCCTGCCCTCAGGCCATGGCTCCAGCTCCCTCTGCAGATCCTCCCTCCCCACCGATGCCTCCACCTCCTCCTGGCAGGGGCTCCTGGAGGCTGTAGAGCTGCCAACAGAGCCTCCGCAGGGAGAGGCCGATGGGTTCCCGAGCTGCAGCTCCAGCTGATGCCGCAGCTCCTGCCAAGCAGCCACAGCCGCCCTCGAGCCCAGCACCGGGATGGCACCTGCCGACCATCTGGCTGGAATTAAAACCTCCTTTCCAGAGAAAAAAAGCGGCTTCGGGGACCTCCGAGTGCCGCGAAAGCGAAGGAAAAAGCTCGTTTTGGGATAAGAAACATCGTGGGAGACCTCAAAGTGCTGGAAAGCTGGAGGAAAAAGCTCATTTTGGGGAAATAAGCAGCTTTGGGGACCTCAATGTTGGAAAATTAGAGAAAAAGCTTGTTTGGGGGGAAAAGGCATCTCTGAGGATCTCAAAGTGCTGCAAAATTGCAGGAAAAAGCTCATTTTTGGGGGAATAAGCAGGTTTGGGGACCTCCAAGTGCCATGAAACCGAAGGAAAAAGCTCATTTTGGGATAAGAAACATCGTGGGAGACCTCAAAGTGCTGGAAAGCTGGAGGAAAAAAGCTCATTTTGGGGGAAAAAGCATCTTTGGAGACCTCCAAGTGCTGGAAAACTGGAGGAAAAAGCCACCGATGACCCTTTGGTTCCCTTCCAGCTCTGAGGAGGAGCCCTTGGTGCCACCAACCTGGCCTCCACGTGGAGAAATTACTAATTAAGAGATTAATTTAGACGAACTGGGTGACTTGCCCTTGGCCTTCTTGGCCACCTGGACTCCTCCTGCTGCCTCCTCTTCACCCAACCCCCCCAGCTTCTTCTCCTGCAGCCACTTTCCAGCCAGACTTCTCCTTAGGCTGGAGCTGCTCAGGGTTCTTGTGCCCCAAGGGCAGGATCCGCCCTTTGGGCCTCGTTAACCCTCATCCCGTTGGTCTCAGCCCATGGATCCAGCCTGGTCAGATCCCTCTGGAGACTCTCAAACCCCTCCAGCTCCCACCCAGCTCAGTGTCATCTCCAAAGTGGCTGAGGGAGCCCTCGATGCCTTCATCCAGGTCAGTGACGAAGACCTTGAACAGGACCCAGCGCTGAGCCCTGGGGACTCCGCTCGGAGCTGCCAGAAGGATGTTGAGGCTGTGGAGCGAGTGCAGAGAAGAGCAACGAAGCTGGAGAAGAAACCTGAGGGACTTTCCTCGGGAGTCGCCTTCCCTAGAGGGGTTTAAGGCGGACGAGGTGCTGAGGGACATGCGTCAGTGACTGATGGGAAGGGATGGACCCCATGATCTTGTGGGTCTCTTCCAACCTGGTGATTCCCTGATTCTAGGAGGTTGTGGTTGGAGGGAGAAGTGATGCTCCAGAGGAAGCTCGTGTTAGAAAGGTTGTTGAGGAAACAGTCTAGAGGAACTCTGGGATCACAGAATCCCATGGATGGAAAAGATCTTGGGAGTCCATCCATGGCTTTCCAAGACTAAACCATCCCTGAGAACCACATCTCGGCAGCTTTGAGCCCCTCCAGGGATGGAGGCTCCACCACCGCCCTTGGAAACCTCCAACAGGGCTGAGAACCTTCTCCATGAGGAGTTGTTGTGCCCCAAGGGCAGGATCCGCCCTTTGGCCTCCTTAACCCTCATCCCGTTGGTCTCAGCCCATGGATCCAGCCTGGTCAGATCCCTTTGGAGACCCTCCAACCCCTCCAGCTCCCACCCAGCTCGGTGTCACCTCCAAAGTGGCTCAGGGAGCCCTCGATGCCTTCATCCAGGTCAGTGACGAAGACACTGAACAGCACCTAGTGCTGAGACTTGAAAGCCCTGAGATCTCCAGCAGCCCAGGAGCCACCACAGCCGAGCTGGACAACCCCGGTGACCACTCACCTGGGTGCCGTCCCCTTCCAGCCGGGGCGGTCGGATGCTGGAGAGGTGGATGGTTTTGTGGTCGCCGGAGTTGAGCTTGACCACGATGGCATCGGCGTTCAGCACCTGCATCACCTGCCCCGGGGGAGAGAGGACACACGGTGAGCGCTGGATGTCACCACTGGACATCACGACCACGGAGATGGTGGTGGGATCGGTCATCAACGAGGGCTTCACCAAGCCTGAAATTTGAGTATCTGGTGAGTGGATGATGCCACCGGGAGGTCAGCACAGAGCGAGGGGCTCTGAGGGGGAACTGGGATGATGGAAACAACAACCCTGAGCAGCTCCAGCCCAGGAGAAGTCTGGCTGGAAAGTGGCTGGAGGAGGAGAAGGAGCTGGGGGGGTTGGTTGGAGAGGAGGCAGCAGGAGGAGTCCAGGTGGCCAAGAAGGCCAAGGGCAGCTTGGCTTGGAGCAGAGCCGGCGTGGCCAGCAGGGCCAGGGAGGTTCTTCTCCCTCTGGGGAGACCCAACCTCCAATCCTGAGCTCAGGGCTGGGTCCTTCGCTCCAAGAAAGACCTTGGAGAACATCTGGGGAAGGAACCGGAGCTGGGGAAGGGGCTGGAGAAGAAGGCTGAGGGCCCTGGGGGTGTTTGTCCTGGAGAAGAGAAGGCTGAGGGGAGACCTCCTTGCTCTCTGCGACTCCCTGAGAGGAGGTTGTGGAGAGGAGGGAGCTCTGGGCACTTCTCCCAAGGCTGAGCCTGCGTCTCTCCTCCAACTGAGCTCTCCAGCTTCTGCCTTGGCGCCAGCAGCGGGAGCCAAACGGTTTGCTCAGCGGCACAAAGACTGGATGAGACCTTCCTCCTCCTCCTACTCCTTCTCCTCATCTCCTCCTCCTCCCCCCACACAGGCATCTCCTGCGTCAGCTCTGCCACCGTCACTGAGTGCTTTGCCGAGCACGGAGGCGGCTTCAGTGCCGGGGGGTGGGTTGGAAGGGACGCCGAGGCCACCCAGGGACACTCCCGTGACACCTCCCACGGGATCAGGGGCTCCGAGCTCCATCCAACCTGCCCTTGAGCCCCTCCAGGGATGGAGCAGCCACCACTGCTCTGGGAAACCTCTTCCACGGCCTCCAAACCCTCCCAGGAGAATATTTCTCAAAAAGATCTCATCTCCACCGCCCTTCTTGCAGCTCAAAACTGTTCTCCTCATCCTCTGCCTGGACACCAGCCCCTCCAGAGCTTTCCGGGAGCCCCTTGAGGTGCTGGAAGGTCTCTCCAAGGTCTCCTCAGAGCTGAACAAGCCCCACTCTCTCAGGCTGTCCTGGCACGGGAGCTTCTCCAGCCCTCGCCTCATCCTCAGAGCCTCCTCTGGCCCCGTTCCCACAGCTCCAGCTCCTTCTCCTGCTGAGGATTCCAGCCCTGGCCCCAACCCTCCAGCTGAGGTGTCCCCGACAGGAGCAGAGGGGACAATCCCCTCCCTCCCTGCTGCTCCCACACTCTCTGGATGCAGCCCAGGACATGAGGGGGGGTTCCTGAGCCACCAGAACACCTTGTGGAGCTTCTCCCTCAGCTTCCCAAGTCCTTCTCCTCCAGCTGCTCCCATCCCACCAGCCCCAGCCTGGATGGACACCAGGCACTGCCCCAACCCAGGGGTAGGACCAGCAGGGAAGGATCAGTCCTGAGGAGCCACCAGCATCCCCCCCCAGGTGACTGGGGACACGCAGGGGTGAAGGTGGCTTTCCAAGAATTCCTGTTGGCGCCATCTCCATCCTCTTGCAAGTCGGCAGCACCATCTAGTGGGCTGCTCCCTGCTGTGTCCTTCAGAGCCCAACCGGGAACCACCAACCCACCACATCCCACCGGATCCCACTGGATCATGGAGTCCAACCCTTCCCATCAATCACTAACCCATGTCCCTCAGCACCTCAGCCACCCGTCCCTTAAACCCTTCCAGGGAAGGGGAATCAACCCCCTCTCTGGGCCTGAAAACCCTTTTTGGTGAAGAAGATCCTCCTGATGTCCATCTTGAGCTTCCCCTGGTGGAGCTTGAGGCCATTCCCTCTCGTCCTGTCCCTTGGGAGAAGAGCCCAGAGCTCCCTCCTCTCCACAACCTCCTCTCAGGGAGTCGCAGAGAGCACTGAGGTCTCCCCTCAGCCTCCTCTTCTCCAGTAGAAACACCCCCAGGGCCCTCAGCCTTCTTCTCCAGCCCCTTCCCCACCTTCCTTGCTCTTCTCCAGACTCTCTCCAGCCCCTCAAGGTCTTTCTTGGAGCGAAGGAGCCAGCACTGACCCCAGGATTGGAGGTTGGGTCTCCCCAGAGGGAGAAGAACCTCCCTGGCCCTGCTGGCCACGCCGGCTCTGCTCCAAGCCAAGATACCCTTGGCCTTCTTGGCCACCTGGACTCCTCCTGCTGCCTCCTCTTCACCCAACCCCCTCCCAGGTCCTCCTCCTCCAGGCAGTTTTCCCACATCTTCCATCCCATCCCTGACCCAAAGTCCCTCCTCAGCTTTTCTTGGAGCCCCTTTTCCACACTGGAAGCTGCTCGAAGGCCTCCATGGAACCTCCACCCCAACTCTCTCTGAGCCTGTTCTCAGAGCAGAGGTTCTCCGGCCCTCGGGTCATCTCCACCACCTGCTCTGGTTGATTCCCCTTCCCTGGAGGTGTTTAAGGGACGGGTGGATGAGGTCTTGAGGGACTTGGTTTAGCGTTTGATAGGAATGGTTGGACTAGAAGATCCGATGGGTCTCTTCCAACCTGGTTGTTCTATAATTCTATGATTCTCTGGAGTTGCTCCAACAGCTCCAGGTGCTTCCTGAGCCAAGGGCTCCAGGGACGGACACGCAACTCCACATGGAGTCCCCTCCCTAGCCCTGCTGGTCCCTCAGCCCTGGCGGCAGCAGCTCAGGCCGTGGTTGACCCCACAAACCATGTCCCCTTCCACTCCTCTTCCCCCTTCCCAGGCCTCCCTGGTGGTCCTCGTGGTCTCTGGTAGCCATGGGGAAGCCACCTGAGAAGGTGGAGAAGCCAAAATGGCCGCGGGGAACCCACCTGAGAAGGTGGAGAAGCCAAAATGGCCGCGGGGAAGCCACCTGAGAAGGTGGAGAAGCCAAAATGGCCGCGGGGAAGCCACCTGAGAAGGTGGAGAAGCCAAAATGGCCGCGGGGAAGCCACCTGAGAAGGTGGAGAAGCCAAAATGGCCGCGGGGAAGCCACCTGAGAAGGTGGAGAAGCCAAAATGGCCGCGGGGAAGCCACCTGAGAAGGTGAAGAAACCAAAATGGCCGCGGGGAACCCACCTGAGAAGGTGGAAAAGCCAAAATGGCCGCGGGGAACCCACCTGTGAAGGTGGAGAAGCCAAAATGGCCGCGGGGAACCCACCTGTGAAGGTGGAGAAGCCAAAATGGCCGCGGGGAAGCCACCTGAGAAGGTGGAGAAGCCAAAATGGCCACGGGGAACCCACCTGTGAAGGTGGAGAAGCCAAAATGGCCGCGGGGAAGCCACCTGAGAAGGTGGAGAAGCCAAAATGGCTGCGGGAAACCCACCTGAGAAGGTGGAGAAGCCAAAATGGCCGCGGGGAACTCACCTGAGAAGGTGAAGAAGCCAAAATGGCCGCGGGGAACCCACCTGAGAAGGTGGAGAAGCCAAAATGGCCGCGGGGAACCCACCTGTGAAGGTGGAGAAGCCAAAATGGCCGCGGGGAAGCCACCTGAGAAGGTGGAGAAGCCAAAATGGCTGCGGGAAACCCACCTGAGAAGGTGGAGAAGCCAAAATGGCCGCGGGGAACCCACCTGAGAAGGTGGAGAAGCCAAAATGGCCGCGGGGAAGCCACCTGAGAAGGTGGAGAAGCCAAAATGGCCGCGGGGAAGCCACCTGAGAAGGTGGAGAAGCCAAAATGGCCGCAGGGAAGCCACCTGAGAAGGTGGAGAAGCCAAAATGGTCGTGGGGAAATCCCCCCGTCCTTCCTCCATCCCGCTGGTCACTCACCTTGGCCACGAACTGCTTGTCCTTCTGGTCCAGGTTGGCCGTGGGGGCCACGTAGTCCCTCCAGATCCTCAACTTGCGCTCCTTGGCGAACCTGAGGAGGAGGAGAAGCCCGAGGAGGAGATGGCGCCTCCCTCCCCAAACCAGGAGGAGAACTGGAGGAACCTGGAGTACAGGTGAGGCTGGAGAAGCTCTCGGAGAAGCTCTCGGAGAGCGTCCCACCTGGTGTTTCGGACTCACCTCTCGGCCGCGCGGAGCTTGTCGGCCCCGCGGGTGTAGACGGCGATGGACCAGTCCACGCAGCGGGCGAAGCCCTCCTTCAGCAGCAGCTCCGTGATGTTCCCGTTCTGCGGAGAAGAAAAGAGGCTCAGAAGATGCCACATCCCCACCTCAGACACCTCCAGGTGCTGCTCGTGCGGACTGCGGCCTCCAAAAAGCCATCGGTGACGACCTCGCCACCCTGAGGAGCCACCAGAGGCACCTCCCAACCCCCTTCAGAACGGCTGAGGTTGGGAAAAACCCTCTAAGCTCATCCAGCCCAACCAAACCATGTCCCCAGGTGCCACATCTACAAGGGTTCGGGATGGAGGCTCCACCACCGCCCTGGGAAGCCTCGGACAGGGCTGAGAAGCCTTCTGATGGAGAGATTCTTCTTGATGTCCAACCTCAGCCGGCCCTGGAGCAGCTTGAGGACGTTCCCTCTCGTCCTGTCCCTTGGGAGAAGAGCCCAGAGCTCCCTCCTCTCCACAACCTCCTCTCAGGGAGTCGCAGAGAGCAAGGAGGTCTCTCCTCAGCCTCCTCTTCTCCAGGAGAAACACCCCCAGGGCCCTCAGCCTTCTTCTCCACACCCTTCCCCAGCTCCAGTTCCTTCCCCAGACGTTCTCCAAGGTCTTTCTTGGAGTGAAGGAGCCAGCACTGACCCCAGGATTGGAGGTTGGGTCTCCCCAGAGGGAGAAGAACCTCCCTGGCCCTGCTGGCCACACCGGCTCTGCTCCAAGCCAAGCTGCCCTTGGCCTTCTTGGCCACCTGGACTCCTCCTGCTGCCTCCTCTTCACCCAACCCCCCCAGCTCCTTCTCTCCTCCAGGGACCTTTCCAACTGCTCTTCTGGATCTGCTCAGGGTCGTTGTGCCCCAAGCGCAGGATCCATCACTTGGCCTGGTTGGACTTCATCCCCATCAGCCCTCAACCCAACAAGGACCCCCCACCCCGAGATAGCCACCAGCCCCATGGGACGTCCCCGAGATGGCTACCAGCCCCGTGGGATGTCCCCAGATGGCCACTTGCCGGGTGCAGGATGGTTCCCAGGATGTTCTGGTTGTGGCAGCTCTCCAGGATGATCTGCACGTCCCTCTGGAGCAGCCGCGACTCGGTGAAGAACTTGGCTTCGGCCGCGAAGGGCTCGGGGACCTCGGTGTTGTCCGCCTCCCGCTTGAACGTGGGGCACTGGGGAAGAGAGAAGAGGGTCAGGGGGCACCGGGTGGGACCCCAAAAAGCTCCTCAAGGTGGAGGAAGCTGCTTGGGATGAGGTAGGAGATGAGAGTCTCCATTTTTTCTTCTTGTGGCCCTTCCTGGGCACCTCCGGGCGCAAGAGACCTCATTGCTCTCTCCAACTACCTGAAAGGAGGTTGTGGAGAGGAGGGAGCTCTGGACTCTTCTCCCAAGGGACAGGACGAGAGGGAATGGCCTCAAGCTCCACCAGGGGAGATTTAGGCTGGAGATTAGGAGGAGGTTTTTCACACAGAGGGTCATTGGGCATTGGAATAGGCTGCCCAGGGAGGTGGTTGATTCCCCTTCCCTGGAGGTGTTTAAGGCACAGGGTGGATGAGGTCTTGAGGGACTTGGTTTAGCGTTTGATAGGAATGGTTGGACTAGAAGATCCAATGGGTCTCTTCAGAGAGAAGAATGGTTGGACTAGAAGATCCAACCTGGTTGTTCTATGATTCTATGATTCTATATCTCTTTCCTTGTTCTCTCTCTTTTTCTATCATAAGTGGCTTCACGGACATAATTAATAAAGTGCCTGTCGAGATGGAAATTCGACTCCCTTGACTCTCTCTCTCTGTCTCTCTTTGAGTTATTATTTCGGAAATGAAACGAAGCATCACGAGTCCCCCTAACGAGTGGACTGTGACAGTTGGGAAGCTCACCTTGACCCCCGAGAGCATGACGGTCACCAGGTAGTAGTCGGGGAGCAGAAGGGCCCTCACCACGCTGCCGTCTCGCACGTGCTCGATGATGGCTGCAGGGCACAAGAACAGACTTTGGAGAAGCTCCCAGAAGCTCAAAGAAGCTTGGGAGACACCACAAAAGCTCCCACGGGCCCTCGTCCTCCTTAGGTGGAGAAGCTCGGGGTCGTCCGGCCCCGGAGAAGGCTCCAAGGGGACCTCGGAGCAGCCTGAAGGGGCTGCAGGAGAAGTGGGATGAGGGAGAGACCAAGGGAATGGTTGGAAGCTCAAGGAGGGCAGGTGGTGGAGAGAAACGTTCTCCTGGGAGGGTGGGGAGGGCCTGGAAGAGGTTGTAGAGAGAATCATGGGATGGTTTGGGTTGGAAGAGACCTCAAAGACCATCCAGATCCAACCCCAGGGACACCTCCCGCTGGATCAGGGGCTCCAAGCCTCATCCAATCTCACCTTGAACCCCTCCAGGGATGGAGCAGCCATGACTCCTCTTGGAAACCTCTTCCAGGGCCTCCAAACCCTTCCAGGAGAACATTTTGCCCTAAGATCTCATCTCAACGTCCCCCTTTGCCTGATCCTTGCTCTCCTTGAGCCCTGGAGGGGTTCAAGGGCATGTTGGACGGGGCTTGGAGCCCCTGATCCAGTGGGAAGCGTCCCTGAGTTGGATCTCAATGGGTTTGGAGGTCTCTTCCAAGCCAAACCATCTCATGGTTCCATGATTTTCGCTTGTCATTAACCAGGACCCCCAGATCCCATCCCTGGAGGGGTTCAGGACCAGGTTGGATGGGGCTTGGAGCCCCTAATCCAGCAGGAGGTGTCCTTGGGATGGATCTAGATGAGCTTGGAGGTCTCTTTCATGGAACCACGAGATGGTTTGGGTTGGTTCTCACTGGTCATCAACCAGAACCCCATGATCCCATCCCTGGAGGGGTTCAGGACCAGCTTGGATGGGGCTTGGAGCCCCTGATCCAGCCAGAGGTGTCCCCAGGTTGGATCTCAATGGGTTTGGAGGTCTCTTCCAACCCAAACCATCTCATGGTTCCATGATTCTAAGTTGCTGTCAACCAGAACCCTCACATCTCATCCCTGGAGGGGCTCAAGGGCAGGTTGGATGGGGCTTGGAGCCCCTGATCCAGCGGGAGGTGGATCTGGATCACCAAGCTGGATCTGGATTGGCTCGGAGGTCCCTTCCAACCCAACCCATCGTCGACTCCGTGACCTCCCAGCAAGAGGAGGCCCTGAAGGGCATCCAAACCCCTCCCAGTGATCACCAGAGGCCAGAAGCGACCCCGACCCAGAGTTGGCTTCACGTTACCGTTAACCGGCTTCTGGTGCATGGAGTCGACGAAGTGTCGCGGGTTCTCGATGGTGTATTTGAGGTCGCGGACGGTGTGGGAGCCCGAGCCCTCGCTCCACATCCCCTTCTTGGCACTCTTGGCCTGCTCCTCCAGCTCGGCCAGACGGCTCTGCTCGGGGCTGAGGGACAGGAGAGGACACGGAAAGTGAGGAAAGCGGCTGGGAAGGAACGATCCTGCGGGTTCCTCTCCGTTTCGTCATGAGGAACAGGTCACCTTGAGGTATTCTTCAGGACGGTTTAGCAGTTCCATGACTCCCAGCGGGAAAAGTCACCGTCTGGGCCAAACTGCTGAATCACCAGGTTGGAAGAATTTCCATCCGGAGCCTCCCCTGGTGGAGCTTGAGGCCATTCCCTCTCGGCCTCTCCCTTGGGAGAAGAGCCCAGAGCTCCCTCCTCTCCACAACCTCCTCTCAGGTACTTGCAGAGAGCAATGAGGTCTCCCCTCAGCCTCCTCTTCTCCAGGAGAAACACCCCCAGGGCCCTCAACCTTCTTCTCCACACCCTTCCCCACCTTCCTTGCTCTTCTCTGCACTCGCTCCACAGCCTCAAGGTCTTTCTTGGAGTGAAGGAGCCAGCACTGACCCCAGGATTGGAGGTTGGGTCTCCCCAGAGGGAGAAGAACCTCCCTGGCCCTGCTGGGTCTCATCCAAGCCAAGATGCCCTTGGCCTTCTTGGCCACCTGGACTCCTCCTGCTGCCTCCTCTTCACCCAACCCCCTCAGCTCCTTCTCCTCCAGCCACTTTCCAGCCAGACTTCTCCTTAGGCTGGAGCTGCTCAGGGTTCTTGTGCCCCAAGGGCAGGATCCGCCCTTTGGCCTCCTTAACCCTCATCCCGTTGGTCTCAGCCCATGGATCCAGCCTGGTCAGATCCCTTTGGAGACCCTCCAACCCCTCCAGAAGATCCACCCAGCTCAGTGTCACCTCCAAAGTGGCTGAGGGAGCCCTCGATGCCTTCATCCAGGTGAGTGATGAAGACACTGAGCAGGGCTGGGGTGCTCAGCCCATCCCAACCTCACCTTTCCATGGATTCGAGCACCTTAAATCCACCCCACGTGGACCAAAACCTTCAGGAGACTCTTTGTCCAGCAGGACTCTTTGTCCTGCCTGACTCCACTCCCACCATCCCCTTCCCAAGGCCGTGAGGTCACCACATGGTGATGATTCCTGGGATATCTGGTCACTGTCAGGCCCAGGCCAGTGTCCTCCCAAAGCCGAGGAGGCCACCAGGCCCATGAGGGGGTCGGAACCAGCAGGGAACAGGCAGAGGCCGCCACGGACGTACTTGTTGGCTCGGATTCCTTCCCGGCGAGAAGCCAGCCCTTCGGCCACCAGCGACTCGGCGATGTTCTCGCCGCTCGTGTCTGCGGAGAGAGAGGAGAAGAGAAGGTGGTGAGATGGACACCGGGGCAGGTTCCCCTCCCTTCCAACTTCCACAGAATCATAGAACAACCAGGATGGAAGAGATCGACCAGATCATGGAGTCCAACTATCCCCATCAAGCACTAACCCATGGCCCTCAGCACCTCGGCCACACATCCCTTAAAACCTCCAGGGAAGGGGAATCAACCCTCTCCCTGGGTCTGAAAACCCTGTTGGTGAAGAAGAAGCTCCTGATGTCCATCCTGAGCCTCCCCTGGTGGAGCTTGAGGCCATTCCCTCTCATCCTGTCCCTTGGGAGAAGAGCCCAGAGCTCCCTCCTCTCCACAACCTCCTCTCAGGGAGTTGCAGAGAGCAAGGAGGTCTCCCCTCAGCCTCCTCTTCTCCACGAGAAACACCCCCAGGGCCCTCAGGCTTCTCCACACCCTTCCCCACCTTCCTTGCTCGTTCCAGGGTGTCACCACCCTCATCGTAACGAATTTATTCCTCGTGTCCATCTAAACCTTCTCCTTCCAATTTAAAGCTGTTCCCCCTCGTCCTGTCACTCCAAGACCTTGGAGAAGCCTCTCTCCAGCTTTCCTGGAGCCCCTTGAGGTGCTGGAAGGTCTCTGCGAGGTCTCCTCGGAGCCTTCTCTTCTCCCCCAGCCCAACTCTCTCAGGCTGTCCTGGCACGGGAGCTTCTCCAGCCCTCGCCTCATCCTCAGAGCCTCCTCTGGCCCCGTTCCCACAGCTCCAGCTCCTTCTCCTGCTGAGGATTCCAGCCCTGGCCCCAACCCTCCAGCTGAGGTGTCCCGGACAGGAGGCTCCATTCCCTTCTCCACATGTTCTCCAGCCCCTCAAGGTCTTTCTTGGAGTGGAGGGTCCCACAACTGACCCCAGAATTGGAGAAGCAGTGCTGGCCCTGCTGCTCCAAAAGACCAGCAGGTGGTCTTCTCCTTGTGGTAGGAGCTCACAGCTGGAACATGCAGAGCTCACAGCCGGAGAATATGATTCTATACGGAGAGAGCTTGTGGCTGGAGCCTGTGGGACTTGCAGGGGGAGCTTGTGGTGCTCTCAGCTGGAACAGGCACAAGAACCCTGAGCAGCTCCAGCCCAGGAGAAGTCTGGCTGGAAAGTGGCTGGAGGAGAAGGAGCTGGGGGGGTTGGGTGAAGAGGAGGCAGCAGGAGGAGTCCAGGTGGCCAAGAAGGCCAATGGTATCTTGGCTTGGATCAGACATGGTGTGGCCAGCAGGGCCAGGGAGGTTCTTCTCCCTCTGGGGAGACCCAACCTCCAATCCTGGGCTCAGTGCTGGCTCCTTCACTCCAAGAAA
The DNA here is from genome assembly GCA_033558105.1 of Coccyzus lansbergi. NCBI lineage: Eukaryota > Metazoa > Chordata > Aves > Cuculiformes > Coccyzidae > Coccyzus > Coccyzus lansbergi. The sequence continues at coordinate 5,748 of JAUMJK010001534.1, read as the reverse complement.
GACCTTGAGGGGCTGGAGAACGTGTGGAGAAGGGAACAGAGGTGGGGAAGGGTGTGGAGAAGAAGGCTGAGGGCCCTGGGGGTGTTTCTCCTGGAGAAGAGGAGGCTGAGGGGAGACCTCATTGCTCTCTGCGACTCCCTGAGAGGAGGTTGTGGAGAGGAGGGAGTTCTGGGCTCTTCTCCCAAGGGACAGGTCGAGAGGGAATGGCCTCAAGCTCCACCAGGGGAGGCTCAGGATGGACATCAGGAGGATCTTCTTCACCAAAAAGGGTTTTCAGGCCCAGGGAGGGGGTTGAGTCGCCTTCCCTGGAGGTGTTTAAGGTGGATGAGGTGCTGAGGGCCGCGGGTCAGTGATTGACGGGAAGGGTCGGACTCCATGACCCGTTGGGTCTCTCCTGTGATTCTACATTCCAGCCGTGACCCCCACATGCTCCTGCCCGACACTCTGGTCCCGAGAACACTCCGCGAAGCTCACCTTTGCCCAGGTAAACCATCCCGTACTCGCGTCCCTGCGGCGTCTTGTACTCGACGGTGAAGCAAACCTCCTTCCCGATCAGCTTCTTGCGCAGGAACTCACGCGCCGGGAAGCCCCAGGGCTGGAAGGAAAGAAGCCAACGTCAACGACGTCAACCGGCAGCTCCGGAGAGGCTCCCGCCCTCCTCCCGGTGCTCTCCCGGGAGGTCGAGGCTGCGGCGACACCAGGGAAGGAGGCAGCGGGTGCTCCTCTGAGCCCCTGGGAACCATCCCGGTGAGCTCAACCCCGTGGGTGGGTGGGGAAGAGAAAGCTGACGAGCTCCTGGCTAATTAGCCGAGCTGCCGGGGCGTAATTGGGGAAGAAGAGTGACGTTTTTGAAGGCTGGAAAAAAAAAAGGCTTTGAGGAGATCAAACTCCCCTCGGGGAAGAGCAATTAACCGCCAGCGCTTCACGCAACCCCCACATGGGGAGGATGGGGATGGTGTCCAGCAGCTCCCAGAGGTCCCAGCGCGATGCCGAGAAGGTTGGCAGCACCACAAGCTCCTCCAAATCCCACCCGGTCGTGCCGAGTCCTTTCAGGCTCGTGTCGTGAACAGAACAGGGCAAGAAAGGCCGATTCCAGGCCAAGAATCCAAACCAACAGGACGGAGCAAGGAAAGGAGTTGGGTTGGAATGGACAGAGCTCAGCCAGAGGGACCTGGATGGGCTGGAGAAGAGGGGCTGGAGAATATGGTTTAGAGTTTGATGGGAATGGTTGGACTCGATGGTCTGACGGGTCTCTTCCAACCTGGTGATTCTAGGATAAGATTCTAGGATAAGGTAAGATTCTAGGATAAGGTAAGATTCTAGGATAAGGTAAGATTCTAGGATCCTGATTCTATGAACGTCATGAGGTTCCACCAGGGCAAGGAAGGTCCTACAGCTGGATGAGGGTTGGAATCCCTGGTGTCCATCCAGGCTGGGGCTGGTGGGATGGGAGCAGCTGGAGGAGAAAGACGTGAGAAGCTGAGGGAGAAGCTCCACAAGGTGTTCTGGTGGCTCCTCAGGAACCCCCCTCATGTCCTGGGCTGCATCCAGAGAGCTGTGGGAGCAGCAGGGAGGGAGGGGATTGTCCCCTCGGCTCCTCTCGGGGACACCTCAGCTGGAGGGTTGGGGCCAGGGCTGGAATCCTCAGCAGGAGAAGGAGCTGGAGCTGTGGGAACGGGGCCAGAGGAGGCTCTGAGAGGATGAGGCGAGGGCTGGAGAAGCTCCCGTGCCAGGACAGCCTGAGAGAGTTGGGCTGGGGGAGGAGAGAAGGCTGTGAGGAGACCTCGCCGAGACCTTCCAGCACCTCAAGGGGCTCCAGGAAAGCTGGAGAGGGGCTTCTCCAAGGGCCTGGAGAGATGGGATGGGATTTATATTGGGAAGGGGAAGATTTAGAGGAGACATTAGGAAGAAATTCTTCATCCTGAGGGTTTGAAGGCCCTGGAGCACGTTTCCCAGAGCAGTGGTGGCTGCTCCATCCCTGGAGGGGTTCAAGGGCAGGTTGGATGGGGCTTGGAGCCTCTGATCCAGCGGGAGGTGTCCCTGGGGTGGAACTGGCTGGTCTTGGGAGGTCCCTTCCAACCCAACCCATGACTCTAGGAAAGCTTCCTCCAGCCAAGCTGAAGGTGCAAGCAGCTCCAGGCCCCCACGTCCAGCTCGGCCCTCGTGTCGGAGGCACGGGTTGGGTTTTTCGGGGTGTCCCACCTCATCCGGGGTGTCCTTGGCGTCGGGCTGGCCGGGGGCGGCGCGACGGGCCAGGTTGCCGGCGCGGATGTTGCTGAGGTTGATCTGGCGCTCGGGGGGAGGTCCTCCCCGGGGCTGCCCTCGCACGATGATGGCGCAACCGGACAGGACCTGCCGGGGGGGGGAGAGAGAGAGACACGGAGACGGCGTCAGCGCCGGGAACGTGGTGAGGACGAGGGGGATGGAGCTGAGACCCGCGGGGGACGCTAGACGGAGATTTCGGGAATCGTGGGACCACTTCTCGCGGCTCTGGAAGAGCCAGGAAGGGCCTCCAGGTTTCCTGCTTGGAGCTGCGGGATCTCCACCACCTCCTCCTCCTCCGTCTCCACCTCCTCCTCCGTCTCCACCACCTCCTCCTCCATCTCCACCACCTCCTCCTCCGTCTCCACCACCTCCTCCTCCGTCTCCACCACCACCTCCTCCGTCTCCACCACCACCTCCTCCTCCGTCTCCACCACCACCTCCTCCTCCGTCTCCACCACCACCTCCTCCTCCGTCTCCACCACCACCTTCTCCTCCGTCTCCACCACCACCTTCTCCTCCGTCTCCACCACCACCTTCTCCTCCGTCTCCACCACCACCTTCTCCTCCGTCTCCACCACCACCTTCTCCTCCGTCTCCACCACCACCTCCTCCTCCGTCTCCACCACCACCTCCTCCTCCGTCTCCACCACCTCCTTCTCCTCCGTCTCCACCACCACCTCCTCCTTCTCCTCTATCTCATCCCACTGCAGAACTTCCAGGATCAAGGAGGATAAAAAGGCTCTGGGAAGGACGTGGAGCTGGATCCCATCAACCCAACCCATCCCAGAGGAGTTTAGAGGATGGAAAAGGCTCTGGGAAGGACGTGGAGCTGGATTCCATCAACCCAACCCAGCCCAGAGGAGTTTAGAGGATGGAAAAGGCTCTGGGAAGGACATGGAGCTGGATTCCATCAACCCAACCCAGCCCAGAGGAGTTTAGAGGATGGAAAAGGCTGGAGGAGGAACATGACGCTGGATCCCACCAACCCATCCCAGAACTTCCAGGATCAAGGAGGGGAAAAGGCTCTGGGAAGAACATGGAGCTGGATCCCACCAATCCAACCCATCCCAGAGCTTCTTGAGGGTGGAAAAGACTCTGGGAAGGATGTGGAGCTGGATCCCACCAACCCAACCCATCCCAGAGCTTCTTGAGGGTGGAAAAGGCTGGAGGAGGAACGTTGACGCTGGATCCCACCAACCCATCCCAGAACTTCCGTGGGAAAGGTTTGAAGAGGAATGTGGTTCTGGGTCCCACCAACCCATCCCAGAGCTTTTTTTTGGGGTGGAAAAGATTCCAGGAGGAACCAGGGGGGAGGAGGAGGAGGTGGATCCGTCCCACCCCAGATCTTCTTCCAGGGGGTGGAAAGGTCTGGAGGGAGGGAAAGCCTAGGGGGAGAGGGGGTCTCCTCACCAAAGGTTGGGGGGACTCTGAGTGTGGGGGTGTCCCGGCTCTGGGGGGGTCCTGGTACCAGGGGGAGCTGTGAGGGGAGTTCTAGGGGGACACTTGAGGGGAGAGTCCAGGTTCAAGGGGGTGGAGTTGGCCCTTAGGGGGTTCTGGGAGGGGAGGGGGGTCCTGGGGGGGGTTTCCAAGGACCAGGGGGGGATCGGGGGGGGGGGGGGGAGGGGGGGGGTCCTGGTACCAGGGAGGAACCCTGAGTGGGGGGAACCCTAAGTGGGGAGGGGGGGGGGGCTGGTGTTTGGGTGGTTCCCTTCACAATGAGGGCTCTGAGGGGGCTCTGAGAAGGGCCCTGGGGGGAGCCCTAGTATCAGGGGGGAACCCTGAGGTGGGGGGGGGGGTCCTGGTACCAGGGGGAAGCCCTGAGGGGGGGATCTTGGTACTGGGGGGGCTCCCCTTACAATGAGGGTTCTGAGAAGGGCCCTGGGGGAGAGCCCTAGTACCAGGGGGGAACCCTGAGGTGGGGGGGGGGTCCTGGTACCAGGGGGAAGCCCTGAGGGGGGGGGGGGGGGGGGTCTTGGTACTGGGGGGGCTCCCCTCACAATGAGGGCTCTGAGGGGACTCTGAGAAGGGCCTTGGGGGGAGTCCTAGTACCGGGGGGGACCCTGGGGAGGGGGATCCTGCTACCAGGGGAGGGTCCTGAGTGGGAGGGGGGTCCTGGTACCAGGGGGAAGCCCTGAGGGGGGGGGGGGGGTCTTGGTACTGGGGGGGGCTCCCCTTACAATGAGGGCTCTGAGAAGGGGAGTCCTAGTACCAGAGGGGACCCTGGGGAGGGTTGTCCTGGTACCAGGGGAGGGTCCTGAGTGGGAGGGGGGTCCTGGTACCAGGGGGAAGCCCTGAGGGGGGGGGGTCTTGGTACTGGGGGGGTCTCCCCTCACAATGAGGGCTCTGAGGGGACACTGAGAAGGGCCTTGGGGGGAGTCCTAGTACCAGGGGGGACCCTGAGGTGGGGGTCTTGGTACTGGGGGGGTCTCCCCTCACAATGAGGGCTTCTGAGGGGACACTGAGAAGGGCCTTGGGGGGAGTCCTAGTACCAGGGGGGACCCTGAGGTGGGGGTCTTGGTACTGGGGGGGTCTCCCCTCACAATGAGGGCTCTGAGGGGACACTGAGAAGGGCCTTTGGGGGGAGTCCTAGTACCAGAGGGAGGGGGGGTCCTGGTACCAGAGTGGGGGGGGGGGGGGGGGGTCCTGAGGGGGAGGTCTTGGTACCAGAGTTGGGGGGGTCCCCTTACAATGAGGGCTCTGAGGGGACTCTGAGAAGGGCCCTGGGGGGAGTCCTAGTACCAGGGGGGGCCTGAGGTGGGGGGGGGGGGTCCTGATACCAGGGGGGAACCCTGAGGGGGGGTGGGTCCTGATACCAGGGGGAACCCTGAGAGAGGGGGGTCCTGGTATCAGGGGGGACCCTGAATGGGGGGGGGTCCTGGTACCAGGGGGTTCCCTCGCAATGAGGGCTCTGAGGGGACTCTGAGAAGGGCCTTGAGGGGGAGACCTAGTACCAGGGGGGACCCTGAGGGGGGGGGAGTCCTGATACCAGGGGGGAACCCTGAGGGGGTGGTCTTGGTACAGTGGGAACCCTGACGGGGGGGGTCCTAAAGGAGACGGGTCCTGATACCGGGGGGGGGGGGCCCTAAAGGGGGGGACTCCAGGTACCAGGGGGGAACCCTGAGACCTCCCCTCGCGGGTGTGTGGTCCGAATAAGGGTCCCGGGAGCGGGTTGGGGCTCTGCCGGTGGGGTTGGGGGCCCCGGGGGTGGCCTGGAGAGGGGGTCCCGGTCCCCTCACCATCTTGACGATGCCTCTCTGCACGGCGAGGGGGGCAGCGGGGCCGGGCGGCCCTGGGGCGGCCATGGCGAGAGCGCGAGGGGGAGGCCGGAAGTGCTAGGGCGGAAGCGCGGAAAGGGAAAAAAAGGGGGCGGGGGTTTTCTCGGCAAAGCCACGCCCCCCCAGCCTGAGCGCGGGCCAATGGTGAGGAGGGAAGCGGCGAGAGGAGCCAATGGCAGCGCGGAGAGTGCGGGTGACGTCACGGGGA